>CM034706.1:235255820-235268358 GCA_020142125.1 Phrynosoma platyrhinos
CGCTGAAATGACGCTGCTTTAGGGCCAGTGTGATAACGTCCTCAGTCTCCAACAGAGAGCTAGTGGCACAGAGAGTAATGTGTGGAATTTCCAGTTTCAGGAATTCCTCTTCTTGCATTTGGGGAAAATGTAAGGCAGAAAGGGGCTTGCCACTACTTGGTAGTATTTGATAGTGGAAAGTATGCAAAACATCAGCCAGTGTGGACATATTCTTACAAGCTGTTTCAGACTCTCCATGACTGAAATGCATTCAGCAGTCATGAATGCCCTCCCCTGGCAATACTTCAACTAATGGACGGTGAAATAAAACCCAGCAGATTCCTGTCATGACAACACAGTTAAGCATCCCAGGCTGCCAGTAGCATAAAGCTTGTATCTGTACCCAGGGCAAGACAGTTGGCTGTTTACTGGCCTACAGTAATAAGCTGCTAAAGCCTCCAAAGGCATTTTTGGCACCTGATTCAGTAAGCCATAATAAAATACAAGTGACAGAGAAAGAAGAAAAAGAAGACGAAATAGCCTGGTGGAGCACAACCTGCTAAAAAAATGGATGTAATAAAAAATAACAAAAAATGTGGTGATTTCATCTCAGCAGAGAAAATTGAGGGAAACAGGAAAAATAGGTTTTCAGAACTAGCTTCAATACTCTGTTCCCAATTAAAGAGCATTAACTGTGTGATGATGTACTTTACTGAAATCACCATAAAAGAACAGAATTAGTCACACTTTAATTTGTGTTCATTCTTCCCATTATCTCTTTATGGGTGGGTATACAAAGGACCTGCTTTTCTGTGCAGTTCCAAAAATGTCTACATTTGAATCCCTTTTTCTTTTTCGGCATTGGTTGAAGGCTAGACCCTTCATGATCTCTATATTTGTGCCCCTTTCATCTTGTCATATAAACAGCACCCATTCAGAAATGAATCATAGAATTTCAGTGGCACTAAAACATTTGTTAAGCTCACAACCAAATTAGAACAATTTCCTATGTGGCAACTGTGTTAATCTGCCCTAACAGAAACAACAAAGAGTCTTGTGGTACCTTAAAGTCTAACAAATTTGATTATGGCATAATGCAGGAGTGTTGCTAGGAGGAAGGGTGGAAATGAGAACATTGCCCCCTAGACAAGATTTCTGATCCTCAATGGAATTTTCTTTCAATCCCTAAATTTCTAGTGATGTAGAGAATGAGGTACTGAAAATTTTTCACATCTAGTGTTCACATTCCCTTGATAATTTTGTTTACCCCTTTTCTTTGGATGCCTCAAATGTATTTCTCAATGCTTTGCTGAGGTTTAAAATTACTCAAATGCTAGAAATTTGGGAACTGAAGGAAAATGTCATTGGAGGACAAGAATTCTTATTTTGGGGATGACATCCTCATTTTGCTGTGTGTATATGCCTTTAGGTTGCCTTTATATGCCTTCAAGTTGCCTGTTGACTTATGGTGACCCCTTGAATTTTATAGGGTCCTTTTATACAAGGAATACTCAGAAGTGGTTTTGCCAGTTCCATCCTCTGAAATATAGCCTATAGATTAGTCATCTTACCTCAATACCAGGAAAAATATTAGAATTGATTATACACTAGTCTGTCTGCAAGTATTTTCATGGCATTGAGCAGGAGGAGCCAGCATAGGTTTTTCAAGAACAAAAACTGCCAAACTTTTACATCTTGTTTTTGATCAGATCACTAGTTTAGCAGATGGTGGGAAATAATAATATCCAGGTGACAATTATTACTTTATGATAACCCCTCATACTTCTCCATCTTACACTTTAGTCACTTCTGGCACAACCTGTAACAAAAATAAAGGACACAATGAACTGATTTTCTCAACATCATGCATTTAGGGACCAGTGACAACACTGACAAAATTTAATCAAATTTAATCAATAAACCATAATAACTTCAGGGTGATAATTATTACTTTACGATACTCTCTCATAAGAAGCATATAGACAAATTGGAGCAGGCTGAGAGAAGGCAATGAGGATGATAAGAGATGTGGAAAACAAAACATAAGAGGAAAGGTTGAAGGAGCTGAGCTTGTTCAACTTGGTGAAAAGAAGACTGAGGATGACATGACTGTACTCTTTAAATACCTCAAGGGCTGTCACAGAGAAGAGTGGGCAAGCCTGCTCTCTGCTGCCTCAGAGGGTAGGACCTGGTCTAATGGTTTTAAGTTACAGGATAGTAGATTTTGATTGGAAGTTGGGAGGAACTTCTTAATAGCAAAGGAGTTTTGGCAATGGAACCAATTGTCTAGGGAGGTGGTGGGGTCTTCTCTGGATATCTTCAAAAAGAACCTGGACAGCTACCTGCTGGGGTGTTTTCTCTGGAGATCCAGCACTGATTAGGAGAGTGGACCTGATGTTACATGGGCCCCCTTCCAAGTCTATGATTCTATGACTCTGTGAGTCCAGGTAATATTTAATGCTTTGGAAGTATCAAAGTGCTATCAAGATGGTGGCCTGTGGACCACAGAGAGTTTACAGGAAAGAAATAAAGAGATATATCAAGTAGGCATAAATATGGTGCTGCTCTCTGACACATTAGGAAAAATTCCCCACTGATCCCCCATATTAGATAGCTTAGGAAGCATTGCAGAAGATGAAGTGAACTGTAGTCCACAAAAGCAAATGCCACAATGAGATCAGTTTCTGAAAGGTGCATTTTGAGCCTACTTATATATTCATTTATTCCACCAAGTAGTATTTAATGAAGAAAAAATTCAATTTATTTAGGCCTTTAGGCTATTCAAGTGTTTTATTGGGCAAGTGAAAATCTTTCTGTTAACCTCAAGATGTCCTTTCCTCTGAGATCACTTGTGAATTGAATTGACCATTTGGAATGCAGTTATTCAATATGAGCATTCCTGTGCATTTATTGTCAGCCTATAGTGTCCCTTCAAAGTTTTTACCGCTTCAGTATCTGGTACTTTGGTAGTCTTCTGCATTCACAGCCAGTTTAGAAGGGCTGCCAAATCATAAAGTGGATAAACATCAAGGTGGATGATTCATCTACATTGCTCCAACTGAAATTTGCATCATAAACTTGAACATGGACAAGAAATTCCTTTTCTAATTGAATATAGTGAATAAAAAATTAATTATGCAAAACTCATAATTAGGTTCATGTTTTAAAGTCATGGCTCCATCATAGCTTGGAAGGTGAGAAATTACATGAGTGAACAATTACTTTGTTACTTTACAGTAACAAATTACTTTATAAAACATTTCTATACATTAAATTTGAATACATTAAATTCAACAGCATTGCTTTCTGAAGCACCAAGGACAATGCCATTCGATTGTGAGAGGAAAACGACAATGTTGGACATGGGTGCTATCAAGTAATATGTTATAAGTTCCAGTATTCCCCAGCTGATATAGCCACTTTGGCTGAGAGATACTGGGAGTTGTAGTTTAAAAAAAATAATGTTTCCAAGATCTGGTTTGTAGAACTTAGGATGTCAGTCTTGAGGCCAGGACTTTACTTGTTTGGAAACAAGTGTCACTCTTCCCTTGGCTATATACAAGGTCCTCTCTACTTTCTACCTTTAAACAAAGTTCTATACCACAGAACAGTGAAGGACCTTGTATGTTTCCTCTCTGTTGCTTGCTTCTGTACAATGTGGGAGATGCAGCTGGCTATCACCCACACATCTTGGAGTGGCTAAGTTACACAATGATCTACTCCAGAGGTAAGCTGGACTGGATGGAAATGGGAGGCCAATTCCTCATGCCAATTCCACTGTAGGCCACACACCCCAAGAACACAACAAAATGCATCTTTCCATGAACAGCTAAAATGGCTACTGGAAATCATATTGCATCACTTCAGGTTGTCATTTTGGCTAGGTTACACAAGAAAAAGAAAGTACTGGGGACAGGATGGTTGATATGGCATATGGCACTTTTGCATATTTCTCAAGTATGAATGGCTTTGGTTATGCACATCAGATGATTTTCACCTGAAAATCCTGCCTCAAACAAATGTTTTAAAAACATTTGGGGACTTGCAAAAGTAGAGGTCACACTTTCTCCAACCCTCAATTTGTGACTCTCAGGAAGTGCTGTCAATTCTTGTTTGGAAGCTTTGGAAGAGGCTTCTTTGAGCTGCAGACTTTAATCAATTTGTTCTGAATTCCAGAATAATGTTTTAGGCTTCTAGTTTTGGCTTCTAGTTCCAACTTAGCTGTGGTTTGATTAGCTGCTGCCTGTGCTGTTTATTGTCATTTTCCTCTTGACTATTGTACTACTTGTGTTTATTATTCACTTTTCTTTGAATTGTTTTGATTTTATTCTATTGCAAATAGCTGGAATATTTTCTGGATAAAGTTGTATATGAAGTTAATAAATTCACATTGGCAATGAGTGCACCTCCACTAACTGTTATTTCAATTAGTGCTTTCAATCTGTCACCAGTGCTTCAGCTTCTTCATTATCTTAGCTGTGCCACAAGGCCTTACTCCATTTTGGACAGAGGTGGGCAACTATGGTGCATCATGGGACCAATTTTTGATCTCTGAAACCCTCTAGGATCAGCACAGACTGCCTGCCTCAAATAAAAGAAAACAAACAAAAACAGAGGTGACTGAAAGTCCACGTCTTCCTTGTTTGCTTATTTGTTTGTCTCTCTATGGACCTTATCCCACGCTGCTCTCAAAAGTGGCAAGAAAGCGATATGAGCATCATTGCAGTACTATAGCGCTAGTATAAATATGGCGCTAGCGCTATAATAGCGCTATGGATAAGCTAGCGCTATTGCAATGCCCGCTGAAACCGACATACAAAAGAACCCGAATGATGCTGCATTCCGCGCGGTTTCTTGTTGGATTCTGAGCGACGTCGTGTAATCACCCGGAAAACTATAGCGCTATAGCGCCTGATTCTTAGCGGATTCTGAGCGACGTCGTGTGATCACCCGGAAAACTATAGCGCTATAGCGCCTGATTCTTAGTGCATTCTGAGCGACGTCGTGTGATCACCAAGGAATGTATAGCGCTATAGCGCCTGATTCTTAGTGGATTCTTGCTGCTTTTGGCCCCGTGGGATAAGGTCCTATGTGTGCTTTAGGTGGGGTTTGTTTGTTTGTTTGTTTGTTTAATATTGAACACAGCAAGGCAACCCTATCACCCACCTAAAATCCAAATTACACCATTGGAGATGTCAAAGATGGCAGATCACCTTTTTACTGGCTAAAATAGAAAGTAATTGAGGGAGTCTGGAGATCATGCAATCCCAAGCACACACTTTGTCCCCCCAATTCAGAGTGAGTTTTTGAACAGTGACTCTCAACTTTTGATCCTCCACATATTTTGGTCTTCAGCTCCTAGAAGTCCCAGCCACCATGGCCAATAGGCAAGTATTCTGAATTTCAAAATATTCAGAGGATCAAAGTCTGAGAGAACCAATGTGTGAGAGAAGAAGATCTAGCTGCACTGAGAAATTGTTGCCTAGAATCTCTTACCCCTTTACATTACCCAGCAAAACACAGAAGGGTACACTGGAAATTCAGAGGTCGACTGCAAATTGAGTCTACTTTTAGGGTTAGGGTTAGGGAATCATGGGAACTGTATTTTATTGTGGCACCAGAGCTCTCTGACAGAGAAGGCTCAATGTCTCAGAAAAAAACCAATTTCCATGATTCCCTAGCACTAACCCTAACCCTAAAAGTGGACTCAATTTGCACTATTTCTGGCAGTCTGCAACCCCCCAATGTCTGTTGGAAACAGCTTCTCCTAGCTGTGGGCATAATGGTGGCCCAGGACATTCATGAGTGGCTTACCCAAAGTCTACCATCATCATGAATCTGCTGAGTATGTGAGCTATTTTTCTCTACAAGTTAATGTTTTATTGCAAAGGGGCTGCTGGAACAATGTAACAAGATCCTGAATTTACCCCATTACAGAATAATAGACTTTATTTTGCACATATTTTGAAAAGATTGTCATCAATATAATTTCTGTTACTGCAGCCTACAAGTCTGTTTAAAATGCATTCATTCATTTGCTGAAATTAGGTCTCATAATCTACTGAAGTGCATGAATTAAAGAGAGCAATGCCATATATTTTTGTGCTGGAAGTGCATTTTACTATCCTTACTATAACCTTGCCAAAGTAAGACAGTAGATTATAATTAAGGAGCTAGGTTATAATTTCATAGAAAAAGAATATACACCTCAACTGGAAATCAACCAGTCACATGCATACTGTGAATTCAGCTTCTGAAAGCACCAGGTCCTCTACATGGTGAGGAAAAGTACTATCCTCCTGTCCATTCTTGCAGCTTAATGGAAGGAAAGTGCTCCACTATAAAGTAATAATAATAATAATCTCTGTTATTGGTCTCTACAGTTGGTAAAATCAAAGTTCATCCCCTGTTATTTTCCAACAGTCTGAATTGAAGCTATTAATACCCATCAACACTATGGAACTATAGAGCTGGGTGAAGCACAAACATGTCCATTCTCCTTTGACTTAATTGCTCTGATAGATTAAGTTCCAAATACAGCAGTGCTACTTAAAGTGGTGGTTTATGGACCAGTGCTGGCATGGGAACCATCAGCTGCTGGCTACAGCAAATTTCCAGGGGGGTGGAATGTTGTAGCCAATGGACAAATATCGTACCAGTCCTTAGCACATTAAAAAAAAGTCTCCCATATCAGATGGTCTGATAAGCATTTAGTTTCTCTCAATCTCAATCTGATTCATCTAGATGTGTTGAAAACTATAATCCCTATCAGTCCAGGCAGCATAAGCCTTGACTGGGGATGATGGATCTTGAAGTCTGATGCATCTGGAGAACACCAGCTTGGGGAAAGCTGCTGTAGCATGAGTGAGTTCCACTGAACATCCTGAAGCTTTCTTATGAGTACATCTGCACAGGATTTCTCTGTTAAACAATGTAGGATTCTTCTGATTTGCATTAACTTACATCTCCTTTAGATTCACCATACAGTAACTTTTAGGTTTACCACACAGAACTTTCCTTTTAAGTTAGTGTTGCCAGGTTTTCAAAATAACATTAAGGAAAACAGACTGACGATCAGGAAGTAGCTATTGACAAGTCTGTGTTCCTCATAAATACCAAATGAAAGTATTCACTTCACTTATCCATATATTTCTCTGTAAAATTAACCTATCTTCTACATTCACAAATTACATGATGCACACTTTTTTATGAAAAGCCCATATCCCAAAATATGGGATTCTTTTGGAATCTGATTCAGTCTTTATAAAAAGGAAAGCTTTCCAATCCTCACATAACAGAATCTCTTATTATAAGAGACTTCTTTCAGACACCTCAAATAAGAAATATCCCTTGCAATAAGGGAAACTTGATAGCCCTACTACAGCCACATATGCAGGAGACTGACCAAGGAACTTATCACACACCCCAAAAAGGTGTCTTACCTTTTTTGGCTTCAATCTTCTTCCAGGATACACCCGGACATTATCATACATAAGTCGCCACTGATTCTGCCTCAATGCCGCTAGCCAAATACAGCTAGGTCAGATGCGGCTTGAAGCCATGTTCAGCCAGCAAATTTTCAAAGTCAGAAGCTTCCAACTTCGAAAATTTGCCAGCTGAATGCGGCTTCAGCCCACGTCTGATCCAGGCTGTAGTTGGCTGGCAGCATCACAGCAAAATCAGCAGTGAGTTACATATGATAATGTTCAAGTGTATCTCGGAAGAAGATTGAAGCTGAAAAAGGTGAGATGCCTTTTTTGGGCATGTGATAAGTTCCCAGATCAGCAAGGACAGGAAGAGAAGCTTTTGCATTTGCTGGCTAGCATTTCTGCTCTTATGTGAGAAACCTTCCTCCCTGCAGGAGTTTGTTATCACAGAAAAGAAAGACAAGAACTCAGGCAGAACATTGCTTTTTTTGTACCATGGCCTTGCAGGCTGCCTTTCATCACCCCAGAGGCAAGCCTGAAGAAACATGACTTGCTTATGGAAAAGCAAGAAATGATACAAGGCTCGCAGGAAACATATGGTAACCTGTGCTTGCCACTATTATTCTCCCTCCAACTTCTACCTGACTGAGGGCAAAAGCAGACCTGGCTTTCTTAATGAACTGCTCCAGGGGAAAGTATCTCCATAAGAGAGGACGTTTAACCCTTCCCTCCCAACTACAATTAAATCTACTGGAGGAAAATTCAGAGACATAGCTGTATTAGTCTGGAATATCAGTATGCAAAGGGATCTTGTAGCACCTTTGAGACTGACCACATTCCCACACTACACTCCTATAGTGCCGCTATCCCACTATTACTGTCCTGTCTGCCTCCTGTTGCATTCTGGAATTTGTAGTTCAGTGAGGCTTAACAACTCCTTGGCTGAGAATTCTAAATGCCCCTCCTTAAACTACAAATCCCAGAATGCAACAGGAGGCAGCCAGAGCACTAATAGTGGGATAGCAGCTCTGTGAGTGTAGTGCGGAAATGTGGAGACTGTGCAAAAGAAGTTGTAGCATAAGCTTTTGTAGACTTGGTCTACTTCCTCAGACCAAGTCTACAAAAGCTTATGCTACAACCTCTTTCAGACAGCCTCAAAGGTGCTCCAAGATCCCTTCACATACTATGGGGAAAAAGAGGCAGATAAACCTCAGGACACATCCAGACTGAGCTATCCGAAAAACTGCTTCTTTTGACTTGCTCTATGTTGAGATGATGCTGGTGAGATAAAATAAGATTTTAATGCCTTAGTTGCAGAAATGATGTTCATGGGCAAGCACTAATTCTATGTGGGAACTCCAAGGCAGATTGTACAGCCACCCAGTTTATATATCTGCCATTTGAATGCTGCTGCTGAGTCATTCATTGGCCAGTAACATACCTGCCATCATTTCACAGATGAGAACTGGGACACATGTGGCAAAGTCACATCAGAGTATGGTCAAGATGCCAAAAGTCGTTAATGAGGAAGAACTGACAAGCTAGGGGGAACTACAGCACTTTGCTGCCCTCTCTACTGTAATGCACAGGTTACCCCCCCCCTCCAGGATCACAAGTCTTCAGCAAATTCAATAGGCAAAGGAGATCACAGTACATAGTTGTTGTTGTTGTTAGGACTGAAGTTATTTTTTTTCAGTTACGCTGTATATTAAGAGTTCAAACAATTCATCTGTTACAGAAGTCTTCATCCCATTTGTCAGTAACTCAAACATATTATCTTCCCAGGTCTCACCCCTCCTGCCTTCCCTCATACCAAACTACAGTTTCCCACAAGAACTTCCCTACACATCTTCTCATTATCCCAGGCCACTACTGATAAACAATCTTTTCTTTTCCCAGCATCACCAATAGGATAGCATAACCATCATCCTGCATTAACACATATATGCCCGAGCACAGCTATTAAACATGACAGGACCATGTCTGGACCATGATCCTCACCCCAGCATTGAGCCAGCTGAGTGCAAACTACTTTTGCACTTTGAATTCAATTTGTGCCAATGGAAATAAGCTGAGGACAAAAAGGAAAAGTGGGAGGAAAGAAACTGGGAGCTTTTAAAAGCAGCTGAAAAAAAAGGAGACAGCAGAGGATTATTCAGGACTATCACTATCAAATTGGGCCACTTGGAGAGTATGCAATACACAAAATGGTAGTAGTTGAAAGAATGTGATCCACAGCCAGATTTTGCATCTTCAGTGAATGAAAGTAGCTGTTTTACTGAACTAAGACATTTTTTAAAATGCCCTCAGGTACATATTTTAAAGTAGAGGCAATGTTGGTGTCTCTGAAGCCAATTATATTCCCCCAGGGATCTTCTAGGAGACCATAGAATAGATGAACTGCCAAAATTGCCACACACACAAACACACAAAGGGAGAAAGAGAGAGAGAGAAAAGAAAAACCCCAAGAATGTTCACAACCACTTCTGGTTTTGAAAACAATTTTTTTAAAAAGTTAAAACAGTATGGGGATAAGGCTTTGACCTATTTAAACTCTGAAAATTTAAATTTAAAGAGCCCTGGTGGTGCAGTAGTTAAATGCCTGTACTGCAGCCACTCACTCATAGACCACAAGGATATGAGTTCAATACTAGCCAGGGGTCAGGCTTGACTCAGGTCTGCATCCTTCCAAGGTCACTAAAATGAGTATCCAACTGTTGGGGGGCAATGAGCTTACAGTTATAAACCACTTAGACATCCCATAGCGCGATATGAAGCGGTATATAAATACTTTGCTTTGCTTTGCTTTAAATGGTGAATAGCTGTTTCCAAAAAAAAAAAAAAAAAAGGCAATTCATCCCTCTTTCCAGAAAAAGTAGAGTTGCATGTGGGGACAAAAAAATAAAAACCTTTGGGACCACCTATGCCACCAAATCTGGACTTTACCCTGTTTAAGGGATGAGATAAAATGAGTTCACATGGGAAACAGTATTACAATTAGGAGAGGGTGAGTGGTGACATTCCAGGTGATAAAAAGAAAACAGAATTGTATGGGCAGATGAGTGGGAATTAAAATGGCAGGTATGGTTCAATATGACTAAACATAAAAGGATGTATATAGGACAAAACCCATATACCTATCTATATGGGTATAAAACATTGTTCCAAATTGGTAGGGAAGCTCTTATCTTCACACTCTGGAATTGCTGTCCCCTGCCAGCTGTTTTGCTAGTTATTCTTTTATGTCTTGTTGAATAACTGAATAACATACCCATTTACAGCAGCATTCTTAGGCCAAGTAGGGTCAGTTACAATGCAGTCACCATTCAGTTAAAAACTACATGCCTCCCCATCCTTTTCTAGGCCCCTTGCCAAGCTGTATGCAATTCCTCAGCAATCAGATTTCTTGGGCTTTTATAGAAATCAACATTCTTTATTTTACTTTAATACACAAAACTCCTAGAAATATAGTTTTATCCAAAAGAGACTACTTCATGCAAATGATGCCCCAAAAATAGAAACATGTCAGCATTTGACTTTTTTTGCCGTGTCTCCCTAGCTAAAGCTTTACCAAGGGACCAAGAGCCCTCAAGCACTACACCACATGTGCCCTGTATATAATGCTTTGGGAACCATTTTGCATGAGGTATTCATGTCTTTAAAAGTCTGAACAGCTGTTTCTGGATTGGCGGCCTTTTGGTTCAAGCCCCAGCAGGGACACATTCCTTCTTCCTGTGGAGGATAGAGCTGTGACTTTGCTGTCGAATTCAGTATAGGCCCTTTAATGACATTTTTGGCAGCCGTTTGCAGTGTTATGAAAATATTGCAGATTCACTCAGATTTTGTCTCAGACTTACACTGCATGAATTGTTAGCATGTGAGGCTGATGAAACAGATGGATTGAATGGTGGCTAGAAACAGTTTCCATCTTGTTTTAAAGAAGATATACTTCCACTTTCCATCTTCAGGTGAAACAAGGTTCCTAGTGTTGCTCAGTATGTCGATCTCTTAACAGCTACCACAATTGCCACCCTAGTACTCAAACATCAAGTGTACACATCAACCTATTATCTGAACATCCTTCAAAAACTGCCTAAGTTATTTGAGTGAGCAGAAGTCCTGGCTCACCCAAACCCAAGTTTCAGGAAAGAGTCCTGAAACTTGAATACTTTACTCAAGGCCTTTGCAGACAGGCCCAAAAGGGCAGCAAAGAGCTGCCCCGGGAAGCGGCGGATTGGGGCTGAGGCTGCCCCACCACACAGCCTCGATCCTCCCTTTTGCCACCCGGAAAAGAGCGGTGAAATGTTGCTCCCTTTACAGGTGGCAAAAAGCCACCCTAAGAGCTGGTGTGCAGCTCTTTAGTGTCCCTTCCAGCACAGCGTGTCAAAATGCTGCACTGGAAGAACATCCGGATGCTGCACATCATGAGTAACAGCACACAGTGTCAGGATGTCCTCAGCATGGGGTTGAGGCAGCTGGCATGCAGCTGCCCCTTCCCATCTCTGCCTCCAAGCTGGCCCTTTGGGCCGGTCTGTAGAAGCCCTCAGTAACTCACAAGCCATCCATGGTAACAGAAACATCAGGAAATGTGAAAGAAAGAAAAAACAGGGAAAGAAGAAGAATCTAGTTACGGTACAACTTTTTCTTTCAGCACTGGGTCCCCAGTGACCATGGATAATCCATTCTTGGTTCTCTGGACACCTTCTCCAGGAATCACTTCCTCTTACACTTTTTGTGTATACGTCTGTGTAAAAGAGATAGGTGGGGGAGATACAGAGAAAGTGTGACACTTTCATTTCTCCTTATTCTACTGGATACTTTTTTCTCTGGTTCTGTCAGTCATAGCCTCTGGTTTCATCCTCCTTTGGTCATAGCATTCTATTGACTTTGGTCCCAAAGTATCCTGTCTTCGAAAGTCAGCTGAGCAGCAAAAGCATAATTAACCTCAACTGAAACAATGTGGCCTCATAAAATTTGAAGTGATCAAGAATCAGTTGGTCCAATCTTTGGTTAAAAAAGGACTTCCAACCCATTTTCAATAGATCAATTATTGCAGTAAAAGAGAGAATGGACGTTATCACACAGGGGAAATCTGTTGGTTAAGCCACACAAATCCCAAACAAAAACTGAAT
>CM034706.1:235268458-235283011 GCA_020142125.1 Phrynosoma platyrhinos
ATTATCTCTTTAACAACGAAACTGGCCCACGTGTGATAACATCCAATGGTATGCACACTATTGAAGGGTTGGTGAAGGACAAATAGCACTAAATAACAAAACTAAGTCAAATCTCATGTTGCAAGAGCAAATAAATAATCTAGTCCAATAGTACTCAAAGTGGTGATCCATGGACTGCTGTTGGGCTACAAAAATTGACTGCTGGTCCATGACATATTTTCAGGAAAGAAAGTAGTCGTCAATGGACTCAAATATGGTGCCAGTCCCTGGTACATTTGGAATAACAACCTGCCATTCCATCACCCGAGGCAGTTTAGCTTAAGAAGCCCTGATCTAGCCTGTCTTTTTGGAATGTCTAGAAAATTCTGCTATGGCTGAACTGCATCCAGATTGTTAACTGGGGTTGGTTACAAGGAATACACAACTCCTTTTCTGCTGCTACTCCACATTTTTATCTATATGCATTTTCTCTTATGTTCTTTGTATCTATTAAGCCACTTGGAATCCCAGTTCTGAGGGATAGGTGAACAATACAATTCAGCAGAACCTGACCTTGATGAAAATTCATTTCTGCATTCACAGTTAGACTGTGAACAAAATAAATTTCTGTTATACAAGTTTTCCAAAAGGAATATTATCATTAAAAACCATCATTTGCAGACAGTCTCTGAATCCTTGCACTCTCCTTGCTGTCTCTGTATTGTGACTTACACTGCATAAGAAAGATCCATGTTGTTTTTAGGATAGGAGAATGCCAACCTGCTCAGACGAGGTTATGATCTGACAGTAATTAATAAGGACAATAAAATTATTACTGATTATAGTACTGACCCAAGAATAGTTCATGCCACTTGAAAGAGCAGCCATTCTCATTAAGACTATTTTGTTTCCACTCGCTTGACTGACTTTTAATCCATGCCAAGATTCTCCTGCACAAGTCAATCATTAATTTCCAAGGATCCAGGACAGAGCTTTTCAGTAATGGTGCTTCTGTGCTTAATAGCCTAAATGGTGTGTGAAGGGCATGGGAGAGGTTCCACTAGCACTTGACCATCTTAGTTAGCACCAGACCATTGCCTTCCAAAGGCAGTCTGATCCAAATTTGATGACAATTTACAATGAATTGTTGCTGTTGTATCAAAAGGTCAAATGGACTTAATCCAGCATGGATTAGCTCCTTGTTCAAAATCATTCAGTGCTTTAGAATGGAATACATCCCAGGCATCTTGGTGTCTTTGTATTTCTATATTTTTCAAACACCCCTATTTGATCAAACCATTAAATCTCTGTGGATGAGCAAAATTAATAACAGTATAGCATATTAATATGCAGGACTATTCTTTTCCTGGAGCATGTGTTGGAGAAAGGGGAATTAATATTCCTGCCACATTGTCTTAGGATCACAGAGCATGAAGGGGGTGGTGAAGTTCCACCCTCTGCTCAAGCCAGGATCTACTATCAGGGACAGCTCAAGTTCCACATAGCCAAAGATGGAAGCATAGAATGTCTTTTGGCACAGAACTATGCCAATATGAAAGGAATTACTACAAAAATTACCTATGTATGTGTATGTTCTTTCTGTCCTAAATATTAAGACTTTAAAAAAATTCTACTAAATTTTTATACCAAAATAAAGTGAAATCATATTTTCACCAATTCCTAGAAAGAGGTGAGCAAGATGAAAAAGTCCAGTGCATTCTGAGTGTCAACATTACTCAACATTACTCTTCCATAGAACTCATTGTTCATATATTACCATGTTTCCAAGATATTCTAAGGAAGTTAGTTCAGGCCAGGCAACTTGTGCACAAATATATAGTAACAGGTCATGACTAGTGAGGAGATGACCTTTGATCTGTCAAGGGTTGCATGATGGCAGTGGGTAAGACCCAAAAGTAAAAAATGCATGAGGTCTCCCACCCCTTTTCTATCTCTACCAGCTCCTGTTCTCCCTCATCTACAAAATTTATTTCTTGTTTTGACCTCTTTCCAATGCATTGCATAATCAAGGGCACTGGGTTTCCAAGGGGATAAAAGCTAGTAGTACCAGTAGTGGAGCTGGATTATGCCTTGGAGCAGTAGAAGTCAGAGAGGCCACATGGCCAAGAAAAGGCAAGGAAATATTTGCTGATACTGGTCTGGGGAAACATAGGTATTTGTGGGCTTAGGGTAGTAAATGGAAGTGTTGCTTGTGCTGCTCCCAGTGCTTAGCAGTGATAATTTTCCAACTACCATTCTCTGTTGATGCTGCACAATCTGCAATCTTCTCCATAGTATATAAGGCATACAGCAATTATGAGCTGGAAGACTGACATAATTATGTAATTATGCAGTTATCTTAAATCAGTCTTTCACGCTAATCTTGCCAGAGATTCCAGAAAAACAGCCCAAGAATGAAAAACACTGAGTTTGGAACTGGAAGTAGCATTGGTATTCAATACACTAGTGGAAGAGATGATTCACTAATTGTCAAGTGCTTCAGAGTCTTCCAATGTAGGAAGAAAAGTGTACACAATATGGAGGATCTGTATGTCTCTTCCTCCTTGTAGACAAATCTCCACCATGAGATTTCCAGTGACATATCACCAGCTGAGACAATTAACGCATGGTGCTTGGTCATATAATTTCTCTGGAAGTAGGAAGGTGAAAATATGTTTGCTTAAGGCAAAAGTCTGTCTTCATTGATTCAAAAGATGGTTTCCTTATGCATCTTTTACAATGTGTTTACATTCCTTTTGTTTTGCCCATCAATTATGCACTATCAGATTCTATGGACAAAGCAAGCAGCTGGGGGTATTGATTTCTGTTTGTCATCAGAGTCAGCTAGGTCTGTACAGCTGCTGGATCAGGACTTGAATTATGTAATGGGCCAGATGAGTGTCAATAAATTGAAACTGAATCCTGATAATATGGAGGCTGTATGAACTAGCAGATAAGTGACCTGCTCTAGACACACTTCCCTGAGGGAGGAGATATGTAGTTTGGGAGTATTCCTACATCTATCTCTGTCACTAGAGACTCAAGTGGAATCCATGACTCCGAGTGCTTAAGTCAGCTTCAAATACATTGAATGCAGCCACTTCTGAATAGGAACAAACTAGTCACAATAGTACATGCACTAAGATCTTCCCATTTAGGGCCTTTGCAGACTGCCAGAAATAGTGCACATTAAATTGAGGCACTGCCCTGGTTCAGTGCTAGGGAGTCATGGGAATTGTATTTTTTTTCTGAGACATTGAGCCTTCTTTGTCAAAGAGCTCTGGTGCCACAATAAATTACAGTTCCCATGATTCCCTAGCACTGAGCCAGGGCAATGCCTCAATTTAATGTGCACTATTTCTGGCAGTCTGCAAAGGCCTTTAGATAGCTGTAATGCACTTTAGATAGGACTGCCCTTGAAGATGTCTTAAATGTGCACAACTAGTGTACAATGCAGCAACAAGATTGCTGAGTGGAGTATCATACAAGGGAGGGAGGGAGGGAGGGGGCAAAAAGAAAGTGATTACTGTCCAAGGGAATATAGATCTCAACAAAAAGAGACTTCCTCACTGCAGCCTGGTCTCCTTCTATCCTTTCTTCACATGTCAAGCTTGTTACACAGACACTGGTTACCCTTTTTAATCTCATGTTTTTTCTTGGCTTAACTCCACATTAATATTTTCATTTCCATCCAAAGCATGTGTTAATGAGGGAACCCCATTGCTCAGACAAATTATATTACTCTAGGCTAGAAAAAGAGACAGAAGCACTTGTTTCAGAAAGGTCAGATGAAGGTTAATAAGATTATTCTGTTTGCTGTTCATGTAAGAACTATATATACAGAGATATAAAAGTTTGTCAGTAATTGCAGCTGCTAACAGTGGATTTGATTTCCCCCATGCAGGGAGAATCTGACAAAATATTGAAAGTAATGGTTGAACCCTTAGCCCTTCCCCAGAAAAAAAAAATATCTCTGAAGTCATGGATTGCTAGATGATGATCTACATATCACAAATGAGTCCTAAGCCCATCAGCCTCCTCACTCCTTCCCCCACTGCCTTTTTTTCCAGCTGGTAAAACACAATGCCTAAGGACAATGATCATATCATGCCCAGACAATGGAAAGGCATTACTCTTTTTGACTAGAACTCCCAGTGTTCCCCTGCTAGCATGGATAGGGGGATTTGGTGAGTCAGTGGGTGAGATCCTGCAATACAGAGCATAACTTAAACACTGTGATGATGGAACTACTCTACACTCAACACTCAACCCTACATCTCCCCACTCAACACCCCCTCCAGACTCACCATTAACTGGTATAACCCCACCCCATGGCAATTCATTGGCTGGTGGAGTTTGAAGCAGTGTCTGGCAGACTGATAACCTCATCTGCTGAGATCCTCTGAGGGTCATCATTCTGTGTCTGGTTAAACCAAATAGCCAGATGCTTACCCAATCAGTCACCATTGTCCAGCAGCCACAGAATAGCCTTGGGGAGGGTAGCAGCAGCTAAAAGTTGAGGGCTTTGGACACTGAGAATGGCTTTGGACACTGCAGAGGGAGGAAGAGAATACTAAACTCCACAATGACAAATACACACACACACACAAATGGGCATATGCTGGACCTCCTCCTGCTTATGTTGCTAACTGGATGCAGGCCAATCTCTGAAAAGTAAGATCTGGGATGAGAACATGCACTTCTTTGCCATCTGATATGGAAATTAGCAGGTAGAGTCCACATGTTCCACTGAGATACTGTGTGATATCAAACTAACCAGAGACTCCATGTGTTATCATCTTCATTACAACTGTACATATGAGTGGTAAAGCTGGGAATTTGCCTTAACCCTTAGATGTAACATAAGTCAGACAATTCCCAGTTTCTTCATCCTATCTATACTTAGTTCAATAAATGTACATGAGATGAGAAACCAGTCTACTTTAGTGCTGAAATCTTTTCAGAATTTTGCGACATTTATTCTCAACAAAAAAAAAGAGTAAAAGTGGACACAAAATGCATACATTACAGGAATATGCATACAAAACACATATCAGGGAAAGATTGCTGCAAAAAGTATACACATTTGGATAAAAATATACAAAATACTATATTAGAGGCATGAGCAGGCAATGCCTATGAATTTTGCTATCTACATTTTGTTTGCCAATTTGCACAATGGAGAGATGGACCACAAGGGATGGGGAGGAAATGGACCACAGTAAGTTTAAGATAATGGAAACTGGAATCTGAAATAAGACTGTGTTCACTTTCACTTGTAACCTCTTTTGACCACCTATCTTCTCTCATTTCCTCTGTTCTGACACAATGGGCTGCCGAAATTTTGTTACAGATATTTGTATGTAACATATCACTGCACCAAGACTGGGTGAATCAGGCAAGAGAATTATCACAAACAGCAGTGTGCTAGGCATGAGGATCTTTGTACTTCCACACATCAAAGAGGAGGCTGCTGCTGGATGGTATAGAGGGAAGAAATGGCACAGTCAGGTTCAAAGGAGAAGCTGAGCATTAGAAGTTTGAAAAAAATATTATCTTAAGAATATGAGCAAACTCATATTGCTCCAAATCTCAAGTGCATCATACTATATAGGCAACTGCTGGCTCCCTTGTTATTGAAATTCAGCCCCCAATAGGGTCTTCTTTCAAAAATAAAATAAAGGAAAACTCCATGGGTGTATATTGCATTGTATGGATGAGAAGTGCTCATCTTTCTTGGCCAAAAGGTCATTCCAATTTACACAGCTGAGATCTATTGTACTTGGCTTCATTCTCCCATTGCCAGTCACTTGGAGATCTTGCTAAACATCTACTCTCTGAAGACTGCAAATAAAAAAAAAACATGAATAGCATAACTTTGATTTCAGTTCTGCTTGAAGTTCAGAATATATTCACAAAGCCACAAGCTGTTATATTTTTATCCATGCCAAAAATTTTTTACTTCTACCATGTTTTTTTTTTGCTTTCCCCCCCCCCCCCCAACAATCTTCTCTAAAGATTAAAGTGCATTGTGTAAAACTTCATAGGTCAATTTTTGGAGGTTTGTTTGACACCAGTAAAATGAAAGCAGGAAATAACTAACTTAAGCATCATCAGACAACAGAAGACAAACTAATACCAGCAGCAGAATCCAACTGGCAGACAGCTTGTCACTCCTTTACTAACCAAAAAATGGTCTATTGATTCCTTCTATCAGTGGTGATACAGTGCCCATTTTTATAAGCACTCTAGCAGCAGCCCTACTAGAGGGAAATTATTTGTTATAGCAAGACACAAACTGTACTCTGCAGAACAGATTCTGCAGACTGGGGTGGGAATTGATACACTACCATGCCTGAGTGACATTTTCTATTAATAGGGGTGGTGGATTTTTGCAGGGAAGGGGAAGCAATGCTGTGGAAAGTGGATGATGGCTTCCCCTATCCCATTGCTTCAACAAACTGAACTCATATAAAACTTGGTTTTGTGAAATACAAAGAGTGAATTTTGTTTTCTTTTAGAGGCTCGTTGTATTTATTTATTTAAAAATGTATATCTTTTATCATGAGATCTCAGCAAGTAAAATTGCTATGAATTGATTAAAACAGCTTCCAAACAGTAAAAATAATTAAAATAGACTAAAACCCTATAAAACAAATTGACAAGTTAGAAACAAAAAGTATAAAACCATGTGTATACACATATTTATTTATACATAACCTATATCATGTCTTTCCCCCAAGATGGAACCCAATGTAGTCCATGATATATGTCAATATAAAATGCAATTAAAACAATGGATGATCATTAATTTTCCCATTATTTATATAAACATTTTGAGGGAAATCAGTTAGACCCCATGGGTCTTTGTGAACAGATATATTTATTTACTTGGTGACTAAGGGCCTTTACAGACTGCCAGAAATAATGCAAATTGGGGGGGGGTAGCAGACAGGCAGCACGGAGCCAAGGTATCCACACTCCTTGGCCCCGAGCCACCGCATCCCAAGACACCAAAGTTGTGCCACAAAAGGCCTCTGGCACACCTTCGGTGCCTCTTCCACTGCAGCGTGTGCAGACGCTGCAGCGGAAATGCATTGTTGGAGCGCCGGCCATGCGGAGTGACAGGCGCTCCAACGATGTATTCGGGAAGGGGTTGGGGCACCCAGCGTGAGGCTGCCCCTCTCCTTCCTGGCCTCGAAAACGGCGCTTTGTGCCAGCTGCTTAGGCCCTTGAGTCAACTTTAACTGCCTTGGCTCAGTGCTAGGGAATCACGGGAACTGTAGTTTATTGTGGCACAAGAGCTCTCTGACAGAGAAGGTTCAATGTCTCATAAAAAAACTACAATTCCCATGATTCCCTAGCACTAAGCCAGGACAGTTAAAGTGGACTCAAGTTGCATTATTTCTGGCTGTCTGTAAAGGCCCTGCATGAAGCCAGCATTGGTACCAACTGGGCCTCCAAGGGGAAGGCATTCCACATCTGAGGCGCCACCACTGACAAAGCCTGCTTCCATGTCCTCATACTGCATACTTAACTCAGTGGTGTAACACAAAACAGATCTCCTCAACAGCTCTTAGTAAACGAGATAGATTGGGAGAGGGGATTCCTTCAAGTAATGCAGTTTCAAGCCATTTAGGGCTTTAAATGTCATCACAAACAGCTGGAAATCAGACTAAAATTATATTGGCAGCCAAGGTCTTTTCAGTTTAAATATAGGATGGACCTGAGTATGAGGAGATAGTAAGAACTAATTAGAAGCTCTAAATCAACTGATATTTGTGAAACCTGTATTGATTTCCATTGAATTTATATCATCTATAGTTGTCCATGTTAGGATGGCTGCTTGCATATCTCCAAAGCCATATGTGATACAAGACTCCTGAAGCACTCAGGCTCCCCCATTTGATTTTTTTCTTTAGATTAAAATGATTTTCTTCAATGTTCAGTAATAACATATTTACACAACTACATACCTACACAAACATAAACATACAAAGACAATTCAAATTTCCCCCTCTCCCCTTTTTATTTTAAAAAGGAGAAAAAAGAAGAGAAAGGGAGAAAATTGCTTCCCACTTCTCTCTAGCTGTAATCTAAATATATATTCTCCTCTTTTCTTCCTTATCAATTCTTATTCATTCTATCCTATTGCAAAAATTATCCTTTCTATAATGATAGTAATGTTAATAATAATATGATATGATAGTATTACTAATTGCAACAACAATAGCAACAGTAATAACAATAGTCATAATAATTTCACTTTTTCAAAGGATTTTTGTTCTCTCCAAATGTCCCAAATGAACTCAAACTTTCTTCAAACTCCAGTGGTTTTGCTCCCACACTCCCTGACTAGCTAAATGATCCCAAACAATGTCAATGCCCCCAAAATCTGAAAACTGGATGAAAACAAAAGTGGAAGTGAAGTCAATTGAGTGACATGACCAAGAAAAAGGATGTGGCCTATGGATGGTCCAGGGGGAAGGGTCTGGGGAGATGGGCCTGTCCCCTTTGTAATTGTCTGCCTCTGATTTAAATAAATACATTGCAGTCAGGAACAGGAGAGATGGGTACAGTCCTGTTTCCCCCATTTTATGTGCTCAGTAATCCTTTGGAAAAATATGATATGAAAATAGTTAGATTGCCTGAATGGATAGGAATGGAAAGTTACCATACATCCAGAGACTTTACGTGAATTTTAAGTTGAGTTCCTTCATGTATGACTTGAATCTGGCTTAGGTTCATATTGGAGCTAACATTATAAACAACACACTCACTGTATAAACTCTGCACCTCCAGAGTTCAACTGCTATTAATGTTTACTGTGATGTGCTATGAATGTAGCCAATCAAGTACCAAAGGAAATTTGATGTCTCACACTTACTTACACAAAGCTTTAGACAGTTGCTTCTGTATCTGTCATGAGAAAGCATTCCCAAAATTACAGCAATGTCCATAGTATCTCGCTTTTCAGCTTCCCCTTGCTATCCTCTGGCAGAATTATTATTATCCCAAATTATATGTGGGTTGGTCTCTGTTAAAGGATTATTTGTCCCTACACAGTTAGTCTTGGGTTGTGGCAGGCAACATTTAAGGATATTTTCATGAATGACAGCAAGAATGTGAGTTTTGAATGCATCATTTCTGAACACTGTTAATGTGGGTTAGAAAGTGCAAAAGAGACATTTAAAAGAAACTGAATGTATTCAAGACTTTAGACAATTTTTACATCAGGAATGGGCAACACACGATCTGTGAGTTGCAAGAGTCTGCAGCTTTTTTTGTACAGCTCCCCAGGTCCATGATAAATTTCCTCCTGTGAGAACAGCAAAAGGAAGACCACATTTTGTTTTAAAACATGGAATGAGCTCCCCATATACCTATTTAAAAGTAGCACCGCATCCCAGAAACATGATTTTCCCCTCAGTAAGAATGCTTTGTTTTATAAGGAGAAAAAACCTGTAGAAGCAGCAGCAGCAGTAAATACAGCTGCAATGGTTGGTCTGTTGCCATACATCCAGAGACTTTACATAAACTCTACACCTCCAGAGCTCAACTGCTATTGTCAGGTGCCTGTACAGCTCCTGATCCCTTGAAGATGTCCACTCCATTCTAGATAATCATAGAATCATAAAATCATAGAGTTGGAAGAGACCACAATCCAACCCCATACCATGCAGGAATACACAACCAAAGCACCCCCAACAAATGGCCATCCAGCCTCTGTTTAAAACCCTCTAGTGAAGGAGACTCCACCACACTTTGAGGGAATGTGTTCCATTCTGGGTTTTTGTTTTTTGTTTTGTTTTTAATATTTTTAAATAATAGATTTTATTAATAAAAACAAAATATTTACACAAACAATACATGCAAATATAGAAATACAACTACTTACTAAATACATTCAGAATACATATCAAACATCCCACCAATCTATCAAATATCCTAAATTAGTTGTTACCAATCCTTTAATTCCCTTCTTAAATAGTCTAATTTCTTAAATACTATATCCATTCCATTTCACACAGCCATTCACCCTCACAAATAACTTTCAACTACCTTTCTTTCCCCCTCTATTTTATATTTTCCCTTCCAATACTACTTCTTTTTCCCCTATTCTTCCTTTCCACTTCCTTTAAGCTCCCCACTGTCCTTTCTTTCTGTTGAACAGGTCATACTGTCAGGAATTTCAGCCTAATGTTGAGGTGGAATCTCTTTTCCTATAGCTTGAATCCATTGCTCCAGGTCCTATTCTCTGGAGCAGCAGAATCAAGCTTGCTCCACTATGACATCCCTTCAAATATATATACACCTCTTTATCACCTCTTAACCTTGTCTTCTCACAAATAATAAAACAAATAATGAGTGTTTCATATTTGCTGTTATGTGCATTCAAGCAATCTCCAACCTATGGCAATCCTCATCAGTTTTCTCAGCAGGATTTATTCTAGGGAGGTTTGCCTTTGCCCTCCTCAAAGCCTGAATGAATACAACTTGCCCAAGGTCCCCTAGTGAGTACCATGACCAAGCAAGGATTCAAACCCTATTTCCCAGAGTCCCAGTCCAAAGCTCAAACCAGGGTTTCTCAAGTTATCTGATGTGAGGGACTAATTTCCCCCTCTAATGTGTCAGGAACCAGTACATTATTTGTGTCCACTGTCTATTCTGTTAGAAACTCTGCTGACCAGGTTTATGGGCTGGCACTGTGACCAGAGGCCATTATTTTGAGTGGCACTGCACTACAATACACTGGCTCTGACATATTTCTCTCAATCTTGAAAAAATGTGAAAGCTGATTTAAAACATCACTTGTAAAATAACCTAAATATTTGAGCTGGATAACCGTTACATGGATTTTATTCCATAATTTGAAATTCTAATTATATTTAATATACTTTTTACAAATATCTCTTTTTCCCTTTCCTTCCCTTCCCTTTCCTTTTTTTTTGGGGGGGGGGTGAAGAGTGTAACAGAATACAAAGGTGTTTCAGTTTAAATGAAAGAACAATTAAAACCATTTTTCATGTTACATTTCCCAATCAGGAAGCAGGGCTGAATGAGACTGTAATTTATATCATGATTAAGAGCCTCTTTAGAATTATCAAAAATGTATACTATTTTAATTATTATGTTAATTTTGAAATTTAGTTGGGGCCTTTTAGAGGTCCCTTGCAATCTGAGACTAAACTGTAAATTTTCTTAATTTTTGCAAAAATTGATGCAAAATTCCACTGCATGGAAAACAGTCGTGCAGCTTAATTCTGCATCTGCAATTAATTTCAAGATTTTTGTATTCTGTGCATTTTGGTTGGCCAATAAAGGTACCACTCTTCTGGGGATATTAGACCTTGAACAGTTAAGAAAGTTGGAAAAGAAGAGATTATAGGGATTGATCCTAAATAGGGGTGGAAAGAATATTCCAAAATATTTGGAAAAGGACAGAAAATGCATGTGTGCACACATGTAAAGAAGGCCGGACGAGACAAATCCTGAACTTAAAAGAACTTTCATGGTTTGTCTGTGCAAATTCACATGTGGTTGCTTTGTGCAGAAAACAGCATTTTCTGCACAGGAATTGGTTTTCTGAACATTTATTCTGTACAGACATATTATTTTCTGTGCAGAATATACTGTGTCCTGTACAGAAAATGGTGTGTTAGACAAATCAAGTCCTGATTGTGAATGTGCTTCAAAAACTGTTTAATTTTTGAAATTTCACATAGTAGGAAGAGAAGTACTAAAATTACTTGCTTCCTTGGAGAAGGTAATGAAGATTTACATCCTTAGTCTTAAAATGCATGCTTCACCTTTTACAGATATTGCTGTTTTCCATACTTTTTCTTAATTCCCAATATCTGTACAAGGATTAAAAAAGGGGGCAATTTGGGGCATCCAGAAGGACAGTCTGGAAAACAGCCTTGAGGTCCACATGCAGTTCCAGGGCTACACTTTACCGACCCATGATGTAAATACTGGCACAATGCTATATTTTTTAAATCCTTGTGCTGTTTGTTATCTGTTGCAGTATGTAGCTGCTTCAATATTTGTTTAGGTCTTGTGCATCTTGTTTAGTTTTATATATATGGTTGTTTGTTACTTATGAAATATATTTTTGTTATATATTTTAGCCCAGTTACATAAAATGACCAAAGAATGTCCATCACTGGGCATACACAAATATAGTTAGCAGTTAGTTAATAGTCAAAAGTTGAATCCTACCTTGTGGCCCAATCTCTTCAAGATGTCTAGCTGAAGAGGAGAGAGGATTTTGTGGCCTTACTATTAGACTTGCCAGATCTCAGAACTGCTCCTGATTCTCCAGTTTTCATGGGCCATCTCCAGGCAAGAGATGACAATGCAAATGCTCTAGTTTTAGTGGGCTCTGCTCCAGGCAAGACGAAAGGCCTATAAACAGCCATCCCTCAGAATCCAAGAGGAATCTGTTCTATATCACCACCCCATGGATACCAAAATCCACATATTTTCGTTCCATTGCCCCCAATGGTGGCACATGCACACAGCCATGCCACCATTAGGGAAAATGGGGCTTCAATGGCAGTATATGTGGGTGCTGTGTCACCATTAGGGACAGCCCCCATTTTCCCCAGTGGCAGCATGTGCATGTAGCCATGCAACCATTAGGGACAGCAAGAATGGGACTTCAGGTAAGCCTATATTGTCCCCAAAAGTGGCACAGCTGTGTGCATGCACTGCCATTGGAAACAATGTGGGCTGCTGTCCGCAGATGCTTGAATCCATGGATGGCTAGTTTGTAGATACCAAGAGCTGACTGTACAAATCTCCAGTTCAGATAGGAGAGTAAGAGCTTGCTGCAATTTCTAAGGATTCATTCATTGGTTACTGCAACTTGCAAAGGATACTCCAGAGTCTATGTATTTACTTAGGTCTCTTCCTCCTTCCTTCTCAGCCACAGTGGTACCAGAGCTCACCCTCTGATCTTGTCTGCATCCACTTTCTGCTAGAAGCAAGTAGGCTAGATTATATGCTCCTTATCCTGTCTTCCTAAGTAAATGAGAAATAATAGTATCCTAATTTAATTTTGATCAGAAAAATCCCCTTTAACTAATATTTCTTTCTTAATTTCCAAATAGGAAAATATTTTTTGTGTTACTGTGTGTTTGAAAGGCAAGTTGTGAGCAACTTTGGCTGGTTCTTAAAGCACAATGCTTAATGACATCACCAGGCTTTGACCACAAAAAACTCAGGGCTTGAGACAATCCTAAACTGGCAACTCTACTTGTAAATCAGAATTAATGACGTGAAGTGATATTCAGTTCAGCAACGAGGAAGGAAACATTTGTTCATCAAATTTAGATCCTGCTTCATGGCCAATAGGCCTTGGAACAGTTAGGTAACTGAAAGAGAAGTGGTGCTGGGGGTTGACCTTAATTAGTTACACTGCTGCTTTACATATCTTTTTATTTTTATTTTCTATAACACTTAGGACAGTGCTGCCAGTTCCTTGGACCAGCTGCTAGTCTGTTTGTGTTTTTCCTGACACCTGCTGGCAAGTGGCCAGTAACATTAACCTTATTAAGTATGTAAAGGTTATGTTAAGACATGCTATTTGGGAAAGAGTGCTTGCCTAAATTCCATTTGAAAAGCCTCAGAAAAGTTCTGTTTGGTTTTATGCTTTAGAAAAAACACCCTTCAGTCAATATCATGTGTTTAGGGGAGGGAAGGCTAGCTGAGACCCACATTCTGAGTGTGCTGGCCTGCTTAGAATAGTTTTGAGGAATTCACCTCTCATCAGAAATGTTGTAACATGTGTCAAATATCTATGATCCAAACTGCAACTGATAGCCCATAGAGGTCTTGTATCAACTTAAAAATTGCAGTGCCAGGGAGTCTGCAGCCTAGGGGAGTGAAACCAAAGCTTGTTTCTCCATCATATCAGTCTTTTATCACTGGTATAATTTTACATTCTCCTTTTAGCAGTTCTGGGAAACCTAGGAACAAATAAAGAAACATAACAAACAAGTGCTTATAGTACTTGTTTCAGATTTGTTATTGTTCATTGTCCAAACTAATTTTTTTCTATGAGCACAACTGAAACCTTGTTCGGTTTTCTCTGTAATGGCTAAAATAAATGTATGAAATTCATTTGAATTAGTATGACAGAAAGATCAGCTAGACAACCTGTTGTCTGTCCTTCCTTCCTTCCTTCCTTCCTTCCTTCCTTCCTTCCTTCCTTCCTTCCTCTCTCTTTCTCTTTCTTATATAAAGATGGAAGAGGAAAAGCACATGTTCAAACATGTGAAACAGTCATATATTATTTTTTTTAATCCCTGACAAGAATGGAAATGTTCCTTCTTTTTCTTTTTCCATCATGAATTGGATGTTTGGGTGGATGTTGTTCAGATTGAGCATTGCCTCAACACAAGCTACTTCCAGTGGGACAATGGATTCTGTGAGCAGAGAGATGAGGTAGCCATGGGAAGTCCTCTGAGCCCCATGATAGCAAACTTTTACATGGAACACTTTGAAAAGCAAGCCCAGGAAACAGCACCAAAAAAGCCCATAACATGGTTCCGATATGTAGACAACACT
>CM034706.1:235287494-235305975 GCA_020142125.1 Phrynosoma platyrhinos
GAAAATTCAAAATGACCTTAATAGATTAGATAGCTAGGCCAAAGCTAAAGGACCTCTACAGATGGTGCTTTGTGCCATCTTGGAAGGAGGGAAGGGGAGGGGCAGCCACACGCCGGGCGCCCCAACTGCTTCCTGAGGACATCATCATGGTGTGTGCTGTTACACATGGCACGTGCCGTCAAAACTTCCTCCCAGCACACCATCTTAACATGCAGCACCAGAAGGGATGCAGAAGAGCCACACAGTGGCTCTTTGGGCACCTTTTTTGCCAGCTCTGGAGCACCCTTTTTGCCAGCTCTGGAGTGCATTTTAGCGCTCCTTTCAGGGCCAGCAAAAGGGTGGATCCTCCACTTCCCAGGGCGGCCCAGGGCCACCCGTTTGCGTCCCCCCTTAATGAATTTCAACACGGAGAAATGTAAGGTACTTCACTTAGGACAAAAAAAAAAAATGAAATGTATAGATATAGGATGAGGGACACCTCACTTAATGAGACTACATGTGAAAGGTATCTAGGAGTCCTCATAGACCACATGTTGAACATGAGTCAACAGTGTGGTGCAGCAGCTAAAAAGATCAATGCAATTTTAGGCTGCATCAATAGAAGTATAGTATCTAGATCAAGGGAAGTAATAGTGCCACTATATTCTGCTTTGGTTAGGCCCCACCTGGAATACTGTGTCCAGGTCCTTGCACCACAATTCAAAAAGGATGTTGAAAAACTGGAGCATGTCCAAAGGAGGGTGACTAAAATGGTGAAGGGTCTGGAAACCATGCCTATGAGGAACAACTTAGGTGACTGGGTATGTTTAGCATGTAGAAGAGAGGTTAAGAGGTGATATGATAGCCCTATTTAAATATTTGAAAGGATTCCATATTGTGGAGGAAGCTAGCTTGTTTTCTGCTGCTCCAGAGAATAGGACCCAGAACAATGGATGCAAGCTACAGGAAAAGAGATTCCACCTCAACATTTGGAGGAACTTCCTGACAGTGAGAATTATTCGACAGTGAAACACACTCCCTTGGAGTGTGGTGGAGTCTTCTTCTTTTGAGGTCTTTAAACAGAGGCTGGATGGCCATATATTGAGGATGCTTTGATTTTGAGTTTCTGCATGGCAGGGGATTGGACTGGGACCCTTGTGGTCTCTTAGAAGTCTACCATTCTACAATTCTATGAAATCTCCAAGACTCCCTATCCTCCACTGCTCTGCTTAGGTCCTGTAAATTCATACCTGTGACTTCCCTAATAGAGTCTATCCATCTAGCATGCAGTGTTCCTCTCTTTCTATTGTCCTCTACCTCTCCTAGCATCTTTTCTAAGGAGTCATGCCTTCTCATGATGTAGCCAATGTATGATAGCCTCACCTTGATCATCTTGGCTTCCAGGGAGAGCTCAGGCTTAATTTGTTCAAAGAGCCATATGTGTGTCTTTGGGTCTGTTCATGGTATCCTTAGAACTCTTCTCCAGCACCACATCTTAAATGAATTTATTTTCTTCTTGTCTGCTTTCTTCACTGTCCAGCTCTTGCTTCCATCTATGTTAATGGGGAAAACAATAGCTTGGACGATTCTAACTTTTAGTGCTCAGTTGTATGTCTTTGCTCCTCAGTATCTTTTCCAGTTCTTTCATAGCTGCCCTTCCCTTTCCTTGTCTTCTTGACTGCAGTCTCCTTCCTGATCAATGTTTGATCCAAGGTATGAGAATTCTTTTACTATTTCAATTTCCTCATTATCTAGTTTGAATGCATGTAGGTCCTCCATGATCATTATTTTTGTTTTCTTTATGCTCACCATTAAGCCTGCCTTTGTATTTTCTTCTTTAACCTTCCTTAGCAACTGTTCCATGTCCATAATGTTTTTTGCTAATAGTATGGTGTCATCCGCATATCTTAGATTGTTGATATTGCTTTCTCCTGTTTTTACACCTCCTTTTCTGAAGTCTAAGTGTGCTCTTTGTCTGATACTTTCTGCATACAAGTTGAACAAATAGGGTGATAGAATGCAGCTTTGCCTAACATCTTGACCAGTTGGAAACCATTCTGTTCCCAGAAATCCATGTACAGTGGTCATTTGTGTATCTCCCCACCCACTGAGAAAATGTATATTTAAAAAAACAGGACAAAAGAAGATGGTTATTTGCATTAAAGTTGCATAAAGTAGTTTATAGAAATAAACACACATTTAAAAATAATTTAAATAGAAATACAGTACATCTTTCCAGAAGACTTGACCCAGTGATCATTATCCTCATTGTTTAGTCTATTATTCAGATGCTAATTATTGATGGGCAATATCAAGGTCTCTATTCTCTTTTGTTATGGTGCTTCAACTTTAAGTGGACTTGAATGGATAGCCCTTCAAACAGCAAACTCTCCTCTGATAGACCTTCAAACAAAGGACAGTAAAAATATAGTTAGCACTCTTCAAACATAAAGCAAATCCACATCTGATAAGTAAGAAAAGCTATGTATGAATCCAGCATGATTTGGATATAACACATTCAAAGCAGGGGTCGGCAACCTGCGGCCCACGGAGGTCTTGGGATCGGCCTGTGGCTGGTCCCGCCGCCGCTCCCACCCTGTGCATACCGTCGCGCTGCGGGTAAGTGCAGGTGCACGCATGCGCGCAAGTGCAGGCACCATTTTGGAAGGCCCCACGGTGGCTGCCCCGGACGAATTCGCCCCGTGCAGGCACTCTGGGGCCTTCCCTGGGCCCTGGTAAGGCATCAGCGTGCCTGCGCCGGGTGTATTCATCCGGCGCAGGCATGCTGACACCTTCCAAAATGGCACCCCTCGCGTGCATGCGCATAACGGCAGGTGGCATGCATGTGCATGTGCGCATGATGGTGGGTGGCATGCGTGCACGTGCGTGCCTGGCCCTTGCGCCATTTCCCCCCCCCTGCCCCCCCCGGCAACAAAGGTTGCCAACCCCTGCATTCAAAGTAATGACTTTATGTGTAACATGTCACATTTGGAGAAAACAAACACACATTCCTTCCACCCAGTAGCAACTGGTACTATTTTTATTCTTTCCTTTTCAACAAGCAATATTTACTTGTGATTTCTGATTATTTTGTACAAAAACTTTCCTGGGGCATTTGGGAGGAGGCAGTTTAAGAAATGTACCCATTTTCATAGGTTTTAATATTTTAAAAAATGAAAAAGTAAATGAAAAAAATAAGCAATGTGGCAAATTAGTTATCTTTGAAACCTATACTGTTAACAGAAACTACTTGCTGGGGATCAGGAGTTGTAATGAATTACATAATGAATTACTCTCAAAAAGTAACCTTTCACACACTGGAACCCATAGCTTGTTACCAGTCATCAAAATGTTAAAGACAGAAGGGAGGAGGAAGCCTTGCATTCTTAATGTTTTAATTTGTCAGTCCTCCCATAATACTGCTAATTTATTACAAAATTATATTAGCTGAAAAAAGTAGAGCTCCTTAATCCAGATCAAACGTATACCACAGGAGGTCATCTACTCTTCCTTTCCTAGTGTTGTTACTATGGTGCAGGAATATAAAGAGTACTGTTCTGTTTCCTTGTCCTCAGCAAAAAGAAAAGGAAAAAGAATATTTCAACATATTGAGATACCCTGCTGAAGAAATGATGAACTGCTGTGAGATTCTCCCCCACCTCCATTTGAGGACTTTTTGCACTGAAAATAGTGCATCTTTGCAGTACAAAAGCTGTCTGTGTCAAAACCTTGTTTTATGTACAAAACTAATGGTAACTGCTCTATGCATTTAGCTCTGTGCCCTCCCCTTCAGATAGCTGCAAACCCCCATGGGGCCACTTCTACAGATATTAAATGACCAGAGAAGAGGAGGAACCAATGTAACCAAATAGCAAGGATGCTGCTCCACCTTGCTGAAATTCATTGTAGAGAAACTGGATTAATGATCTCATTCCTCTGCCTCTCTCTCTAGTAAATGGCAGTGGGATGGCAGACAATCCCTGCTAGATTGTGTTCCCTCCCTAGCCCCTCCACCATCAGCCTCATGGGGCTTGGCTGTTGGCTGGATTGTGTTTGGACAGGGCACAAGAGATTAGAGAATATCCCCTTCTGCTTAAAACAGGACGTACACATTTGTAAAATACACTGTAGTAAATGTGGCCTCTTCCATCAAGCAAATGGATTCTAGAGTCCTTATCAGCATCATAACCAAATGTTAACCATTCTCTAGTGATACTAAGCTAAAGGTAAAGGTATTCCCCATTGACAAAGTTGTCAAGTTGTGTCCAACCATAGGGGGTGGTGTTCATCTCCATTACTAAGCCAAAGAGCCAGCGTTGTCAGAGACTACTCCGTGATCATGTGGTCAGCACGATTGCACAGAACACTGTTTACCTTCCCACTGAAATGGTATCTATTTATCTGCTTGCATTTTGCAAGCTTTTGAACTGCTAGGTTGGCAGAAGCTGGGACTAGTGATGGGAACTCACCCCATCATGCAGCACCTGGGCCTCGAACTGCCAATCTGCCAATCTTGCAGTCAACAAAGTCAGCATCTTAACCACGTGACACACTGTATACCCTAGCCAGTAACACTGCTAGAAGGTTAATTTGTTTTTAGGCCGTGCTAGATAGCTTCAATTTAGCGTAGTAGTTCAAGGCTGGGGATGGACCATACTTGTACTGCTCTTAGCTCCTTGGACTGTTTCCACTGTTCTCATAGCTCTTAAGATGAGAGACAGGTTCCCCAGATTCCCTTTATTTTTCTTCTACACTCTATAAAGCATGGGAGTCCATCATCTGGTTGCTTTGCCCTTTGTGAGGTGCACCCCAGCCAAGGGGTCTCATTGTCCAGCAATGGGGATTGGAAGTGCTAGCCATGGGTTAGTTTGGGTTTAATGCATTGTTTCAAGGCCTCATTCTATCACTCTGTATGAAGAAATACTGGAACCCATCTGTTAAAGCAATGTGATGCTTCATTTTCTGTAGACCTCATGCTGCATCATTGTCCACCAATAAAACTGACCTGATAGCAGTGATGTGTGTCAGTTCTCAGTGTCAAATAAAAGCTTAGGTTTCCTGAAACTGAAACCAGTTCCACTCAGATTATACACATGTGTCACTAACAGGATACATAGAAGCATAGAATCATAGAACGTTATCACACGGGGGCAAATCTGCTGGTTAATCCACGCAAAACCCAAACAGAAACTGGATTAGTGCCCCGTGTTTTCACACGACGTCACACAGAAACTGGACAGAAAGTGGACAGAAAGTGGTGTTAACAGAGATCTTTTGAAATTCGGTTGTTTGGAGGAAATGCAAATGTGCAATTAAGGTAATTTCACATTTACCGTAATTTGATAGCCAAATTCACATTTGGGAGCATTTCCCTGCTGTTGCCATGGTTCCAGCAAGCATTCCTCTATCTACGCATGTGCAAGAAGCTCATTTCTAGTACATTTATGGGTTTTTTTCTCTTATGTGTGGACGTTAAATGCGCTTACTGTAAATTCGCAATTAAGGTAATGACGTTTGCGGAATTAAGGTTTATTTCCCGTTTATTTTTGGAATGCCTCATTTCCACTTTATTTTCGCTTTCTGGCCCATGTGTGATAATGTCCATAGAGTTGGAAGAGACCACAAGGACCATCCAGTCCACCCCCTGCCATGCAGGAACTCCCAATCAAAGCATACCTGACAGATAGCCATCCAACCTCTATTTAAAGACCTCCAAAGAAGGAGACTCCACCACACTCTGAGGGAGTGTGTTTCACTGTTGAACAGTCCTTACTGTCAGAATGTTTCTCCTAATGTTGAGGTAGAATCTCTTTCTGTGTAGATTGCATCCATTTCTCTGGGTCCTGTTCTCTGGAGCAGAAGAAAACAAGCTTGCTCCCTCCTCAATATGACATCCCTTCAAATACTTAAACAGGGCTATTGTATCACCTCTTAACCCATCTGCGAAAACAAAGCTATTGTATCACCTCTTCTCCAGGCTAAACATATCCAGTTCCCTAAGTCGTTCCTCATAGGGCATGGTTTCCAGACCCTTCACCATTTTAGTTGCCCTCCTTTGGATGCGCTCCATTTTCTCAACATCCTTTTTTAATTGTGGTGCCCAGAACTGAACACAGTATTGCAGGTGGGGTCTGACCAAAGCAGAATACAGTGGCACTATTACTTCCCTTGATCTAGATACTATATTTCTATTGATGAAGCTTAAAATCGCATTGGCCTTTTTAGGTACCACACACTGTTGACTCATGTTTAACTTGTGGTCTAACTTTTTTGTATAGACAAGATTCTTGCAAAAGAAATTCCAAATGCACACTTTAAAAAAATCCTCTTCGGTCTTGAATGAAAGAAAAAAAAATAATGAAAATTTGGATCCCTACTGTGGCATCGCATATATGTCTTATGTGGGCATTTGTGTCACTGTGTGAAGAGCTAATTTGGGTGCAGGGATATGGGTTTCCAGAACTTTGCTCATTAAGTGCAAACATCTGGATGAGGTTGTATAACTAGGGGGGGAAGCAGACGCACCGCCGGCGACCCTGGAAGGAGCGCTAAATCAGCGCTCCTTCCTCAAGACAGCGAAAGTGCGCACTAAAAGCGGCGGGCGCACTTTCGCTGTCTTTTCCGCCGTGGCGCATGTGGTCGCCGCGGCGTGAGGTCATCCCCAATGCGCCGGTCGTGCGGACGGCCGGCGCATCTGGGGGCGACCTCGGAGAGAGGAAGGGGCGCCGCTCGTGCGGCTGCCCCTCCTCTTCTCTGCCCAGAAGACGACTTTATTAGTCGTCTGCTTAGGGCCTATATTCAACTACCTGTGGTTGCAGACCTCCCATGACTGCAAGTTCTAATAACCCCACATCCCTGAAATATAAATTCAGAGACATAGCCATGTTAGTCTGGAATATCAATATTCTGTTTTAAGGGGGGGAGGGATAATGTTGTTTTACATTGTATGCTAATTTTTATGCTGTAAACTGCCCGGATTGGACTACCAATGGGCGGTATAAAAATAAAATTTATTATATTATTATTATTATTATTATTATTATTATTATTATTATTATTATTAGCACTTTTGAGACTAACTGTGCAAAAAAAGTTGTAGTATAAGCTTTTGTAGACTTGGGAGGGGGGACAGACTGGCATGAAAACAGATTCTGCATGCCTCCAAGATGCCTGGGCACTCTGGAAGCACGGTGTTTACATGCCACACACCATTGGAACAGTTTGAAGTTGCCTTTTTGTTGATCCCAAAAAGGAGCAGCTCTTTGTCCCTCCTTTTTCAGCCAGCTGCAAGGCAAATTGAGGCCACAGCATATGTTCACTGCAGCCCCAATCTGTCTTCAGAAACTGCCCTTTCTTGCCAGTCTGTTTCCCACCTTGGTCTACTTCCACAGATGCAAGTAGGCCAAGTCAATGAAAGCTTATGCTACAGCCTCTTTTGCACAATTAATGTCAAAAGTACCTTCAGCATTTCTCACTTTGGAGACCCTCAGATATGAAGGTTTAGGAATCTCTTCTATGTACAGCAATGTTAAGGGATAGAGTTTATGGTGCACCCATAGTCAATTGAAAACCCCAATTCAATCTTAATACCTACACAGGGCTGTTTCACTGAGAAAGAAGATGCTATACTTTGGATTCTTTAGTTTATTATGCTAACAAAGTACATAGTTAGCATTAGTGCAACATGTTTGCTGTGCCTGTAAGGATCTCCTTCTCTGCTAGAAAGTCTTGTATAATGTTTATGCTTGTTGTTTTTTAAAAAAAGAGAGAGAGGGGGAGAGTCTGTGGGATATGAAAAATAGTGATTGTTACCTCATTTCCAGTTGACATAAGAAAGGAAGTCATCTTGTGCAATCCCAGTGACAGATTTTAGGCTTCAATCCGGCCAACAAGCTGACTTTTTAATTAAAGGCACAATCTTTTTCTATGGGCAGCCACATGACCCCTTAATGAGGTATAGTAGCTAATGTCATGCAGGCAATATTAGCCAGCCTTCTACTGCTGGCTGAGCTAATAATTTCATATCCTAACACCCATCTGAGCAGCTGAGATGTTTTGCATTTTTTAAAGTCTTTCTGCTGAGCCTGAATTAATGAGAGGAAAAAGAAGGATTCCAGATAGACCCAAGGAGTGACTGATTAGTCCTACTGCACAGCAACAACAGACCCTGTCATTGATGCAGCCACTGACCTTTATTGAAGAAGAACTGTACGTAACAGATAAGAATATTTAACAACAATTAATGTCACAGTGGTGTGGAGGAACAAACGGGCTCGATCGGAAATTCCACAGCAAATTGCTCAAAGAGAAATGTCAGCCTCCTCCTCGTATCAGCACCCTGCCTGGGATGCTGAAATTAAATGGAAGGGGGGACGCCAAGGGGAATGAAAAGAAAAGGCTATCTGAAGTGGTTTTGAGAATGAACAAAATAATATTCAGCTACACAGCAGACCAAGCCCGGTTATTTAAAAATCAAACTTCAAATGGAGTTGACAATTAGGCCCAGGGATAAATGAAGTAAAGCCAATTGCTTCCACTGTTAAACATGTGACAGGTGTGCTCCACCTCTGGTCTCTCTGTGGTTCTGGCACAATTAAAATTAGCAGATGATTTGTTGTATTTACAGCAGAGCCTTGGGGTCTGCCCACTGTGTGTGTGCTTGCACACATCGTTTTTTTGGGCTGAAAGGATCATTGCCTTAGCTGGCCCTCTTTTGTCTGCTATTACAAAAATGGATAGATTCCTGCCTTCTGGGGCTGTTGACAGGGAGCAGTCTCTTTTTTTATACCCTTTCCAGGGAGGGAAACAGAAAGAGGATACCAGAAGCCTTTGTTGACAGACTGACTTTTCTAATTACAAACATGAAGGAAGATGTTTGTGGTATGGTAGTACATACTCCCAGTATTAATGTACACCAGTGTTTCTCAGGCTATCAGATGTAGGGGACTGCCAATTTTTCCCCCACTCCCAGTGTGCCAAATACAGCACTGTATTTGTTCCCATTGACTACAATTGTCTGTCTTTTCTGGAAACTTGCCAACTGCCAGCAACCAATGGCTTAGGGATTGGTACCAGTCCAAGGATTACAGCTTCAAGTAGTGTTGATGTAGACTAGGTCTAAATCATGAGGTCTAAAAGTCTTATTTGTTTATCTTAAAGTTGCCAGGGATTCTCTTTTTAAAAAAGGTTATATTAATTATTATGTTAATCAGTACTCTAAAGAAACTATATCCAGTCTGAAAATGAAGGTCCCATTCTATGTCAAACCTTACCAGTCTACACACTAGAGCTCCTGTTAAATATTCTGGGGGCTGCAGACTAGACCACATCTCACTTCTAAATCTTTCCAGGTTTAAAATATCACCTTCTATCTGTTTTCTATTCCTTGGTTGGAGATAAGGACCAGTAATAGCTAAATAATTAGCCCAAACCTGCTATTTGTTATGGCTCATTGAGTTAAAAGCAAACTATGAAGTCCTCCCCTTGTTATTTAACTTTTAACCTGCCTTGCAAAAATTAAAATGACTCATTGTTCTTAGAATTCAAAGATATAGCCATGTTAGCCTGCAGAATCAGTACATAGAGAGATCTTGTACTACCTTTGAGACTTAGGGCCTAAGCAGATGGCGCAAAGCACCGTTTTTGAGGCCAGGAAGGGGAGGGGCAGCCTCACCCCTTCCCGAAAACGTCATCAGAGCGGCCAGCCCTCCGCATGGCCGGCACTCCGATGACGCACTTCCACTGTAGCATCTGCATGTGCTGCAGCGGAAGAGGCGCCAAAGGTGCGCCGGAGGCCTTTTGCAGCACACCTTTGGTGTCTTGTGAAAGGAGCGCTATTTTAGTGCTCCTTCCTGGGACTGGGACGTGGCACATTGGGGCCGAGGAGTGCAGATACCTCAGCTCTGGTCCACAGCTTCCCGGGGCAGCCTTGGGCGCCCGTCTGCTTCCCCCCTAACTGAAAGAACTTGGCAGATGAGGCTTTGTAGACTTCTGTCTGCTTCCTCAGATGCATTTGGTGGAGTGGAAGCCAGGTACAGACATATATATGGAGTTTAACACATGGGATGAATCCCATGCAGAAACTAGATTAAAGTGAAAACAACCCCTTTTTGCAGGTTGTTTTTTACATGATGTTCAGGGTTAACCTGAACAGAAAGTTGAAACCCCCCCACAAATGAGGGTTGTTTCTCAGTTGATATTTGCGTGAAAGAGAAATAACACAAAAATAACCTGAACAGAAAGCCAAAAAAACCTGTTCCTTTTTACTTTTGGGAAATTCTGAAAGTAGAAAGGAGTCATTTTTGTTGACTTTCTATTCAGATTATTTTTGCATTATTTCTCTTTCTACCAACGCATCTGAAAAACAATCTGTTTTTGCGGGAGTTTAGTGGACTTTAAAATCCCATTTCTGCATGGGATCTGCCTCTGTGTGATAAACTCCTAAGTGAGGATGTCAATTCAAATTACAGATCCTTTGTGTATGGAAATGAAGTGGCAAGTCCAGTTTTAATTATGGTCATTAGTGTACAAAGACATAGGAAACTGGTCTTTGTGCATGGAGATGAACTGGCAGATCCAGTTTTGCAATAGGACTAGCCTGTACAGCACCCCTATGGGAACCAGATCAGATAGTGTCAAAGTGTGTTTCTCTTTCCAGTGTAACTTTGTAGTTTTTTTTTTTTTTGTTGAAGGGCCACTGTTCTGAAGTCTAAGATGGAATGCCCAGGGATATTGAAATGTTCTATCATTGGTTTTTGGGTATTCCCATTCTTAATGTCTGATTTATGTCCATTTATCCTCTGGGGCAAAGACTAGCCTGTTTCCCAATGTAGAATACTGAAGGGCATTGCTGACACAATATAGAATAGATCACATTGGAAAATGGACTTGTGAAGCCCCCTCCCCCCCCCCAATATTATGGGTTATGCTATTAGGTCTTATGATGACATTTCCTGGATAAATGTGTGGGCAGAGTTGGCATCTTGGTTTGTGGCAATGGTTTCCTTGCTCACTACACACACTTCAACACTAGCTAATCCGGTTCTCATAGGGGTATCCTACATTCCATTTATTCCCCTCACCACAGGCAAGTCCCATTGCAAAACTGGATCTCCCAGTTCATCTCCATACACAAAGACCAGATTCCCATGTCTTTGTGCACTAATGACCATCATTAAGACTGGACCTGCCACTTCATTTCCATACACAAAGGATTTGTAATTTGAATTGACATCCTCACATATATATGTCTGTGCTTGGCTTCCACTTCATCAAATGCATCTGATAAAGTAGACTGAAGTCTACGAAAGCTCATACTGCCAATTTCTTTCTTTCAGTTAGTCTCAATGGTGCTACAAGATCTCTCTGAGTACTCATTGTTGTTAATGTATTATTTACATACTCTGACTAGTCCTAAAATGTTTAGAGCTAACATGTGGCTCCAGATTGCATCCTCCTGAATATTTACAACTTACTTTGCAAAAATTGTATTTGGCAAATAAACATGGTAAAATAAGTTTCCTTAGCTTTATCTCTTTCTTCAAATGAGCCAATGCAAATGATGTTCAGGTTTCACTAGGAAGTTTAACTTTGCAGTCCTGACTATGAGAGTCTGATGCTGCTAATTGGATTAAAAATATGGGCACATAATTATGGTCAGCAGAAATCTCTTTGCAGCTCACCTCAAGTTTCCCAACTGAAGCTTGTACAAAATGAAATGGAAAATGGGTTAATCATATCAACACCAGACTCTCATACCTTCATTCTATTGTGCAGTTGCCAGCTATTAATACTCAACCATAATTAATGGAGATAATGTCACTTCCAGAGTTAATCCAGTTCTTTCAGTGGGATGGACTGCACATATCTAACTTGTCCCGGCTGGCTGATCACCACTTTAAGTGGTTATGAAACAGTTAGAGGAATGTGCCATAATTCAGTGGTACAGCAGATCCTCTTGTTTGTGAAAGATTCCAAGAGGGCAGTACGAAATATATGAATACGATAAGTATGTTGAAGATTAGAGTTATATGCGTAAGTAAATTTAAAATTAAATTAAATTAAAAGCAAAGCAGCTTTTTAAAAAGCCTGTTAACTATGCAGTTTGGAGGGGGAGGGCACACTCAGGTGGCATCTACACTGCAGAATTAATACAACTTGATACCATTTTAACTGTCATGGCTCATTGCTATAGAATTCTGGGGTTTGTAATTTTGTGTAATATTTAGCCTTCTTGTCAGAGTGCTCTGGGGCCACAACAACTACAAATCCCAGGACTCCACAATGTGGAGCCACAACAGTAAAGTGGTGTCAAATTGCATTAATTCTGCAGAGTGGCAGCAGCCTCAGAGGCCTCTTAAATATGGCATAGCTTAAAGTCTCAGCCTGGAGTCTTTTTGGCACTTTTGTATATGACCAATCTTGGCTGTTCCATTCCTTCATTAATATTTTGATATTAATATATTTTGCTTTAATCTGAATGAAAAAGGTTGCATTCAAACATGTGATGCCAAGTTATTTTTCAAAAAAGACATATTTTGTCATCTCCTTTTACAATACACATTTTTAAAAAGTCTCTTGGAATGTTTTTGAGCTAATGAAAACTGTATAGGAACATTCAGGATGTGTGAAAATTGGTGGGGAATATTCAATTTACTCTTTACTTCAGTAGATGTGAGCAGAGGAGTTCTTGGAATTTGCAGGAATCAAATTCTGCAGCATTCCTAGTTGCACTGTTGCAATCACTGAAGTTTCAGGAAAGACTGGGAAGCAGATATTGGGACTCCTTCTGAGGCTTTTGAAAGCTGCTGTCAGTCAGACTAGACTTGAATGAACCAATAAGGCAGTTTCATGTGATTTCATAAGATTTGTTGGTGCTCAATGAAGAAATTGTGTGCTATTAGTATCCAGATGTCCATATTCAGCACCATGTACAGCCTATGTGTATAATTCTCCTGCATTAATTTTCAAAGTGTTATCTGTTAGCTAATTTTAGTTTTTTTCAGAACTATAAGATGCTTGAGCTACTGTCATGGGGATGTTTGACAGCAGACTCATACCATCACCCTTATCATTTTCTACATATAACTGCTTCAGCTGTAAGAATGTGTATTGGTAATGGCACTTTTCATTGGCTGGCTAAGAGAAAATCTCAAAACTTTTTTTAGAAGCAAGTCATATATTAGAGAGCAGCATTCCACTTAAGGAGTTCCCATACTTTGGATTGAACATTGGTTGGAAAGGAAACTGCAGTCAAGAAATCAGAAGATTGGAATGAGAAGGGCAGTGGTGAAAGAACTAGATAAGATCCTAAAGTGTAAAGATATATAATTGAGCACTAAAGTTAGAATTGTCCAAACCATTGTATTCCCAATCACCATGTACAGATGTGAGAGCTGGACAGTGAAGAAGGTGGACAGAGAGAAAATTAACTCATTTGAGATGTGGTGCTGGAGAAGATTGCTGAGGATATTATGGGCAACCAAAAAGATGTCCCAGAAAAAATCAAATCTGAACTGTCCCTGGAAGCCAAGATGATGAAACTGAGACTATTGTACTTTGGCCATATCATGAGAAAACATGACTCACCAGAAAAGACAATAATGCTAGGGAAAGTGGAAGGTAACAGAAGGAAAGGCAAACTACATGCCAGATGGATGGACTCGATCAGGGAAGCCATGGGCCTTAGTTTGCAAAACCTAAGCAGAGCAGTGGAGGATAGAGGTGTCTCATACATAGGGTTGCCATGAGTTTGGGTTGGCTTGAGGGCATTTAACAACAACAAATTTTACTTCCTACAAGACCATGACTCCTTCTCAAGCATTGTTTGAAAACATACCAGGAAGGCCTACACCCCCATCAGCTTCATACCACTGAGGGGTATGGGACAGATTTTAGAGTGTCCTAATACAATTAGATTTGCATTGTTGCTGCTTACCACCATGTTCCTTTGACTCAAATGGCACCACTGCCCAGACTGAGAAAACAAAATAGTGATTTCTGCTTCTTACTTTTGCTACTACTCATGAAGAATTAAAAAGAACAGATAGCAATAAAGGAAAAAAGGAGGAAAGAAAAGGGCCCTGGGGAATCAACAGAGGTCCTAAAAGTGTGGATTTGAATAGTAGGTCTGGCATGTGATTTACTACAAAAGAATAGTACTCTCTTTGAAGGGCTATCCAGTCCATGTCCAGTATAAAGATAAAGAACTATAAGGAGACAGAGCAGACACAATAGGCATAAAGGACACCTGTCACAGTCATACCTACACAATATATTTCTACTTCAATTATTGTCAGTATCATACCCTTCAAAACTCCACATGTGAAAACTGGGGACCATGTGGCCAAGTATCAGAGTGTGGTTGAGAGTGTGTTTAGTATGTTGATTATGGATCTGTTTCTTTATGTAGGAGATTATCACACCGAGGAATCCCAGTAGGAGAGACACGGGATCTAAAAGACTAAAATGGATATTATCGCATTTACCCATGTCTGAGCTGTTGCTGTTTGTTGTTAGCTGCCCTTGAGTTGGTTCTGACTCATGGTGACCCTGTGGATGAGACATCTCCAAGAATACCTATCTTTTACTGCCTTGCCCAGGTCCTGCAAGCTCTTCCCCATAATCCCCACCCCCAATTGAGTCTATCCATCTGGTTTGTGGTCTTCCTCTCTTTCTTCTACCCTTTACCTTTCATAGTATTATTGTTTTTTCTAGTGATCCGTGCCTTCTCATTATGTGGTCAAAATACAATAGTCTCAACTTGATCGTCTTTGCTTCCAACATCTACTCAGGCAGCCCATCTGCAACCTGGACTTCTCCCGCAGCTTTTTCAAGAATGAGATTTTCCCATTCTTGAAAAAGTCATGGGAGGAGTCTGGGTTGCTAACAGGCTGCCTGAGTGGATGTGGGTGCCTACAGCCCAGACATGGTAAATACAATAACATCATGGGGTCTTTTAGATCCCATGTCTCTTTCGCTGGGATTCCTGGGTGCAATAATCTCCTTTGTTCCATTCTCTGAGATTCCTACTGTAAGGGTAATACTAAAGGACAGTATGTATGTCAACTGTGCATACAAAAATGCATGTAAAGAGTGGGGTGGGGTGAGAATGATTATCTTTTCTACATTACAGAAAACAGTCCTCTGTTTAAAGGGCTGTTGGAAGTCAATTCTCTGTTTCAGGGATAGGTAACCAATGGTCTTCCAAACGTAGTGGAAATAGAGTTTCCCTTATCCTTTACCATTAATCATTCTAGCTAGACTGATAGCATAGCTTCCAACAGTTAATAGGTGAAAATGTGGACACATGTGGCCAAGCAACATCAAAATGTGGACAAGATGGCAAAAGCTATTAATAATGAAGAACAGACAATCCAGGAGAGGCTGTAACATTTTTCTTTTGCCTAGGTCTCCTGGGAAGAGCAAGATTCTACCCCTCCTCTTCTGTCTCCCTCCAGCCAAATTAATGGAGTGGAAACTAGGGAGCTTATCGCTTGGGGTTTTAAACTGAATCAAGACTCTCAGGCTGCAGCTGGGAGGTAGGATGGAGGCAGGGATTATCACATGATAAATCACCACCAAATCACCAGCTGCCATCAGCCCGAGACCCAGCTGGGCTCAGCCGGCACTTTTTAGAAACCGGAAAGTGTTACGATTTCTATAAACCACCGGCTGACTCCAGCTGGGACCTGGGCTGATGGCAGTCAGCAATTTGGTGGTAATTTAGGATGGGATAATCCCCTTCTCCATCTCATCTCCTGGCTGCAGCCTGGGAGCCTTGATTCGGTTTAAACTCCAAGCGATAAACTCCTGGTTTTGCACTTTTAATCCAGTTTTCAGCTGTGGAAGAAAACTGGGGATAAATGAGAAAAGACAGAGCAAGGGAGAAATAACTGGCACATTTTAAAAGCAGCTGAAAAAGTTGAATGACAGGGGATTAATCGGCATCATCCCTGCCAAACCAGGACAGTTAGAAGGTCTGTGATAGGAAGTGGAGTCCAACAATATAAACCAAGCCCAGGTCCCCAAATTCTGCTGTAACTATCTAAAGCAGAGATGGATAAAATGAAGCCCATGGGCTGCATAGAGCCCTCCAGAGGGCTATTTTTTCTAAACATTTCTTGCCCCCAAAGCTCTCTGAGTGTTTGTCTTCTGGCCACCCAGAGGAAGTTCTGGCTCATCCTTCTCATCCTCCTTGACCTCTTCCAGGCAGGACATGACAGGAACAACATAGGGAACTGACTGTATTTAGCCTGGAGAAGAGACAGTTAAGAGGCAATATGATAGCCCTGTTTATGTATTTGAGGAGGCATCATATTGAGGAGGGAGCAAGCTTGTTTTCTGCTGCTACAGAGAATAGAACTTGGAACAATGGATGCAAGCTATAGGAAAAGAGATTCCACCTCAGTATTAGGAGGAACTTCCTGACAGTAAGAGCTGTTTGACAGTGGAACACACTCCCTTGGATTGTGGTGGAGTCTCCTTCTTTGGAGGTTTTTAAACAGCTGGATGGCCATCTGCTGGGGGGTGCTTTGATTATGGATTCCTGCATGGCAGGGGGTTGGGCTGGATGGTCCTTGTGGTTTCTTCCAACACTTATGATACTATGATTCTAGGTTACCTGGTCAGAATCTCCTATATATCAAAATTACAAAATTATATAATGTCCTATAAACACGTCTTCTCTCTTTCTCTCTCTCTCTCTCTCTGACAATGAATTGCCTCTTTTTGGTCATGTGTGAATGACCACCTGAAGGAAGATTGCAACTGTTGGTGCCCACTGACCTTTCTTCTTCCCCCTCAATGCATACAGTACCTCTTGAAACTGTTCCATCTTAGGTCTCAAACACATTGTGGAAATTCAGTTTGAGATTACTTTAACTGTGTTGGCTCCATGCTAAGGAATTCTGGGAATTGTAGCTTTGTGAGACATTTAGTCTTCTCTGTCAGAGAGCTCTGGTGAACTACGATAAACTACCATTTCTAGGATTCCCTAGGATTTAGGGGTGTTGCAGACCAGACTAAAGGGCCAGCCTGGGGATGGAATTCGGGTGAGGCAGCCACATGCCAGCCACCCCAACCCCCGCCCAATGCCATCCTGATGGCGTGCACCAATACGCATTATGTGAAGCGTCAGAACACCCTCCCGGCACAGCGTGTAGACATACTGCGCTGAAAGGGCATTGAAAGGCCATGGTGCCAGCTCTTAGGGCGGCATTTTGCCACTCTCTTAGGGGCAGCAAAAGGGAGGATCGGAGGCACAGAGTGTGGTTGCTGCAGCCCCAATCCGCCACTAGCAGGGGCATCTCAGAGCCTCCTGTCTGCATAGCCCCTTAATAGGAGAGTTAAAGCAGTCTCATATTGGATTATTTCTGCAGTGTGTTTTGGACTTTAATTTAATTAATTGTTCTTATGCCACTTTTCCCTTGTGCTGAATAGGGTTTGGTGTTTTAGATAGTATGATTCTTTAGTGTGAAATAGCAAAGCAAAGCAGCTTCATTTATATAGCACTTCATATTGTGCTATGGGATGTCTAAGCGGTTTACAACTGTAAGCACATTGCCCCCCAACAGTTGAGTACTCATTTTAGCGACCTTGGAAGGATGCAGGCCTGAGTCTAGCCTGAGCCCTGGCTAGTATTGAACTTGCAACCTAGTGGTCTATGAGTGAGTGGCTGTAGTACAGGCATTTAACCACTGTGCCACCAGTTTTACTAGTTATGGTGTTACATTCTTGGTTCATTCTACAGTTCACAAGATCTTCAATATCTGTTAAAACAGTTAACATTAGAGCAACAGTGATGATGGAATGCAGTGAATGTTAAGATTTATTAAACCTCCTGTATGCTCCTTTTCAGTCACATTAGCACACTTAAACAGCCAGTAAATTGGTCCTTTTAAAACTGTGTGCTCTTTACAGTATGGGATGGATGACTCAGGCTCCAGCTGTAGTAAGGCAACCAACATAGGTTAGTTTGGTTTCAGCTGCATTGTTTACACAGATTATTTGCATGAGGTTACTAGAAAGAGTACATCAATACTCCCAGTTCCTTTTCTCACATCATCACTATCATGCAAAGTCTTTCTGCAAAATCAGTTGTTAAGAAATACACATTATTACTCATTTGCAATAGTGTCATCCCTCAATATAACTAGGTTGTTTGCTTGTTTTTTGCAACATTTCACAGCCCAACCTACTTTTCATCCCAGAAAAATCAGTGTATTCCCTGTTGGAAGAGAACATTAATTGCTATTCTGACATCTATGCTAAATGGGAGGATACAAGATCCTGATTTTCAATAACATGTACTTTTTCCAATTCTTCTCCACTTACACTATTTTACAAACTTTTTAAATGGCAAAGACCAACCTGTATATCCTGTGAATGTTATGTACTTCTAGCTCCAGGATGCTTGCATGGGTATCATTTTTAAATAAAAGCATGAAGAAAAGTATGGCTCTTTTTCTTCCCTGTATTTTGCCATTTGGGGAATGTTTGTGTA
>CM034706.1:235327166-235337238 GCA_020142125.1 Phrynosoma platyrhinos
CCATGCAAAATTAAACTTGAGATGTTATGTGTGTTTTGTGTGCCTTCAAGTTGTTTCTAATTTATGGCAACCCTATCTTGGCAAGATTTGTTCAGAGGAAGTTTGTCTTTGCCTTCCCCAGAGGCTGAGAGGGCATGACTTGCCAAAGGTCACCAAGTGGGATTTTATGCTCAATTGGGGAATTGAACACTTGTCTCCAGAATCATAGTCCAATGCTCAAACCACTATGCCATACTGGGATGTTACATGACTGCTATTATAGAGCTATTCAGCCTTCCAGATCCCAGCACCAGATGGCAGTAAAAGGACAATTTCCTTTTTCACTATGTAGTTTGCAGTTTGAGTGTTGGACTACTGTTCTGAAGACCAAGGTTCAAATCCCTATTCAACCATGGAAACCCACCTTGGGCAAGTCACACTCTCTCAGCCTCAGGGGAAGGCAATGGCAAACTAACTCTGAACAAATCTTGCCAAGGAAATCTGAGAATACATTCACCTTAGGGTCACTATAAATTTAAAATGACTCAAAGGCACACAGCAATGGACAACAGTTAGTCAATGGTAGAGTCAAAATGCTGTTTAAATGCTTAATCTGCTTTCCCCCTAGACTCCCAATGGATTAACAGCAGTTTCCAAAATTCTACCTGGTTGAGGCTATCTCTTTCAGCATGGTACTATCTTGTCTTGATCCCATAAGCACCCTGACTTTTCCCTTCCAATCCCATACGAACTTGTTCCCCATACGAACCTGCTAGAGCCCTAAGATCTTTCAGGGAAGCTTTCTCTTGGTTCCACTGCCATCACAGGCTCTCCTTGTAAAGACAAAAGAGAGAGCCTTCTCAGTGACTGCTCTTGCTCTCTGGAATGCCCTTCAATGAAAAGCAAGGCTGTCCCCTTTCTTGCTTGCCTTTCTTTGGCAAGCAAAAACAGCTTTATTCAGGCAGGTTTTTAATGTATAATCATGGGGTGTCTTGGGTCTTTGTTATATAGGATGGGAATCATGGTTTTAGTGTGATTTTAATGCCTGTAATTTTATATTGTTTTTAGATGATATTTTAATTGTTTTACTGTAATATGTTTTTAGAATTTTTATTTGTGAGCCACCTTGGGTCCCTTTTCAGGGAGAATGGCAGGATAGAAATAAAATTAAATAAATAAACCTTCCTTTGATAATTCACTAATTTTCTGGAGTGTTATCAGGAGACATCAAGGGGGCACTTTGTGTTCATATTTAGTGAGGGACCTTGAGTAGTAGTCCCAGAGTTCAGTGTCATGATCTATACAGGACTAAGAGCCATGGAAAGGGAGGAAGGGAGCTTTTTGAAGATGCAGAAAATATACCTGCAGTAACTGCAATATGGCTGCATTGCTGAAGTTAAGCTATGAGAGGTTGGGACCCACACACTGGCTCATCAGGGAAAGTGAAATGTGGTGTGTGTGTTTGTGCTTGATAGAACAGAGGGAATTCTTCTGGAAGACCAACAAAAGAAAGGTGCCCCTGGGGAGTTGGAGGAAGAATGCCAAATGCAGAAGGTATGCGAGGGAGAATGTGATACCCAGAAGCATGATACTCGGGAACCATACTGTGTCATTAGATGTACATAATTGATTCCAGGCTGCCCACCCATCCACCCACACACATGGAGTAAGCTTGAGCCTCTAGGGAAGGGAGAGCAGTTGTAAGCTTCAGAGAACACAGAAATGGCTGAAGAGGGATCTGCAGAAGCATTCATGCTGCTTCCTATAGAACTCGACATGTAAGGAGAGGGCAGGGAAAGCAATGTGCAGACCTGACAAGATGATTTGAGAACCTATGTTGTCTTTCTGGTGCAAAGATTCAAGGTGTGACAGAGAGGTTGCTGAGGAGTCATCTTGCCCAATGACTATTCTCCCTTCCTTATGATTCATGTGAGAACAAATAATACTGCCAGATACAGCCTTCAGAATGTTTCAAGCACTGGAAAGGAAGGTAAAGGACCTTGGGGCCTTGGTGGCTGTTTCATAACTCTTTCCTATTGAAGGTCTTGGCCCAGGAAGAGAGAGAATAATATTTCTCTTGTAATAATTGGTTGCACAGATGATGCTTCTTTTCCATGGTGTGTGAACTTTATCATACAAGTCTAAACAGCAGAATTTTAATAGAGTAAAAGTGTTAGGGGCTGGTACTTATCATACAACATCATGTCCATCCTGCTGCCACCTTGCATTCCATTTGTTACTGTAGTGCATTTCTTATTTGATGGGTAAAACCCATCAATAGACTCTCAGTCTCACTGCTATTGCATTTCTACCTTGGTGTGGTAGGTCCCTTTTGCTGCAGTTCCACTTCTCAGATAGTCACTTGGTGTGAGTGGGCATGATTCTGTTCCTCTTCTCTTCTCCCACTGCAGTGATCATGACTGTCAGTACCTTCCTGAAGCTGGCTGTTGTGTGTACATTCACACAGCATTCGGCTTTGGGAGGTGGTTGGCTGCTGCAATCTATTGTTCCCCCCCCCTTCCTCCTCCAAGGTGCTGTTTGGTAATGCAGAAAACAGATTACATGACCATGGATCGCCAAAGCACTCTCATGGGAAAGTGTGATAAGAAATGATGCCAAACAAGTCTGCTTCCATTCTTAAACTAGCAGAACAGCAGGCTAGTGTAATAATATCCTATGTTTCCATGATGGACTTCTCACAAGTGCACCTTACAGGCTGTGGAAAAAACATTTTGCTAGAAGTCTCTCAAAACGAACCAGGAGGATTTTACATTGAAACATGTGGGGAGAAAACAACATTCCAGAGGACAGGAGATACCAAATATTATGGACAAGAGTATGGCTGTACAAGAATTTGCCAGTGGGCAGGAAAAACAGAAGGGAAGCAGCTGGAGGGAATGACCCATGCTTTCAGATACAATGCACAGAGCATGGGAAATAAACAATATGAGATACTACACAAAAGACATTATTGAAACTTGGTAGGATGGCACTCATGACTGCAATGTAGTGCAACTTCTTCAAAAGAAAAATGCTAAGAAGAAGGGAAGTGGGATAGTGTTAAATGTAGAGGCTGTGCACACCTGTGAGAAAGTATATGGAAGACTGACTGTGAATTTTTAGGTCCATATCATTGTGAGTTTCTGCTATAGAACACCAGGCCACACTTAAGACTTGGATAATGCTTTCCAAGATCAGATTTGCAAACAAGATAGGAAGATATAGTACTAATAGAAAATCACAACTCCATACCCTCCAATAGCCCCATGTTTTTCCACATGGAAGAGAGCCTTCACATCTGTGGCACCCCAGTTGTGGAATGGCTTCTCCTTGGAGGCTGAACTGGCACTTCATCTAGTCACCAAGTAAAAACATGGCTCTTTACTAAAGCTTCAAACCCAAAACACTTATGGACATGCCATTACATTTTTTTATCTGTTTTAATTTGCTAATGTACTTAATATGCTTTAGTCTATTTAAATTATTTTTATTGTTTATACTTTTATTTATATAGATTTCACTTGTAGACTTCCCTGAGATCTCATGACATGGCCAGAATCTAAACATTTTAATGAACAAACAAACAAACAAACAAACAAACAAGAGCCAGGAAAAGTTTCTCAAAATTATGGCAGCCCAAACTAATTTTGCTACTTTGTGATAGAAGGGAGGAGGGAGAGATTCCTGATGATGGTCTTTGTACAAGCTGGTCAAATGCATGCTAGAAATTGCCACTGTCAGAGTGATTCAAGGTTAAGCCCTGGGCTCAGTGTTAGTTCACTTTAGTGAATGGAGAAGATGCTCATCAGATATATAGATGATACCAAACTAGGAGGGATGGCTAATACTTCAAAAGAAGGAATCAGATTTCAAGCTGACCTTAAAAGTCTAGAGAACTGGACCAATGCAAACAAAATAAATTTCAACAGGGAAGTTGAGTTCTGTATTTGGGCAGGAAAAATCAGATCACAAATACAGAATGAGTGACAACTGGCTTGACAGCAATCCTTGTAAAAAGGATTTAATGGTCTTAATAGACCACAAGCTAAACATGAATCAACAGTGTGACTCAGATCAAGGGAAGTAACAGTGCCACTCTATTATGCATTATAAGAGTACCAGTTTGAATTTTGGACTTTCTCAGTCATGAAACCCACTGGGTGACCTTGGACAAGTCACATGCTCTTGGCCTCAGGGGAAAGCAATGGTAACAAATTGAAGTATTTTAAAAAAACTTCCAAAAAGCAAACTTTGATTTTGCCATTTCATATAAGGGATACCATTTTACCACACCTATGTATATAATGGAATTTGAACATCCATGGGTTTTGGTATCCACAGGGGATCCTAGAACCAAATCCCAGAAGATACCAAGGCCTCACTGCAGTGATTTGAATACTGGGCTACAACACTAGAGACCAAGGTTTGAATCCTCACTCAGCCATGGAAAGCCACTGGGTAACCTTGGGCAGCTTATATTCTCCCAGCCTCAGAGAAGGCAAAGGTAACCCCCTTTTGGCAAATCTTGAAAAAAAAACAACCCTGATGTGTTCATCTTAGACAGAGTCACTATAAATTGAAAATTACTTGAAGGTACACAATAATAATAGGACATCTGAGAGCAAAACAGACTGTTTCAGAAGGTGATGGGTTCTCATTCATTATAAAGTTTTAACTAGAGGTTGAAAGGCCACTTTTTCAGGCACCTTAGCTGTGGATTTCCTGCATTGGCAATTGGTAGGACCAGTTAATACTTGGGATAACTGCCAGCTCTCCAATTCTATCATTTTAATCTACACAACCACCCTTTTGAAAACTCAAAGTGAGTGGATGGATTATTGGAAGAGGCAATGACAACATTCCTCTGCTAAGTGGGCTCTGCATCTGATTCTTGTGTACACCAGTTTCTTTGATTATAAGGATCACAACCAGACTAATATTTATGGAGGCTGCAGATGTTTTTCTTGTCCTGCTCTCATATACAGCAAAGCCTCAAGCTGTATAAAGCCAGCTTCAGAGAAAATGCATGCAATCAGATGACAATTTTTTCCTGGCTTTTGTTGGATTTCATAAAGCCAAAGGAGGCTTGATAGTCAAATGCTGAGGATTTTTAAAGTATAATTAATTTGTTTGAAAAATCTTGCATGTGTGTGAGTGTGAATGTGTGTAGGGGGGGAGGGAGAGAGATGGCATGCATGCATGTATGTGTGCTCATCATGTGGGTGTGTGCAAAGAAAAATCCTGTTGAATGTATGTATATTTTGTTTTTCAGAAAATTACAAAATACAGAATAGATATTCATGTCCTTGATTCTATGTATGTCAACTCAAATCTAAATTCCACTGAGTTCAATAAGACTACTCCCTGGCAAATACACATAGAATTTCTGCCTTTAAATTTTTTTTCCATACATATATAGTCCTTGCACCACCGCTTTGTTCCAACAGTTTGCTGGAGACGTTTTAGCAGCTTCTGGATCACTTTATCTCCTATTGTAGTGCCGAAGGTCTAATGAAATGTTTTTCTTCCCCCTGCATTACATTGTGAGCTGTATAACATACTTCCAATTCTCTATAAATGGCTCTTTGCCTTTTGGTTTTATGGAGTCAGACAAAATGGGTTGATGTTGTTGGTTTTGTGTTTTTCATCCCTATTTTCCAATGGAAAAAAAGCAGAGCAAAAATTTTTAAGCTCATTACAAACAGAATAAGTGGCTGAAGAATATGCAAACTATCATTTCTGATGTTTTTAATGGGCAGAACCCACTCCCATCTATAATTGGGGGATGAGAAACAAAATGCTTTTTGAAAATAAGACTGATGCATGATTGTGCCTTGTCTCCACAGTAGACATTAAGTTTTCTTCTTTGCTTCTCACAAAAGTACCTTCTTTGAAGAAAGGCTTTTTTTTTTCCATAACTGATGAAATGAAGAGATATAACATGCTGCATTTTGCAATGGTCTTAGTGAGAAAAAAATGTGTGTTATATCTGAAACCCAGCACAGCAGCCTTTTTCATGCCAGAATACCCTCAGGAGGGGGCAACATGTTGGAGAAGGGGCAAGAAGAAAAGGACCTTTCCTTTTTCTGTTAGTGGCTGCATCCACACTGCAGAAATAATCCAGTTTCACACCACTTTAACTTCCATGGCTCAGTACTATGGAATTCTGGAGATTGTAGTTTGTTGTGGCACCAGAGGTCTTTGACAGAGAAATCTAAATGTCTCACAAAACTACAGTTCCCAGAATTCTATAACACTGAGCCATGGCAATTAAAGTGGTATCAAACTGGATTATTTCGGCAGTGCAAATGCAACCAGTATGTTGTAGCATGCCTTCTAGTTGTTTCTAAATGATCCTAATGCAAACCTATCATGGAGGCCTTTTGACAGGATTTCTTCAGAGTAAATTTGGCCTTGTCTTCCCTTAACAGTGAGAGAAGTCACACAGTGGGTTTCCATGGCTGAGTGAAGATTCAGGCCCTGGCCTCCAGGAGTCCTATTCCAACATTCAAACCACTATTTCTGGCTCTCACATGACAGTTACTCTTCCCCCACCCCATCCCACAAAACTCCCCTCAGTGTTTTTACCCTGGCAAGAAACTGAATCTGTAATTGCAAAGTAAAAGGATCTGATGTTAAGAGTAGTGCACTAGTTTTACTGGTCTGAGGGAAGAAGCTCTTCCAGGCATTATCTCTATACAGAATCTTGCAGGCTGAAGGTTTAAACCAGGGGTAGGCAACCTTTTTAATGTCTGGGCTGGTCCCCTGAAAATCAAAGTGGCGGCCGCCATTTTGTTCTCCAAAATGGCGGATGCAATGCGTTTGCACATGCAAAGGAGTACTGCACATGTGCAAACATGTCATGGCCGCCATTTTGAAAATTAAAATGGCCGCTGCGGCACACGCGGCCGGACTGAGGCAAAAAACTGACCCCTGGTTTAAACAATGGATACTTAACCAAAGTGACTCCAAGTAAAAATGAGATAGAAGCACGAGCTGATTTTGAAGCAACAATAATTATTTCTTTATTGAAAAGACAGAAAATGATAGCAGCAGAAACCATCAGAACACTCCATACTAATGCAAAGTGTTTCTCAAAGTAAAAGAAGGGAAAAGACAGCACAGGAGCTTTAAAAAACCCAAAAACCTTTTCCTAACCAATCGAAGGGGGCTAGAGCTAAGCTTAAAGTACTGTAGGCTAAAACACACACATGGATTTTCACACCCTCTGACATGAGAAATCAGAGAGGCAGGTCTAAAAGAAGAAAAGGTCAGCGAGAGAGAGATTTTCTCTATATGTCTGCCTTTTAGCCTCTTCCTAATTTGGGGGGCAGTCTCCTAAGAGTGAAGGGAACATCTTTGGGTGGGGCAAAACATGATTGAAACATGTACCTTATTTTCTGGAGTATAAGACTACTTTTTAACCTGCAAAATCTGGGGTTAAAGTGGGGGGGGTCATCTCATATGGCGGGTATAAGGAGGTTCATGATAGGTTTGCCTTAGTGTCATCATCAGTTGGAAATGACTTGAAGGTGCACAGCAACAACAACAACAGTTTTGGAAGTCATACTCTTCCCAAACTATATTTTAACTGGAAAAGTGGGGGGACGTCTTATACGCCCAGTCGTCTTATACGCTGGAAATACGGTACTTCAACATGGGCAGAAATGAACATGCTCACCAGGTTCTGATAATGGCTCTTAAGTGGCCTGAGCAGATTCAAAAATAAGGTTCCATATCCCAGACAAAAAGCCAGTCAGTACAGATATTTGTTTGTTATTAACTGCCCTCGAGGTGATCTCGATTCATGGTGACCCTACAGATGAGACATCTCCAAGATTCTCTATCCTCCACTGCTCTGCTTAATTCCTGAAACCCCTTAATACCCGTGACCTCCTTAATAGAGTCCATCCATCTAGCATGTGGCCTTCCTCTCTTCCTCCCTCCCTCCACCTTCCCTAGCATTATTGTTTTTTCTAAAGAGTCCTCCCTTCTCATGATGTGTCCAAAGTACTACAGCCTCAGTTTGGTCATCTTGGCTTCCAGGGAGTTTTCTGGCTTGATCTGCTCTAGGACCCATTTGTTTGTCCTTTTGACTGTCCGTGGGATCCTCAGCACTCTCCTTTAGCACCACATCTCAAATGAATTGAATTTCTTCCTATCATCTTTCTTAACTGTCTAGCTCTCACATCCATACAGGAAATGAAATGGCTTGTATGATTCTAACTTTTGTGCTAAGTTTCATATCTTTGCATTTTACTTTGATCTTTTCTAGTTCTTTCATAACTGCCCTCCCCATTCTTAATCTTCTTCTGATTTCCTGACTGCAGTCCCCATTTCTATCAGTGTTTGATCCCAGGTATGGGGATTCTTTTACTATTTCTATTTCTTCATTGTCTAGGTTGAACTTGTGAAGGTCCTCGGTGGTCATTATTTTTGTTTTCTTTATGTTCAACATTAAACCTTTGCACCTTCTTCTTTGATCTTCCTTAGTAGGTGTTCCAGGTCTGGGAGGTTTTCTGCTAGTATTATGGTGTCATCTGGATATCTTAGATTGTTGATATTCCTTCCTCCTGTTTTCACTTCTCCTCCTTCTGTGTCCAAACCTACTTTTCTTATAATATGTTCTGCATACAAGTTGAACAGATAGGGTGAAAGGATACAACTTTGTAACTATGAGATCTAAAGGAATATCAATTTTACTTCAAATAAATGGCTGAATTACAAGTAGCCCAGGACCTTCCCAATGTTTATGGAGATGATAAGGCAAAGAACTGCAGAGGCAGAACATGGCTCTGTGAATATGTTTTATTGAGGGGGAAACACACACAAAATGCACATGCTCTCTCTCACACACACAAGAGCTAGGGAATAAATATGTTAGATTGGAATAGAAGAGGCTTCACCTAATGGTGATAATTACCAACAGCAAGGTTGCTTCAGTAGATCCAGTTTAATGGCTGAAAGTGGGACTCAGCTACTCCAGAGTGCTTGAAGGAGCAGTGCTCAGAAATGGGTCTAGCAGAGTTCAGAGTGACATGGAGTCAGCCTGTAAACCAACTGGCCCATGGAACAAAGGAGATTTGGGAAGAAATCTAGCTTGGGGCAAAGTCCAGGTGTCATGTATCAAAGAGTCCAAATCAGCATGGGGTCACTCAGCGTGGAATCTTGTGAGGTGAGAGTTGGGGTGTAAATCTTTAGGTGACAAACATCTTGTGTTGAATTGCCTAGCCTTCTTGAGATGTATGTGGGAATCAGCCCTTTTGGCAACTTCCAAACTGCCTATATGACCTTACACTTAAGAGGTCATGGCAGTGCATTTAGAGTCATGAAAGAGTGACCCTCACCATGGGGGGGGGGGGGGTATCAGTCTGAGCCAGTTCAGCAGGTCTCCATTTCATGGAGGTAAACAAGACATTTAAGCACTGATTGCTCTCAATAAATGCAACCATTTCCTTGTTGATGGAGTGGTGGTGGTGGGAATTAGGGAATTTTCAGTTTGCCTTTAGAATAAGGCTTGTTTTTTTCCAAGATGGACAAAGGGTCCAGGCCACAGCACCTCTAGCCCATGCAGTATGAATTCTTTAGACTCTGGCAACAGGTGGCTTTCCTGTCTTATGCATCAATGTCTAATATTCACATATATTGAGTATAACATGTAACTGTCAAGGAAAAAGCAACATGGGACATACAGTAATAGAAATAAAATATGTATGTGAGAGTCAAAGTGACTAAGCAGGAGCAATCAGGAAGATACACAGGTGAAAAAGATAATATAATTAAGAAGCCTTGAGAGCCAAGGGCAAAGTTATAGAAGGTATATTGAGAACACCTGTGATAGACTGCAAACACCTGAGACTCATTAAGTGGTCAAGGTAAAGTGATGAAATACTTGGGTTGGTCTTAGGTATGGGATGATCTATGTGGACCAATCAAGATGTATGTACACACCCACTGGGTGGAAACTGACTGGTGGGTGGTGTCTAACAATGGCTATAAATGCAATGTGTGCTAATGTACATTGTTGAGATATTGTGGAGTAGTGTTGGAGTAGTAGAGATTGTGATTTGTAGGGCATATAGTATTTATATAT
>CM034706.1:235337338-235356579 GCA_020142125.1 Phrynosoma platyrhinos
CAGAGGTGAAGAGCTACAACTCCCATCATCCCTGACAGTAACACCATGATGGTGAGAGCAACCCATCAGAGCCAACCCAAGACTTTTTGCAAAGGCCAAGATGGTGCTGCCTTTTTTCCATTTGCTGAAACTAGCTGCACTGACAGATGACTGCTACTTTAACACAATAGCATAGGATCCTATGCCATTCTCAAGGGCAGAAGGGTAGCTTGGAAGGTGCTTGCTGCTTGAGTCTTGTGGCACACACAGTTCTTTTCACCATCATCTAGAGAAGAGAAATGGGCAGGTGGAATGGTCAAGAAGTTGCAGCTGCTCTCTTTCTGGGTCTGTCATCTGAAGTAGTTGTCTTATTCTTCTCAGCGGCAGGTAGAAATAACTCTCCAATTACTGGTGGAGTTTCAGATTAACCATTCCCTTTCCATCAGTTGTTTGACCAGACAGTTGCAACAGAGAAGGGAATGTGAGGCCTTTATTATACATAGTTATAGCACATCCTGTCATTTGTCCCTAAAATTTGTTACTATACTTGTGGGTTTCTGGGCACAGCTAAAGATACTGATGCTAACCACTGAGATCCCAAACAGCTTGCTTCTCATGTATCCTAAACACCTGCTCAGATCATATGGTTGTCTTCTGAAAGAGTATGGCTTACCCAGGATCACCCAGTAGGTTTTCATGACTGAGCTGGGATTCAGACCCTGGTTTCCAGAGTCCCAATCCAACACTTCAAAAGAGATAGTAGGAATTGTAAGTAGGAGGAGGGATTTGAGGGTTGTGGTGCCCAACATTTCCTAGTGACAACTGTTCTCTTACAGAATTGATGAAAACCATTTTTTAAATTATTATAGCAGATCATCATGAGCCAGTGATTTGAACTTTGAGCTAGGATTCCAGGAGGTCAAGGTTTAAATCCCACTTAGCCACTTTGTGACATTTGGCATATTGCACTCATTCAGCCTAAGAGGAAGGTACATAGATAAATCTCCTGTTACTAAGGGGGGATGCAGACAGCGAAAAGCGCCATCTTCAATCCCAGGAAGGGGAGGGGCAGCCAGACAGTGGGAACCCCATCCCCTTCCTGAGGACATCATTGGAGCGATGGTCTGTCCACACAACGGGTGCTCTGATGACATCCTTCCAGCTCAGCATCTGGACACGCTGAGCCGGAAGAGACACTGAAGAGGCTCACCACGCCTCTTGCGCCACCCCTTTTGCAGCTTGCGGAAAGAGCGCTATTTTAGCGTTCCTTTTGCAGGTGGCAAAAGGGAGGATCGGGTCCGAGGTGTCCGGCAGCCTCGGCCTCGATCCTGCACTTCCAGGGGTGGCCCAGGGCTGCCCATCTGCATCCCCCCTTAATCTTGCCAAGAAAACCCTAAGAGTGGGTCACTATAAGTCAGAGGCAACATAAACAAACATCGCAATAATGAAAAGGCCTTTGAGAGGTTTGAGATCTCAGACTGCTTTTTTATTGGTGTTTTGTACTGCTCCATGTCATGCTCCTGTATTTGATTCTGAATCTGTTCATATTGGATTAAGCACCAAAGGCCATTTGAATAAGGGACTGACATCCTGTGCAGCTGGGGTGGGAAATCTCAGAGCCAAATTTGGCACTCCTTTTGGCCACGGCTGTTTTCAATGTTTCCCCAGATGTTCAAACCCCTTCTTCTCCAAAGACACTATTATTTAGTGGTTTCTCAGCTTTTGTGTTGGTTGAAATACTTCTCCTAAGACCTCATTAATCCATCGGACTAGGACTCCAAAGACCAGCATTTGAATCCTAGCTCAGCCATGGAATCCCACTGGGTGACTATGGGCAAGTCATAGGGCCAATGCAGACCAGCATTTTAGGCCAGCCTAGGGGTGGAGATGGGGCAGGACAACCATATGCCAGCTGCTCCGACTACATCCCTACTCTCTCCTGATGCTGCACACCCATCTGCATGGCGCACAACATCAGGGTGCCCTCTTGGCACAGAGTGTGCACACACTGCATCAAAAGGGTGCAAAAGAGCCACCTGCCATGGCTCTAAGGGTGGGTTTTTGCCACCCCCAAAAGGAGTGGCATTTTGCCACTCTTTTGGGACAGCAAAAAGGAGGATTGGGGCCATGGCGTGTGGTTGCCATGGCCCCAATCCTCCACTCCCAGAGATGGCCCAGAGCTGCCCCAAACGGGCCGTCTACATCAGCCCACAGTCTCTCGACCTTAGAGGATGGTAATGGCAAACCCCTTCTGAAGAAACTTCAAGTCACCAAAAGTTGGAAATTACTTGAAGGCACACAAAACAACAAATTGTTGCCCACTCTTTTGCCATTGGCATGAGGATCTGCTACTTTTTCTGGGGCTCGAAAGATGTTCCACAGCCTCATTGAGGAGATTCCCACTAGAAGAAGATAGGAAACAGTTTTTTCTCAACCCTTTTCCTTCTACAACCCCACTCTCAAGCCATCTCCCATACAATTCTAGAGCACTTCCCAGCCATTGAAATAATATTTATAGGTCCTATTGAGACAGGAAAATGGCCTCTTCTACTTTTCCTCTGGGAGTAGCCTCTCATAAACCCTTTATTTCATCTTGTGTCTGAATCCTACAACCTCATCTGATAAATTATAGGAATCCCTATGTACAGAGATCTTGTAGCACCTTTGAGTCTAACTAAAAGAAAGAATTTGGTGGCATAAGCTATCATAGACTTCAATCTACTTCCTCAGATGGCTTGTTCACCTTTCTGGCACCTCTAGAAACTCACTGGTTACTTTTACCAACGTATTACTGGATCCCATGGAGTATCTGGCACTATGCCTTTATTGATTTTTTTTTTATGGAAAGTACTGTGGGATATGGGAATGTGTGTGTGTGTGTGTGTGTCTGACTGCCAGTCTGTCTTTATCTTTGATGTGTATAAATTCTCTCACTAAAACAGAAGTTGGAAAGCTTGCTTTTGTCTGCTGTTTGGAAGAGTTTAAAGTGGATGTGAAGTTGTGAGTTGAAGCTATGCCTGAAGCATACTGAAGGATGATTTCCCTAGAACTAGTCTCTAGTTACTGGGGACTCCTGTGATTTACTACTTGAGATCCTTCCAGACCTATTGAACCAATTAAGACATTGGGGGACAGAGATCTTTTTCATCATGCATTTGGAACCAATTGAGCTATCTGCTTATTTTCATTTGGATGTATTTTTATACATAGTGTTCATTTTCAAGGATCACTGTTTTGGATTTTGGATTATTATTGTTCATTGCTGAGTTCATATGGATGGTTCTGTGTTTCTATTCTTACTATTTTATGGAAAGTGCATTTTATTGATTCATGGACATTTTGATTTGCTTTTAGACCCCTCTGAAAATTTCTCACATTTTATGGCACAGAAAGTGTTTTAAATTAATCAGTAAATTAGGCAACAACCTATACGTCAAAGATGGGAAATGTGTGGTCTTCTGAAATTTTTGGACTGCAACTCCCATCATTTTTACTGTTGGGTATGCTGCTTAGGGCTGATGGGATTTGCAGTTCAACATCATCTAGGGAAGCCATCATAGTTAAACCTATTTGGGAGTCAGCACAGAAAACAGTATTTTCTGCACAGAAAACAGTATTTCTCTCTATATAGACAGAGAAAAATGTTTCTTGCACAAAAAATTCTGCACAAAAGTCACACATGGCTTTTTTGCACAGAAAAAATGTTTTTCTTGTACAGAAAATGATTGCAAAAACACCACATGTGAACTTTATGCAGAAGTATCACTGAACTGCAAGGATACTCATTAGTCCAGGGGTTTTCTCATCAGGGTTTCCCATCACTGAAGAAGCATTTGAAGCATTTTTCAAATATTGTTAAATAATCTTTCCATCCCTCATTTACCTGGCCATTGTTGTGACATTTTATGGACTATTCACTAATTCTAACCTGTGAAGGAGAAAGGTCAGTTATGAAATATTGACTCATCAGTGCACTTACTGTGGGGAAAAAGGAGATGTTTGAACTATAGTGCCTAAAAATAATGGTATTGTTAATAAGAAAAGGGTGGTTGCGGAAGAAGGAATGACTAAAGACCAAGGAATACTCCCACATTTCATTCTACACAAACTTTTTTCCTCCCCAGCTTCATTCCTTTATAAACTGTAAAGAAGTCCATAGATCAGATGCTACATTCAGTGTGTCAGCTTGCAGTTGGAAATCCTTCACTGTTCTTTATCAGTGTCTACAGTGTCTGTACAATTGCTACAGAGAAGAGAGCTGCAATCAGTCATCAGATCATTGCTCTCTCCCTTACATTGTATTTGACCTATCATTGTTCCTAATCATGACTTTCACAAGGAAGGAAGAGCCTTCTGGAGTAGAAAAGTATTGTTACCAATAGGACAATATCTGTATTGGCATGGCTGCCCTCCCCCCAGAGGCTTTGGTGCTTTCACTAGTGAAAATGGTTGTGAAATGACAGAAAATATTGATAATCAATTTATTTACTGAAAGAGAAATGAAAGAAAAGTGATATTACTCTTAGCTGACAACAACAGTCATGCAGTGAGACGTGTGGTTGTGTTAGACTGAGTTCTGTGATGGCTAATATCTCTGTTAGTGGGGCAGTGAATCCACTCTGGGTTTTAGTCCAGAATTTAAAGATGCCATCCAAAATGCAGAGTCCTAATCCAAAATGGGTTTAATGTCTAGGTCAGTGGTTCCCAGCCTTTGGTTCTCCAGCTTGGCCTACAGTCAAAATATCTGGAGGACCAAAGGCTGGGAACCACTAAGTTAATGTCATAAGGTTAGATCCAGATTACATTAGCTATACTTCAGTTTCCATTGTCTTGACTAATTTAACTCCCATAGATTTCAGTGAAACTAAAGCATGACTAATGGAGTCTGGATTTTGCCCTGTGTGTACTCAGTTTCAAGGAGATGCTGTGCAATATGAAGAAAAATGTAGACTGTTGGAGGTCTCAGCGCTGCAGGTGATGATTTGCCAAGCTGTATAATAATGCTGGAGTGTAATAACACTAGGGAATCAGAATAATATCCTTGTGGATAGTCATTAGGAAGCTGTACATGCAGCATTTTCCCACTATGTGCCTGTGGATTCTTGCTGGGCTTGGGCTTCATGTTTGAGTTTTGAAGGAATCTGTCACATCAACAATGTCCCCTTGGGATTGTGTATATTAGTGTAAATAAAGAACAGAGCTCCACAACTATGGCATTATGAGAATATTTCAGTGAAGCAAAGGAAAAGCCAGCATAGTGTAAAAGCCACTGTGGTTTGTGTGGTGTAGTGGTTTGAATGTTGAATTAGGACACTGGGAGACCAGAGTTCAAATCCTTGCTCAGCCTACTGGGTAACCTTGGGCAAGTCACACTCACTCAGCCTAAGAGGAAGACAAAGGCAACCCCCCTCTCAACAAATTATACCAAGAAAACCTTGTGATAGATTTGCCTTTGGATTGCCATAAATCAGAAATTACTTGAATGCACAAAGCAACAAGCAAAGGAGGAAGGGGCATCTATTTTAACAGTTTCTCCACAGATTTTCTTTTTTGCAATCTCATAAATTTTTTTTCAGAATGATGATTTATTCACACTGAAGGTTGTTTGTTTGTTTTTTAAGGCCAGCTTCATGATGATTTTCATCTCTGGATGTTGGACTATTGACTGAGATCCTGTTAGCCATTGTGGGGAGTGCACTGTGGGGAGTGCACAATGGTGAGGAAAGAAGTGAAATGGTCATAGGCAGAGCAGTAGCACCAAGTGGAGGGGATACAGAGAAAGATGTTGCTATCTGGAGAGAAAGCTACAAAATCTTAAAAGGCCTTGAACCTAAAGACTTGAATCCTGGGAAAGCTTCCTTGGAAAATAGTCTTTGCTATATAGTACAGGTAGTTTTCCAAGGCAACCTTGACAGATATCTTTAGGTTTGAGGACACAACTGCAAGTTAGGAGCAAATACCCCACTCATAATCCAACAGCTTTCCAGACAACAACAGAGACAGCTTTCCCTGCCTTTCCTGCTGCTATATTGTAACCCTTAAAAAAGTACACTACACTGGCCACATGGACTGTTATGCCAGAATAGAGCATCAACAAGATTCTAGCGTCAGGAATCTAGCATTGGCTTAAATATAGTAAATGTGCATTGACAGATTCACAGTGGCCTCATATATTTCTCTTGCCAAAGAAATATATATACAATGTATATATACATTTATATACATTGGGATGAGAAACCAATGTACCTTCAGATATTGTTGAGCCCAACTCTCATCAACCCCAGCAAGCATGTCGACTGATCAGGGAAAATAGGACTTGCTGTCCAACAACATCATAGGCTCTCTACTTGGCTCTTTTGGTCTGTCATGAAATGGAGGTGTTACTTCATCACATATACAGCTGCTTTTCTCCCCTCCCAAATGGAAAACAGAATTCTCATACAAAATCTCTGAAATTCCAGTTCATACTGGATACCCTAGAAATCCCAAGACAATGCAAGAGAGAACCTTATCACACTCCCACTACCAAGACACTCTCCAGGGGTGCAGAAAATTGTTCATTATTCAGAGGGTCTACCTCTTTGTTGGACTTTGGAGATATCATGAGACAACATCATTCATTGAAAAAGATGATAATTCTTGGAAAAGTTCAAGATGGTAGGAAAAGATTAAGGTGGCATTACAGATGGACTGACTCGATCAAGGAAAGAACTGGTCTGAGTTTGTTAGAAGTAAGCAGGGCTATTCATAAGAAAGCCTCTTGGTGGTCTCTCATCAACATAGTCACCATATGATGAAGGCAACTTGACAGCACACAACAACAAGAACCTATTGATAGGCACTTGCTGGAGGGCAGTCCTGGAGCAGGAAAATACTTGGAGCCTTTCAAGGAGTTTTGTGTGGTTGGACCTTTGGCCTGGATTTGCTTGAGGAAAGGCATTCATGTGCCAGGAAAATAACAGGTTGGCCTTGTGGACTAAGATTACAAAGGATACAGTGCCCAAATAACTGAATAGTAAAAAGCAAGAAATAAGGGGGGGGGGGAAGAGTTGGTGCTCAGTGTGCTATAGTGGTTAAAGTACTTAACTGTTAACAGGATCTTGGGAGATCCAGATTCAAGTCCTCATGGCACCATAAAACTCAATGAGTAATCTTAGGACGTTATCACATGAGGGCAAATCTTCTGGTTAATCCACACAAAACCCAGAAAGAAACTGGATTAGTGCCCCGTGTTTTCACACGACGTCGCACAGAAACTGGACAGAAAGTGGACAGTAACTGGTGTTAACCGTGATCTTTTGAAATTTGGTTGTTTGGAGGAAAAGCAAATGCACAATTAAGGTAATTTCGAATTTACCATAATGTGATCACCAAATGCGCATTGGGAGCATTTCCCTGCTGTTGCCATGGTTCCAGTGAGCATTCCTCTATCTGCGCATGTGCAAGAAGATAATTTCTAGTACATTTACGGGCTTTTTTCGCTTGTGTGTGGATGTTCAATGCGCTTACTGTAAATTCACAATTAAGGTAATGATGTTTGCGGAATTAAGGTTTATTTCCCGTTTATTTTTGAGATGCCTCATTTCCACTTTATTTTCGCTTTCTGGCCCATGTGTGATAACGTCCTTAGTCATACACCCTCTCTCAACCTGATTTGTGTCATGAAGTAATTGTGATGATAAAACTGGGAAAAGATACACCATGGACACCTAGAGTTCACTGGAGGAAAGGTGGAATATAAATGCAAGTAAATGAGAGAGAAAGAGAAAATGAATGAATGAACAAATCAGGCTTTCAGGCATCACAGACTAGGCCCCAAAAAACAGATCTAGCTAAGAGAGGAGATTCAAGCAGGACTGACAACAAACATCCTGGACAGATCGAATAATATCCAAAGTGTTTCTGGTCTTAGTTCAAATGGTAGGGAGGGCTATCTGCAGGCTGGCACCTCCCCTTTTGGCCATGCACTCACTGGGAGATTTTCAAAGTCAAGGACATTTAATGTCCATTTCCAAGTCAAAGAAGATGTTTCCTTGGAATCCAGCATGTCTCTTTCCTTTGTGAAGCTACAGGCTCCTCTGTAGGTAGAGAAGATGGAATTTCTCAAGAAGTCTTCATGCACATGCACAAAAAGTCTTCAATATTTTTCTCTTGTTTGCCTGATGAAGATGCCAAATGTGACTTCGAAAGCTTGCAACATGTAATTATGCATTTTGTTTGGCCTATTAAAGGTATCATTGGGCCTTTACAGACTGCCAGAAATAATACAGCTTGAATCCACTTTAACTGCCCTGGCTCAGTGCTAGGGAATCATGGGAGCTGTAGTATTTTCTGAGACATTGAGCCTTCTCTGTCAGAGAGCTCTGGTGCCACAATAAACTACAGTTTCCATGATTCCTGAGCACTGAGCCAGGGCAGTTAAAGTGGACTCAAGCTGCATTATTTCTGGCAGTCTGCAAAGTCCCATTGTTTGAATATTATTGGGTTTGCTATATGGCCAACACAGTTACCCCTAGATGTATCTTGGACAGATGTTACACCTCTGTTGAGAAGAACCTGAGATCCTCCTTCCTGTTCTCTCTTAGTAAGAAGCCTACAGGCCTTTGCAGACTGCCAGAAATAGTGCACATTAAATTGAGGCACTGCCCTGGCTCAGTGCTAGGGAATCATGGGAACTGTAATTTATTGTAGCACCAGAGCTCTCTGACAGAGAAGGCTCAATGTCTCAGAAAAAAATACAATTCCCATGACTCCCTAGCACTGAGCCAGGACAGTGCCTCAATTTAATGTGCACTATTTCTGGCAGTCTGCAAAGGCCCTAAGCAAATAGGAACTGTATAAGACTGCAATGTAAGTACATAAGTGCACTCATAGAAAACATTTACTCTGGCAGCATCTTTTAGAACACAATACACAAGTATGTAAAATACAGCATGTTATATAAAGTAAGTGGTACCCACTTAACCATTCCAGCAGCCTTCCTTTTATTAACTCCCCATATCAAGTTGTTGGGCTATAGACAATACAGAAAATAAAAGTAAAGGGTTCTTTATTGACATCTGGAAATTAGAATTATGTTTACTGTAAAAAATGAGAAATTCTGTGTTTAATTGGTTGTAGGTTGCAATTTCTGTGTACTTAGGCAGGAGAAATACATCTGTCTGAGGGTCTGTTAAAGATCACTTTCCTTTGACTCAGCAAAGTTCATGGATGTGAGGGAAACAGATCTATACTCTATGAAACCTCAAATTAACAGATAGTTCAGCACAAGGCAACATTTGCCATGAAGAGTAACTTATGGAATTGAACTGAGTAGCAGTGAAATTGACATGACATAGTGGGAATCAATGAGAAGGCTTGACTTTACCCCAAAAGGAAGGTATGAAAAGAGGCTCTTCCATAATACAAGAAGAGCCTCATTAAGGAGGAGGCCAACTTGAGGGCAAAGTTGAATTCCAACAAGATCTGGAAAGGTGTGGCAATCTATATATATTTTGGAGCTTATAATTCTCTTATAAACTAGGTCCCTTATTTAGGAGGGTTTGGACATGCCCAAAAGAGGCATAAGTAGTCTCACCCTTTGTTATTTTTAGAAGGGATTTAAAATGATGCACCCAGCTCATTTTCTTTAAAAAAAACAATACAAAGGATTGGCAGAAGACACAATAAAGTTTATGGCTTTTGAACATTACTTTTTGTATTATAACTCCCAGAATGCACTGACCAGGATCCTGGGAGCTATAATCCAAAAATAGCATTTTCCCCTAGGAGCTGAGAAAATGGTAGCACTTCTGCATTCTTTTGCCCAAGGCAACTTCAATGCATCAGTTCATAGCAATGACAGCCCTTTTTGTTCTTGACATAGCATGTGAAACTTTTTAATCAAAATGGTAGAATATAGCTGTACCTCAAGAACAAATGGCTGTGTGAAGATGTATCCTGCTTATGACACCTGTTCTGTGCTATTAAGGCTTGCTGACATGGAAATGATGAGTAGGGTTCCATCTTAAATTACTGTCTAGCAAAGGCACAAAACATTGATATATTGGTATAAATTTGGGAAGAATGCATTATTAAGAGATGATTTCTGTGTAGTTCAAATCGAAAGTGGTCCTGAGCAGCTTTGAGGCATTCCTAGCCGCAAGTCCATGTGAGTCACTTCCTTCTCCTGGCACTCTTTTTTTCACTGACACTTTCTTATCATCAGTGCAGGGGAGCCTACTTTCAAACACAGCAAGAGCCATTGCTGGCTATATACGATAACAGTGATGAATTGGCAAGCTGGGAATAGACTTTGGTCCTTGAACTTTTTCCCTTCACTGTTCACAAATCAAACTTACACACACTAGGTGCCAAAGATTCACAGATCTCAACTTATTAAATGCTTGGTACTGTCTGTCTCAGAAGACATTTGCCTTGTTTCCATAGCAATATAGCAATACAATTCATCCCAATGGCCAAAAGTGTGCCCACATAGGCTACTTTTGTTCAAATTGTTCCAAGGTGCTGACTTATTAGCTTTTGTCTTCCAGAGTCATCTTTCCTTTCCCCTTAATTTATAGTAACATCTTCATTTCTGTCATCCACCAGGAAGCTAAGCATACACAATTGAGTTCATATTAAGGATGTATAGCTTTTCCCTCTCCCATTAATTAGTTTTTGTGAGAGTGAGAAGGGGACAACATTCTTTCTTAATGAGATTTCAAATTTGCATCCATTTGTGGAAAGTCAGAATTTAGCATTTGAGTGTGGATTGCTAGTTCATATTTCAAACATGAGCAGGGTTACATATCTTGTTGCATTTGAATGATCAACCTAAAGTGAATGTAATTTCAGTAAAGATAAATATCATATTTCTGCATTCTTAAATATAAAATTTTCCTTAGAGGTACAAGTGTAATATCTGAAAGCTTCTCCAAATGAAAAATAACAGAATGTTCAAAATGTTGTTGCAACCTGCTCTAACTCCAGCTGAATGGATTAGGGTGAGAAACTCTTTCGTCAAAGGTGACATGCCTACATAGAAAATTAAATATTTCATCCATTCTAAGGCAATTGATTCTGAAAATCCACTATTCGTTTCTCAGTTCCATTTATCCCTAGTTTCCTGGTTGATAAATATAATCTGTCCCACTCAGGTGAAATAATTCTTAGATTTTTCTTAGTAGAGCTTTAAATGAGAGGCATCTTATAACTATCACCAACAGACAACAATCTCATTTGCAGCTTTTACAATCAAGACAGCTACCTTTCAACTACTACTTAGTGAAACTTAAAATGTAGATTGCACAAACTTGATGATGTTTCAGCAAAATAAGTACATCTAGTTCTAGACTTCAGGGGTAAGCCTAATTTTAAAAAATGGTGGGACACATTTACAACAAAAAACTCATTCTATTTTCCCATTTCCACTTCTGTCTCATTTAGTACCATTACAGTTTTCTCTAATGTTGCACAGTAGCATAAGTTCCAAAGCAAGCCCCAAACCTTCCACATTCAAGAAATGCATAAGTATGGAGTATAATCACCTCCATTAACTACACAAACAACACTGACACGCTAGCTGCCTGTGTCACTAAAACATAAAATGAGCCTGTTAGATGAGGGAAAAAAAATCTATCTACTCTATCATCTTCTTTCCCATGGTGGTCATCGAGATACCTATAGAAATCTTCAAGTGGGAAATGAAGTAACAAGATGAGAAAAATTAATTCAATTCATATTTCAATGTGCATTTAACTAATGCACATTTTAAAAATCAACAGCTGAACAGAAACACAATTACACTTCAATATTTATAATTTCTGAGTTTTGCAGTGCTTTTCACCCATGAAAAATGCATGTAAAATGTATTAGAAAGAAACTGTGGACAGCAATGAATTATATTAGGGAATACTGCATACAAAATTGTATCACATATCTTAGGAGTATGTAAAGGGATCTTGCAGTACATTTGAGACTAACTGAAAGATAGAAGTTAGTAGCATGAACTTTTATAGACTTGAGCTTACTTCCTCAGATGCATTTGGTGGAGTGGAAAGTCCAGGGAAAGACTTATATAGCCTACTGTGTATGAGAATGCCTATAAGAATGAAAATTTTTGTGGGTGCAGAGATGAGATGACAAGTTCATTTTCAAAAATGAAGCTGGCTGGGGAATGCTGGGGAATATTTGTCTTTAAAGATATATTTTAAGGCTCTGAATCAAATCAGTTACTAATAGCAAAATTATTAAAGAATTGTGGGAGAGAGAGGACATAAACATATACTCTTCATAAAAAGAAAGAGTTGGCTGAGATTATTTCGGCAAGCCCTGGCACTGGAATTAAAGCAGAGTATTGATTCTTCCTCATAAAATGCTGTTCATGGTTAGTAAGACTGTCAACAATATTGTGTGTAAATATTTGCCCCGTCAAATACCATTCAGCAGAAAGTGCATAAATATTATTAGAGCTATAAATGCCACTAACTTCATGAATATGTACTACCTCGCCCTTTTCACTTTGAAAATTCTGAGCAGGACACTAGCTTGATAAAGAACAAGAGAAGTGCATTGAGGAAACTGAGGTGTCTCAGGCAAGTCAATAAACACACACACACACTTTCAGAGAGAATTGCTCCAGGTTTTTTTTTATCGCACTCCTTTTGACTGTTTGTTTCTGGTCTACAAGAATGTTAACTGTAGAGCTGCAGTTGCAGAAAGATTACAATGAAGGTTTTAATTAAATCATCATCTCTCAGCACTTCATTGTGAGAACAAAACCTCTTTGGCTGTTCAAAGATATCATCCCAGTGCTCTCATTTAAGTGTTTAGCTGGTCAGCACTATTAGGAAGGAATAAAAGAGTTGGTACCTACCCTGTACTCAACCTTCAAGTTCAAAATCTCTATACCTCTAAGTTTCACTTGTTGGGAAGCAACAATTTGAGAGAGGTGGTACTGGTATTAGTACCATTTGTACTGGTATTAGACTAAATAGAGTAATGATTCAGTATATGGCAGCTTCTTGAAGTCAGAAGGATTTGACTTCCCAGTGGCATCTGGTGGTTACTGCAGAAATCAGGATACTGGACAAGATGGGTCTTAGGAACATAGGAATCTACTTTATAGATTCCCTTTCCCAGGCATGGATGGTGGGTATGAGGTCATCTTCACAGTGGTTGCTTTCAGAACTCCCTCACTAAGGAGGCCAGGATGATGTCCTCCTTGTTCTCCTTTGGCTGCCAAGTGAAGACTTTCCCATTCCAACAGACTTTCAGGAATTGATTGCAGTGGGCTTCTGGTGGTGTGTTGTTTTGTTGTTTTTAGTATCCTGTCTTTCAAAGATTTTTTTTAATGTTATAGATTTTTATTGTTAATGTAAAACACACACATATATGTTTTACTGATGTTTTTCATACGTTTCTTCACCCGGGTTCAATTACCAGGCAAACAGCAAAAAAAGCCCCTTCACACTCCCCTTACCAGGCTGGCTTGTTCTGGCTTCTAAAGAAGTTATTTTAACCAAAAAAACCTTGATGAGCTGGATGGACTAACTTCAGACCTGTCCTGTCGGTCCGCAGGAACCAACCGGAAGCCATTTTACTTATGTTTTTGATGCTTTTAATTTATTGTGTTTTTGATATTCTGTAAAGCATCTTGAGTGCCAGTACTGATAAAAATGCAGGATATAAATGAACTATTATTATTATTCAAACCATTAGTCTGTCTATGTCAGTACTGTTGGCACTGACTGCCAGCATCTCTCCAAGGTTCAGGCAAGACTGAACCAGCAGTAGATTCTAGGGATACTAGGGATTTGGCCAGATCCAGTAAGGCTGTCTACTTTGTCTGTTCTGCTCTATTATGTATGTTTTACCATGAATTGGATATTCAACAGAAGACTATTATACAGAGGAATCTGCTGTAGAAAATTATTTAAAAGAAATTCCACAAAAATAAACCAGATTAGTTAAGCCAAATGACTTTCTAAAAACACAACTCATGTTATTAACTGATTATTCATTTTTTTAAAAGTATGGCTATTATTAATATTCTCCAGCTCTCTTGCTGGAACAATAATGGCTGTCTGAATCTAAACACTTTAACTCTTACTGTTTATTCACAGTTGTTGATTGTTAGTATCCAGTGTCAGTTGCTTCTTTTTAATCACTTTATTTTATAGCGCAAAAATTGCCATTCAGAAACAAATCCTGCAATTAACATAAATGCAATGAAAGTAACTTTAAAAGAGCACTTTAAAAAAGAATATTTATTATTTAAGCTAGTGGTCATAACATCTGAACCACATTTTGCTACTTAGGGCCTTTACAGACCCGCCAAAGGGGTGGCACAGAGCTGCCCCTGGGAGCAGCAGATTGGGGCTGCAGCAACTACACACTGCAGCCCCAATCCTCCCTTTTGCCACCCCCAAAAGAGTGGCAAAATGCTGCTCCTTTTAGAGACAGCAAAAGGCCACCCTAAGAGCTGGCACCATGGCTCTTCTGCGCCATTTTGGTGCAGCGTGTGTACACATTGCACCAGGAGGGCATCCTGATGCTGCATGCCATGCTAATGGGTGCGTGGCATCAGGACGGCATCAGAGTTGAGTTGGGGTGGCTGGTGTGCAGCTGCCCCACCCCAACTCCTCCCCCAGGCTGGCCCTTTAGGCCGATTTGCATAGCCCCTTAATGTTCTAATTAGTCGTTTATTGGTTTAGTGAAAAACACTGATTTAAACCAAAAAAGAAAACACCTAAGGATTTTGTTGTGTGTTTTTTTAATAAAATACTTTTTCCCCAACCCTACAGAAAGACAAGCAGAGAAAATCTCCATAGAAAACAGTGACCTAGATGCTTTAGTCTCAAGTAGAATAGACCTATTGAATCAATGAAATGTATCTATATGAATGGCTTACCATTCATCAACTGCTTGGATTAGTGTACTCTAGTTGAGAATAACTACAGGATTCAGGTCAAAGAATTTAACATATTACTTTAATGTTGGAGCAGCAAATCTGTAACTGTTCAGATCATGTTGGACAACTACTTCCAAAATGAAAAGGGAGAGAATAACAAGGTATGCAGATACTATGTGTCCCTAAGTACTGTATATTACAAACAATGAAACCAATATTGGAACTTCATATTCCAAATTATATTAACAGCAACACCACATTCTAGGTTGCTCTAAGCTACTTATCATAGGGTTATGAAGGACTATGACTATTAAAGACTCATTAGTACACACTGATTTATATTCACACAAACAGGAGTGTTTTCACACCGCAGGTCACCACAAATGTGGGCACTGCTCATGTTGTGGTCAGTCTCTGGATATCAGAATACACCCAATATCAAAGGGTCCTTTGTAACCCTATGATAGGTAACTTAGAGCAACATGGAAGATTTTGAACCATGTGCCAATGTTTGAAAATAATTCTTTTAATATGATGAAAAACATGATTGAACATCATTCTATGTCCATGCCAAAAGATTTACTTGGGACAGACAACCAGAAATTCGAGTAATTTGATTAGTCTCTGGATATCTGAACGTTTGTATACTCAATATCAAAGGAACAGTATCATTTCAGATCATTTATCAATTGTAATTCCAAGAATGTTATATACATCATTCTATGTCCATGCCAAAAGATTTACATGGGACAGACAACCAGAAATTTGAGAACCAGGAATTATTGAGCAGTCTGGACATTCCTTTATTAGAACATTTTTCTCAATATGGCCATCCTCTAGACTCCTTAAAGTTTTTTGCTATTAAACAAATTAAGTCTCATCCCTTTACAGGGTCTTTACAGAGCAAAATTTTACAACGAGAAGGTTCCTGGATACACATAATAGATACCTAAATTAAATTATCATCAAGTAAACTTCATGACTTAAACGATCAACATGACTTAAACGAACAATGAGCTACAGTCTGAAATATCTCAACATAATTTTTGTATGATATTATGAACCCTGAATACTCTACAGGTAATGGGTAAATGCTAGTTGGCTCTGTGGTTGGCTCATTAACAGTTAATATTGAACCCATGAGAATTGTAAAGTTTTGTTATTACAAAGAATTCTGTATTAGTACTTGAGTTTGAAGAGTATTTGTATCATTTTATTGTATAACTAGGGAATTACTTGATGCATATTAATGACATTGAGATTCAGACTGATTCTAGGGTTTCAGTATTTGGGAAATGTAATACAAATGTGAAATAGAGCAGTACATATATTTAAGAGAAGTTGTTACATGAAAGTGTCACCTGAACACCATTAGTAAGAGATTGTATAATACCACCTATAGAAATAGCATACAACACAGACTGATTTTGCTAGATGTGAAAGGGCTTGTTCCAGGAGAGAGGAAAGCTTGTTATATCAGAAATAGTAAAAACAATTGTTTTATTTATATAAAAATAAGTTGGATCTCATATTGTTAATTTTATGTATTTCAAAAAATTGAAAGAGAAGTTGGAAACTGTATCTTAAAATTTTGAATTCCGGAGCTTAGATGTTGGTTTATGTCAACTGAGGAAGACCCATATGTCAAAACAGATTTAAAAACTCCAGAGGTGGTCATCTTGCTACCTGTTGTAACCTGAAATATTGCCTCTTACTGACTGCCGCTGACTAGCAGTTCATCATTGAAATAACAACTCCACAATGAAGTTCAGCAGAATCTATTTATTAGTTGTGAAAATTATTCCATCAGCCTCTAGCTGCAATTGCATGTTTTCTACATCAGAGGCTTGAAGAACTTGGAATATCACTTGACTTTGAATGAGTAATTTTGTTGTATATATTTGAATGTTCAATAGATACCTTTCACTGTTTATCACATGGTGTTGTAAATATAATTTGGAATATGAAGTTCCAATATTGGTTTCATTGTTTGCAATATACAGTACTTAGGGACATATAGTACCTGGATATCTTGTTATTTTCTCCCTTTTCATGTTGGCAATTGTTTGGGCAACTTCTTCCATCATGTTTGAGAATGGGCTATGTGGTCATTATGTATGATTTCCTTCATTTTCTGTAGAGGAAGTTTTCCCATAATACGTTCTCAAGAAGCACCAGACAAAAAGACAGAGAAGGAAAGGAGGGGGGGTCACCTCTTTAAATGCTTGATATTAATGTGGACAGTGGCTAATCTACTTCCCTCCTTCGACACTGAAACTTAAATGCCTGCAGATATGTGTTTAGTTGGACAAGCTCAGTTATTCTAACACAGTAGCATAGGTGCCTCATACTTTGGCATAAAGCAAGAAACTTCAGGTGTTTAGGAGTTCAGGCAAAAGGTCAGGTAAAATAGTTTCAATAAAACTAGCAATTGTCCTTTAGCACTTCCTTAGGTAGCAGTTGAAGTATGCTCTGAGCAAAATGTGTGTTAAATATGGAGGTTCCTGCCAGAGAAAAAGCATAAAAAATTCTAGAGAAAGCTGAAAGAATTTTGAGAACTATGGAAATTCCTCATGTGTGTCTATGTGCAGGGATACTGGTATTTTCCTTCCCACCCACATTCATTATGAGCTCTCAGTAGAAAGACTTGTGTGGAGTGGATTCTTATCTAGCATTCTGAGTGTTAATTCATCCAATGAAAGCAATCTTTTTTTCTATCCACAAATACACACTCAGGAAAGAGATAAAGTATATAAGAAAAAATGCATCAAACCAAGCAGCAATGTTTTCTTTGCTGTAACACTGTATATCAGAAGTGATAACCTTTGCCCCTCTGGATGCTTTGGACAACTCCCACAATCCCTTGCCATGCTCAATGAGACTGATGGGAGCTGGCATCAAAAATATCTGGAGGGCCAAAGATTTCCCTCTGATACTCTAGATTCTAAAGATACTTTGTTGCTGGTGCTACTTCTGTCTAAGAAATAATCTGTTAACAGTATGACTAACATAGGGGAGGGGGTGGAAACCAACCAATCTACTTTGATCAACTTTGTAAACAAGCTATAAGAGTTTGGTTTACAAAAGAATCATTAGTAGAGAGCATTTATTCTGCCCTTGTTCAAAATATCTATCTTAGAGCAGTATTGTATTACTGTATTCATGATTCAGAGGCGATGATTGAGAAACAGATGGTTGGTTGGTAGATAGATAGATAGATAGATAGATAGATAGATAGATAGATAGATAGATAGATAGATAGATAGATAGTTGTGTTGTTGTTGGGTGCCTTCAAGTCATTTCCAACATGGCAATCCTAAAGTGAACCTATCACAGGGTTTTCTAGGGCTGAGGGTGTGTGACTCATCTAAGGTCATCCAGTAGGTTTCTATGGCCAAGCAGGAAATCAAATCTTGATCTCCAGAGTTACTCAAACCACTACACCACAGTAGCTCTCATATAGATAGTTAGTTATAATTTTATTGTAACTAGCAAACAGCCGTTATACAAATATAATACAAATATCATCTTTGGTTTTTGTACATGAGTATTAGGTCAAAGCCAATAAATTATCAATTCTAAAAGTTAAATATTTGTTACAAACACCCAGTAAACAGCACAATTTCTCTAGGAGAGATCACCCTGTTAACCTAGTCAATGATGGGATATATATCTTTGGATTAGAATAATCACTACATTCTAAAACAAAACGGACAATATCCTCCACAATTAAGGAGTTACAAACTTTCATTTCCCTCCAAGTACTTTGGGTGGGCCCCATCAACTCTGCCAGGGGAAGAACATTTAGCCTTGCCCATGCAAAAGCCAATCTCATTTAATGAAGGGAAGATATTTTGGAAAATTAAAGGTGGAGAGGGCAAAGTGCACATATAATTTGTTTGATAAACTGCTTGCTATATCAGGCATTTAGGACAGCAATTCAATATTTTCAAGGCATGGTAGTAAGTATCTTTGCTGCGTCATAACCCAAGGTCAATAAGAAAGGGACTGAAAACCCCATGTTTGTGACTATAGACAGAATTTTTTGTATCCATGAGGCAGGGCCTATTTCCTCCACTGCAGACAATATACATTTTCATGTCTGCTTAAATATCACCTATAGTCAATAGAATGGAGCAAGCCCAAGAACGTCAGTTTTTACCAACATTAGTCCTAGTTCATTGTGAATTGTTGACATTTTAGTGGAAAATATGAAATAAAAAGTAGAAAGGGAGATTAAATGCAGTTAAATTGCATTCAGACTTGGAACCAAAATTATCTTTGGGGGATTTTACAAAACAAAGAGATGAGATAATACAGGCCACTGATATAAGCTTAGCTATCTTACTATTCCAGCAATGGATGGATG
>CM034706.1:235371108-235381498 GCA_020142125.1 Phrynosoma platyrhinos
ACATGTATGGGTTCTTTTCACTTGTGTATGAAAGTTAAAAACGTCTTGTTTTCACTTCTAACTTGATTCCGTTATTACTGTAATTACATGTGAAAAGCTTTTGCGCAATTAAGCTCTTTTTTCACTTTCTTTTCGGGATGCTTCATTTCCACTTTATTATTTCTTTAACAACAAAACTGGCCCATGTGTGATAACATCCTATGAAAGCTCATGCTCCCAAATGCTATCTTTCATTTAGTCTCAAGATCTACAAGATCCCTTTGCATATCCTATGTGGGGAGGGGGAGTTCTTTCACTTTTCAGTCTCCCATCATATTCCACAGCTCCTAAGACATGTCTGCAATTTCAGGCATTGTTTTCAAATGGTTTGTTGAAATGCCATTGCTATTAAAACCTCTTCAACCATATTTTAAATCTGTAATTAACCCGTAAATGATATAACAGTATACCATGCTAGGACAATAGGCTCAACATTACTCCAAGCTGCATTAAACAAAATCCAGAGGTTGGTATCAGTGGCTATGCATAGACTTGTCCCAGAGCAGTTAGAACCTAGAAAAAATAGAGTTTTTCATTTATTTTTTGTTTCTATTTCTTCTAAACTAAAATGAGGTAGATGTAATTCAAAATAACATCAGACGTGACAAATTTGCTATATGGGAAGTATTTCCATGCCAAAAACAGTATGATTGTCATCTCTAATTATTATAATATATTACTGTGTGTACAAATAATGGACAGTTGTGACTACAGTTTGAGCCTACAGACTTGTACAGTATATGAAGTATAGAAACATACAGAAAATAGATAAAGATACAGAAAATAGATATGGATACAGATACTGAAAACAGAAATGATGCAGACATCATCTGTGATGATCCATATACTTTTATCTATCATATGGCATTTATCAGGGGGTTGGGGAATTGGAAGTTAAAATGGAAAGAACCCATGATTAACTCACAATTGTGCAAATGGTTTTCACATGCAAAATGCTGTTATCCCCTGTAGAATCCAAGATTAACCCACACTTGCACACAAATGCAGGAATGGTTTTCACATGACAGGACCAAATGTGCCTCCATCCTGATAATGATTAAAATGTGTGCATCCCACAAAAGTGAGCAAATGCACAAATTATTTTCACACAATGAGCCCTGGCTATGGGGGAAGGCTTGTGTGTGTTCCTGCCTTCCCTCGGTAGCTGTTTCTTTCAGAGCTGTGGCTAGGAGGGAAGGCTGTCCCCTTTAAGAGAGTTTGGACTTCAGTTCCCAGAAGCCTCAGCCTGGATGGGGGAGTGCTGTTAGTTCTGCTACTTTATGAATTTTTATATCTTAAAACATGTTGTTTTCTGGGTTCCTTATTTGATCTTTAGAGGAATAGTGTTATGATGGTTTCAATCCTTTCAGGAGTTATGATCTCAGAAGATAGTGTTGAAGAACCTCTGTTAACTTCATGGCCACTGACTTGTGATATGCAAGCAGATTCCATTCATCTACTGTTTTCCCCATATCTTTTCACATCTACATGCAACTTTTTGCATCCACATGCAACCGTTAGTGAGAAAATACCATCAGTATGCAGTTGATGCTCAGCTCTGCTTCTCATTTTCTTCCAGGAAGGGTATGTAATTCATGAACAAGGGGAATGATTGGAAGGAGTTCAAACTTTATCCAGATGAGATGGGGACACCATGAATATAGAAATCACCTCTGTACCCAGCAGTTTATTGGATCACTATCTGCCTGTGTTGTAGTGGCACTGAGACTGTTAATCTGTAATGCACTTTACACAGGGCTGCCTTTCAAGATTCTGCTGAAATTTCTGTTAGTGCAGAACACTAGTGCAGAGAGCACTAGTGGTTTGAGCAGTAGCAAAGTGATTTGAGTGTTGGACTATGACTCTGAAGACCAGAGTTCAATTCCCAGCTTGACCATTAAACCCACTGGGTGACCTTGGGCAAGTTACATGCTCTTGCCTCAGAGGAAGGCAATAGCAAACCTCATCTGAACAAGTCTTACCAAGAAAACCCCCTGAAAGTTTTGTGTTAGGGTAGCCATACATTGGAAACAACTTGAAGGTATACAACAGCAGAACACATACCTGAGTATTGGTGGTGGGCAAGCTGGAAAATGACATGTGCATTGCGCCAACCATACTATTACAAGTGCTTACTGATAAAAATAACAAAATTGCTATTCATGAGGGTTTTTTTTTTCAGCAGTTACCCATAGCTCTGGCATGCAATTCCAGATGTGGTCTGAGTTGATAGGCCTTGTTATAAGCATATGGAAGGGCTTTAATGGCCCATTTATTCTCCACTACTTGTTAAGAGATGTTTTATTGGATTGTTGTTGTCGGTATTGTCAGTCTTTGCTCATTGATTTTAGCATTTTCTGCACTAAATTTTTAAATTATCTGTTTTAAAGTTGGCTTTCATTAATACTTTATGTTTTGACACTTTGCATTTTTTGGAAACTGTTTTGGGAATGTTTTACTTTTCAGCCATAAAGGATATAAAACTTATTAATAAATAAATAGGCAGAGATGGGTAATGTTCAGCATTTACTGTGCACACATAGCAATGTGACAGTGATAAGTATATGACTATAACACTCTGATTGATTGAATATATGGGATCTACCACCACTAGGTAAATAAAAAACAGTTATATATAACTTTGATATGGGAAGTAAGGTAGGATCCTGAAATATATCTGAGTTATAAAACCTTGCAAAATAAACCCATGGATAACTAACTGTACAACATTTATGCTATTTAAACAAAAATGAAGCATTCCTCTCCCAGACCTTGGAAACGTCATCACTGCCAGCTCTAAGATGAGCAGTTTAGTGCCCTGTTGAGCAAATAAACAAGATATACTACACAGTGAGAACCTAGATCCAAGAACAATTAAATGAGTTTATAATGAGCTTCTTAGCAGAAAGCATTTTGGTGACCAAGCTGTGCTTTCCAGTCTGATGATAGTGATGGATGAAAAGATTATTGTCTCCCCATCAAAGTGATTGGAAGGTAGTTTTTCCAGGACCTAAATGTTCACAAGAGGTTTGTGTGAAGAATGATCTCTGAAGAGCCATTTATATATGGATAGTCTTAACTGACTTACAGTTTAATTGTTATTACATATTAATGCCTTCCTTTGGCTACATTTTTGTGTACAATGAAGAAGCAACACACAGTTGCCATATCTGAAGCTTGAGGACTGCAAAATTTGATAAGTGCCTGATCAAAACCTACTTGTATGTAATTGTCTTGAGTAAGTTCATGGAAAATCTGATATCAAAAAACAAGCAGTGGCAGTGTTTCCTATTGTAAATAAATAGAAACTACTCCTAATGGTGAGGTATGTGCATACAGTGATACATTATACAGATTTTATCACTAATACTACCAGAAATGCAGTGGCAGTTTATGTTAGCACAAGATAAACAGCTGGTCTGTGGCCAATCATTATGGGAGTACATTCATTGAATCAATTGCTGAATGGCAAATCAACACTTATGTAAAACCCAATGATTCAATGAATCTACTCTAATTGAGATTAGCAATTGTTTTAGGTCATTGGCTCTTTCACAGTCTGTGCTAAAACCAAGTAAAGGAGAGGAATAACCCTTATCATCACATTCTCTACACCAAGCAAATTCAAAGTAATGTTCAGGGGCACTATTAGGGAGATTCTGGGGGTGTAGACCACACCATGTGACACCCTAAGAGTAGCTACCTTTTGGCAGAAGTGGGCTGTGACATTCGCCTGTGTCCCATTAAAATGCTGAAAAGATAGTGTTGATGGGAGGAGAAAGGAAACCCCAGAATTTACTTTTTAAAAAATTAAATTTAAAACCTTATTTTTTTTTAAAATTAAAATATTCAAAATAGCATCTTATCAAATTTTCACCTTAACCACATGAAACTATGTACCTGCATATACATTTGACTGTCTATGATATTGTAATGTAATGGTATAATTTTAATTTTAATTTTGCTAGTTGTTTATGTCACAACTATTACCATTACCTTCAGTGATACGTGGGAATCAAGATTTATGAGTAACATTAGTACAAAAAATATTACTAAGAATTTGGTACGGTGTGGTATGGGAGGAGGTCAATGGGGGGGGTGACACCATGATGCCAACCCTAGTAACAACACTGGTAATGTGCAAAGAGTCACTCATTGATGCATTTTACTCTCTAGTATAGTGGACAGAGTCTGGAGACTGGACCTGCAAGATGGCCATACCTAAATCTAAGCTTATTTTGAGGCCTCTTAGCTAAACTTATTTTGAGGCTTCTGAGGCAATTATCTTTTAGTCAAAATTATCTTGTTATAGATTTGTTACCAAGATATTCCTGAATACAATTATCCAGGGGACTGCATACTGAAAAGTGGTACAGAAATTATTAATGCTTGCAGTTTCTTCATCAGCTTGATTAAGAATTTAAATTGCCAGAATATAAACTTTGGGTAGCTGTTAGATTTTAGTCCCCCATTTTGCTGAAGTGTGGACTTGAAAAATCATTCCTAATCAGAGCTGGGGAAAGGTGCATTTTTAAAAAACTAAAATTCCCAGTTTCCCTCAACCATTCTGGTCTCTGATACTGATAACTGCCATGCATGGAGAACCAGGCAGGCCTCCTCTCTCTCTATTAGACTCTTGGAAAAAATATATGGTACTAGTAACTATGTAATAACAGGGAACCCCATTCATGGGATTTCCCTCATCCCTTGTTTCAAAGGAAAAGAAATTGTAAGAGTGATGCCTCCATTTAATCAACTGTCACACAGGGATTTTTAGCTATCTTTGACAAACATCTTGAAGGAAAGGAAAATTTGACGCATCTTCACTATGTGACAGCTGCCACTGATGGTACTGCATGACTACATGGAATGCACAAACCCCTTGAGATTAGCCAATTAGGAGGTTAGTAAATTTTGCCCTTCCTAACCACCATCACACAGAAAACTAGTGTTGAGTGATCTCACATTCTGAAATAAATAAAGTGAAATTATCAAATGGTTTACACATCAACACTACATAAAGTATGGAGGACATTGAGACTATCTTTCTCATGTTTCAGCCTTCAAAATGGAATAGTCCCATTAAGACAATGTTCAAGATATTGAAGGGTTTTTTCTTTTTGCCTACATCTTTATCAGCTTACTTATTCATTATTGTGTAGTGAAGGGTGTTATTAGGGGAATTTATAATCAGCTCAAATTATGAGAGAGGCTGGCTACAACAGCCCTGCGGATATCGCCTCCCGATATGTATAACGAGCAGACCAGGGGATTCGAGAAACGGAGTAGAGACAGGCTTCTCCAATGAATATCTTGATTTATTAATAGCAAGGCAACACAGATGATGCACAAACATACACACATTCATACAAGGCTCAGGAAGATCAGTGGTTAGCATGGAACAGGAATTCAGGCGTCACTAAGGTAATACTCACCTGAAGACAAGACTCACCTCCGGGAAACCTGATGGGAAGAATGGCAGTGGGGACAAGTCCGTTTCACAGCGTGGGTTTGAATGGAGATTCTGGTGTCTAGCCTCAAAGGTCAAGCTGATGTGGAGGATTTTAGACCCCAAAATTAGCACACTGGCTGGCAAAAGTTCAGGGTTCTTATAGGGCTAGAAGGGAGCCCAGGCAAAGGTGTTAATTACTATGTCAACACTTGAATGTAAGGGTCTGAATTGTGTCTTAATCCAGTCTGACAACATCCTGAGGGGGAGTAAATATTGCACCTCTTGATTGCTCAGGCACAATGATAATCTCATCTGTGACTGCCTACAGTACTGTCTGAGGAAACAATATTTGCTAAGAATAACTACATCTTAGGTGTGGTGCGCATATGTCCTCCTGCTTCACCTAAGCTGGCGGGCAACCAGAATTCATCCAGGGGTCATATAGGAGTATCATTAGTACCAATATTTAGTATTAAAAGCACTATCAGTAACAATTGGTTAAATCCAGACCTCACCATGTTTAGAGTAGACCCACTGATATCAATGAAAGCTAAGTTGCTCATGACTAACTTAAATGCTTTTGACTTGAATTGAACTAAGTCTAGATCCAACCCTATATTTAATCTGTCCTTCTTTCAATGAAATCAGGATGGCTTCAACTTTATCCTCACAATCCGTTAAGATAATTTGGTTAGGAAGACTGTTATCACCCAATAAGTCTCATGATTGAATAGGGCTTAGAACCCAAGTGCCAAAAGAGGTCTTGAGCTGAGGCTGCCAGTGATTAGTATTTGGCAGCTTACAACCATCTCCACCAGTGTTGTGGATCTTCACCAAGCCAGCAGAGCTGGTTCCATAGGACAAGAGTGCTTTCTGGGCTTTCATCCATGGCCTTATCAGCTGGCCTTGCAGTCTGATGGAGACATACTACACTCTATATGCTTTTTTAAAAAAAAAATAGGCTGATTTGGCTGTCTGGCCTATTCATTCCATTAGTTTAACAACATTATTTTGCCTTGTCTTGTAGTCACCTCAACTTTCTCACTGTGCTTCACAACCTACCTACCAAAGATCACTTTGCACTAGCTCTGCCTAGTCTCACTACTCCATCTGCCTAATCTGGCCAGTTCATAATCATTTTTCCTTCCTGTGGCCCCTGTGTCTATTGTCTTCTGACAAACTCAGACTTTATGGCTACCAGGCACAATCTAGGTCCCAGATCTGAGACCAAGTGTCATTTCCTCTAATATTCTTGCCACTACATAATGGGTCTCAGTAGCAAGGCTTCATTGTTTTTTCTTTATAGATTATTATTTTATAAACTTCCTCATATGCAGCTGTTATCCTCTTTCCTATAGTATAGTCCTCTCTGTTGCCATGGTTTCAGCACTAGATAATCAAAGTACTGTAAGGGCAGGAGTTTCTCCAAAGGGGAACAAAAAGATTTGATGCAGAGAACATTTCCCACAATTAATAATAGCAGCTGAGATTGTGAGGTGAACATCCCACAAATTTTGTTTGTAAATGGCATAAAAGCACATGCACTGAAATAGACACAATGCCATCATGATGCTAGGCATCCCACTTTTGTCAAAAATTAGTTTTACATTTCTATGTAGTATACAGACCACTTGCCAGCTCCTTGAGACCTCTTTAAAAAAATTAATGGCAGACTTCCAACATTTCTTCATGCCAGTAGAAAGAAAATTTACATGCAAGTACAGGTAATTTCTATCATACCTTTAGGATGCAGTAACTACATTATAGTTGCATACAAGAGCTATCTTTGGTCATCATGAACTACAGTGTGTTCTTTCTGTATCATGACTAGCAGATGTATCCAGCTTCACAAGGTCCCCTTAGAGCACAAATTCCAAAACTCTGGTCCTCCAAGCTATTTGAACTTCGGCTCCCAGAAGCCTTAGCCATCTTGGCCAATGGTCAGGGATTCTGGGAGCCAAATTGCAAAACACCTGGAAGACCAGAGTTTGGGAATCATAGCCTTAGAGAAACTCTTTAGTTTCCACCCCATGCCTTTTCTTCTACTCTTTCTCTTCTTTCCCAACCTTTATTTCTTGTTGGTCTTCCTCTCCCTCCACCCTAATTCTTCAGCCTTTCCCTATTTTCACTTTCCCCACATCATTTACTAGGCAACGGGGCATTCTTTCAGTCTCTCTCTCTCCCTCCCTCTCTTCAATCTCTCTTAACTGTTTAAAGAACTTGGGAGCCCTGTAAAGGGAACCATTTCATGGAACTATCTACAGGCCTTGTGGAAAAGTTAATGTCTCAATCTGTTTAGATCATCTCTAAGGGATATTGGGAAAGTTTTCCCCTAGTGACTAAAGATGATATGTCAGGTTGGAAACATATTTTAGTTCATTAAAATTCATTTAAAAATAAATAACCAAGGTTCACAACCCCAGGATCCTCTAACCACATATGACAAGTTCCAAGTGGCCATGTTTCATGGTCAAGTGATGGTGGGAACTCACATATGGACACACATTCTCTTTTATTATAGAACATGTCTTAGCATCATTTTTGTCTCATGTATTTTTCATTGATTTTCATTGATGGAAAACTACTGAACATTAAAGCATTTAATATATAACTGAAGTGCCAAGATTTCACAGTCACTGGCAAGAATACACAAAGCTTTGCCTTCCTGAAAATATGCACACACTTCAGTTATATTCTGTATTTAGTTACTTTATTCTGGCATCTTTTACAAAGTAATAAAGGGGGAAGCCTATTTGTTTCCCTGAATATGTAGCTATGTGATAAAAAAATAAACACTGACACACTCATTCATGTCTGAGGAATAGAAGATGGCAGGAGGGACAGCCCCATACAAGTCCATTTTGGTGTTTTTAGAAAGGAGGATGAAAATGGTAATGAGGAACATATTGATTCCCCATAAAATTGTTTTAATCAAACACCCAGGCACCCCAAGGGGGACTAAGCTCTTCAATAACATTAAATTGTGCTTCATACACCATCTATTTTTCAAACTCAGTACAAATGAGTCTGCCCACTGGATATATGAGCATCCTCAAGCATCATATATCACCAGAAATAACAAAACAGTTGTATCTCTCTGGTAAAAGAAAATTCCAGCAGCCCAGCAAATTGCATGGCATAGAAACTGCAGTAGGTGGGGAAAGGGGAAAGTTCCTTTATTTTATCAGGAGTTGAAATGCCTGTAGAAAGTTTCCACAATTATCTTTTTCTGAATTAGTGATTCACTTGTAGGTTTCTTGCTTCCATTTTGCTACCTTTCACACATGCAACTCAATGTCATGATACTTGGGATTTCCTAAGGTTCTTTTTCAAAGGAGTGAAGATTAAAGTCCCTTTCAGCCCCATAAATCAACTGTAGTTGTTGGGCCAGAAGGTCACTGAATGCTCAAGGAATGGAACCTTGTGTTACCACACCACCAGCTCTAACGGGAAGGAAGCAGGAGTGCTTATAAACCTATCCCACCACAAATTCAGCCTCTCTTTCCAGTTGAACCTGACCTATCCTGTAGTGCACATTTTACTGGTCATTTAGGGGCCAGAAAGAATTTTTTGGATCTTGTCATCTGGTTGAGCATATTGAACAAAAGGTAGGCTTTTTTGCTATCTCACACTGGGTTCCTACTGGACCCAGGGTGCTGAGGTTAAATAGGTGGTGACATTAACTGGGTAAGTGCAGAAGAGGCAAATACAGTATCAGTGAGCATCCACCAAATGCCTGTTTTGGTGGTAAGGGAGTTCCTTGACTGGCCCCCAGAATTTATTGATGTTTGGGTGCTAGCAGGAGAATAACCTTTGGCTCATGTCAGGACCTCCTTTAAGTCATAGGGCTTGGAGGAAATTTCCCTGGAAGTCTCTTCTGGTTCACAACAGACTGACCAGTTGATAACAGGCTGATGGCATACAGTATCATATTGGAGCTTAGGTGCTCCCCCTGGTAACTGGAGAGGAGATCTGGTATGACTGCTGCCTCAGTTTTGTTCTGCATTTGGTAGGCTCCATTGCAGATTTTGGGTTAAATAAGTTAATTAAGTTAATTAAATATATCAATTAAAATGTGGTCCAAGTTTATACCATCCTATGTGGCTGGTCTGTTTATTTCTATGGTTATGCAACCACACATTCAGGGGTATATCTCTTTTGCTTCCACTGCCGTGTAAAACCTCAAAATCACCTCCCCAGTTGTCCCAGTTCTGAAAAGGCCAAGGGATGAAAGAAAGAAGCCTGAGATTAAACCACATTCAAAGAGCCAACTCAAAGTATCAGAAAACCAGTCAATAACTCTAAAGAGTTTGTAATCAGGACATTACATATGGTACTTTGCCATATTACATATGGCAATATGGCACTTTGGAATTTTCAAAGAATAATCTTTACAACAGTCCTACTCTGTGAGGGAGATAATCATTGCTATCCACACATTTAAGATATATGGGTGAAAAGATGATAATGGCTTGCAAGAGGTCAAATAGTGAATTCTGTAGTTGGGAAGTTGTTTGAACTGGGGTCATCCTGACTCACAGTGTTAACCATTAGCTGTTCTTATGCGTTCTTACAGCCTATTTCCTGGGATTAGAGTTGCTTTAACTATAGAAGTCTTGAGCAAGTATCTAATACTTAAAACTCTTGTTAAAATCTCTAGGCCAGCTGTTATGGAACACAATGGAACTTGAATCCATGCTTTTCAAAAGACCTACAAAGATTGAAGTTGAGTCAAAGAGGTAATGGGAGACAACTGGGACAGAGGTAGACTTTTTCTATTCTAATAAACCAAAGTGTCATCAGCACAGCAGCCAATGAAATCATAATAATATAAATAATAATAAATAAACCAGATAGGGATGCAGTGGCTCAAGTGGTTAAGATGCTGACTGTTGATTG
>CM034706.1:235422621-235438647 GCA_020142125.1 Phrynosoma platyrhinos
CATGTCCAAAGACAGTGGTATAGTGTGCCTGGTTCTTTACCACATTTCTAACATAGATTATTCTTAGATTTATATATTTTTGATATCATATCATGAGTCAAAAACCAACAAAAATAAGTTTTATAGAAATTTTCTTTAACATTTTGCGACACCGTATACTTTAATCTTTTAGTCCATACATATTCCCACTTTTCTAATTCTATTGAATAACCAAAGTTTCTTGCCCATTTAATCATACATTCTTTTATTATCTCGTCTTCTAAATCCCATTTCAGTAATATTTTATAAAAACATCCAATCCATTTTTGTTTTCAAAACAAAAAAAATGTTTAATTTGTTTAATTTCAACTCTATCCCCTGCATTTTAAGATCTGTTTTGAATCATTCAGCAATTTGTCTGAATCTAAACCAGTCCAATGAAAAGCCTTCATTATTTAATTCTTCTTGTGTTTTTATCTTATAATTACCGCTTCATACCGCGCTATGGGGTGTCTAAGCGGTTTACAGCTGTAAGTTCATTGCTCCCCAACAGTTGGGTACTCATTTTAGCGACCTCAGAAGGATGCAGGCCTGAGTCAAGCCTGAGCCCTGGCTAGTACTGAACTCACAACCTTGTGGTCTATGAGTGAGTGGCTGCAGTACAGGCATTTAACCACTGCACCACCAGGGCTCTTTTACAGATACAGATTAAAAACATACATTACAATAATAGCAACAGTACAATACCCCCCCTTAAAAGACTAAATACCATATTAAAATAAACATATAAGATTAAAACAGCATGAATAGGTGTGTAAAGGGGAGAAGCACAGGTTCAGATGGAGCAATCTATTCTGGGAAGGCCTGCTGGAAGAGATCTGTCTTGACAGCCTTTTTAAAGCTGTCCAAGTTGGTTAGTTGATGGATCTCCTCTGGCAAGGTGTTCCACAGTCTGGGTGTGGAAGCAGAGAACTTCCTCTGGGAGGTTAACACTAATCTAGTTTTTATCGGTTGCAGTAGATTCCTCCCAGAGGACCTGAGGGTGTGGGGTGGATTGTATGGAAGAAAGCATTGGGTGTTTTGTTTTGTTTTTATTAATTATGCATTAATTTCTGCTAACATCTTAAAATTCTTACCAATATTTTAAACTCTTTGCATCTTCCACAGTGTATGGTAATTGGGGCTGGGAGATGAAGATTTATACCATTTTTGTTGCCCTTTTGACATCACCTTTGTCTTTTCATTTCTTTCTTTTCTTTTCCAGTTTGTTCTTCTGTTCTTATGGCAGGGAGATCTACTCCATCTGGCTGTAATTCTGTAATCAGAAGGCACCTAATTTTAGCTTGCAACAGTTGAAAGTAATATGACTTGCTTTTCAGAACTTTACCAGAGTAGCAGGGGACACTTTAATGCATCCCCTTTGATCATTGTAAGTTTTTGCATAGTTGGTTTAACAAAGCAAGGCGAGCCACAATTTCCAAGAATTCTCTTGACTAAATTTATGCACACTAGTACATGATAGTGCATTAACCTTGACTGGCTGGTTTTAGCAATGTCTGCTGCAAACTAGTAAAGGTTTATACTCCTTGAAGACAGAAATGAAAGTCCACAGTGGTTTCAAGGGTACAGTATTCTGCCCAGAAACCATCTCTTTCTTTATTATGAGCTTTTCCCACTTTTGATAAAAAAGAAGAAACATGAAAGTGCTTTTCTCCATTGAAAGATTATAATCATGGATTGAACTCTTATTCTAGGTGTGAAACCTGAGATGGCATCTGTTCCTTTTCACCCATTACTATAGGGAACTAGGGATACAGCCCTCTTCATCATTTATTGGAAGTCAGTCCTCCAAGAACGATTAACATTCATGTAAGGCTACTGGGAAGCATCAGCTACCAGAAGTAAGGCCTTCAGGTAAACATCAACAGGACTGTGCAGCAAGGTTACTAGGGCTCTCAAATGAAAATAGTACATTGGAATAGAGGAAGCGGCCTTATTATGAATGCATGCAATGTGGTATGGTGGGTTTTATCTTCAAAAAATTTAAACCTGACTGAAATTGATTTAATTCAAATTTGTTGTTGTGTGCCTTCAAGACATTTCTGACTTCTGGTGACCTGGAGTGAGGCTATCATAGGGTTTTCTGAGACTGAGAGTGAATGAATTGCTCTAAGACACTCACTGGGTTTCCATGGCCAAGTGAGAAATTGAAATCTGATCTCCAGAGTAGTAGTCCAATACTCAGACCACTACACCATGCTGGCTCTCTTCAATTCAAATCAACTAGCTTTGTTCTAGCCTTTATACCTTTCCCTCAACATGTGGAACAGCCTTGTGAATTCTTATTGGCTGAAAATACTGAGAATAGCAACTCTCAGGAAATGGGTTGAAACATTGTCCACAGACAAGGCACAAGGAGTGACAAGTTACAGCCTTCACTGCCTTCACTGGCTGGAAACACCTCAACTGAACAGCAGCAGGTTTAGCCCTCAAGAGTGTCCTGTTGTCCTTTACTTGCTTGCTAGGATGACCACTGTTCAGCTAAGGAGGCCTCCTGGCTCTGGCCAATGCCACAGGAGGTGGACAAGATGGACCCTCTGGAGAATCTGACTGACTACTCTTCTTCTGTGACAAATGTATTTATTTTAAGGGTGGTCAAAATGTGGTCACATACACTGTTTCAGGGCCCATCAGAGTCACAGAAAAGATTTTTAAAAAAACAAAACAAATTATCTCTAAACACCCTATCATGGAAACATTTTCATCACTTTTTTGCCCTCCCACAGGTTATTTTAGGCCCAGGAGAAGCATCATTTTAAAACAAGAAGTGACAGAACTTTAAATATCCCCCTTTAAAATTCTAAGAGAGCATGGTATAGTGGTCTGAGTGTTGAACTATGACTCTGGAAATCAGGGTTTGATTGCCCATACACAACAACAATTCTAAGACCCAGAGCAGATTCACACACTACCAACAGCTGCTGCTAGCAATGAGTCTACTGTAGTTTGTACTAACTGTTGGATTCCATAGTTAATGCACAAATACAGGCAACCTTTTTCATTGCAGACTGAAGTTTCACTGAGTGGATGCAGATGCTGAGAAGGTTTTATTTAGGGAAGAGGTCTGTGTAGGCATTCTCCAGGGAAACCTCTTTTCTTTCTCCATAGTGCTTTGTGACTCATTGCTGGAGAATTTAATAACGTCCTTCTGCCACAGAGTCCTTGATGAGAAACTGCCAATTGTGGTGGCATAATTGCTGTTATTCATGTCTGTTGCTATTCCTTCAACAAAAGTGCCACTTCTAAATGTTACAGATTCTTTACTATGCAAATATTACCTGCTGCTAACAGATTGATTGGTGTGCCCCCATTCTCTTTTGTTTGTACCTTATTCTTTACACTTTCCTATCATTGTAGCCCCTATGGTTCAGGGTTGTCATTATTATCATTATGCTCCTGTCTCCATCCGGCTGGCACTGTGTCTCAGTCCTTCTAGTCACTTGAAAAGTGAATTTTCTACATGACCAGCTGTCAGCCTGTGGAGAAACTCTGGTGCAGCATTTATGGCATATATATATATATATATATATATATATATATATATATATATATATATATATATATATATATATGTCAAACAGGATTAGTCTCAATCTATATATCTCCTAGCATACTGCAACCATATCCAATATATTCTAAAGCATTTTCAAAAGCTTTCTTGCCAATCTTTGTAATATCACTGGGCTGGAGAGGGAAACAAAGGAAGAGACTTTTTATATATGCCTTTCAATAGCACCAGTCATGCTGCATACTGCTGTGAACCCTGAGGTAAGAAATACCTGGCAAAGGTTTTGTAAGAGGCAGACAAGAGCTTTGAAGAGAGTTTGAGCTGGTATGGTGTAGACTTTGTTTACTTAAATGGTTCATATTCATTTATTTTCCCTTGCTCTTTTGACTGACCTGGTTGGTCTTTCCCACAGGGCTATACCAGTCATTCACATGTAGTCTCTAGCCCCACAAAGACCTACATTCTTCTCAGCTCCTAGAACTGAATGAAAAGGGATCCATATTCAGCAATAGCTTACTATTCCGTAGCTTGCGATTTACCAAGGTGATAAATAGCCATAGTGGTTATATGACTGAATGACAGGTGAATCTGTTTGTTCTTACTCTGTATTAGGAGAACCAACATAGTATAGTGGGGCCTTGGTATCTGCTGGGGTTTGGTTTCCGGCCCCTGCTGTAGACACCAAAAGCTATGGATGCTTAAATCCCATTAAATACAATGACATAGTAAAATGGTGTTCCTTATATAAAATGACAAAATCAAATTTGCTTTTTGGAATACCGTCAGTCCTTCATATTCACAGGGGTTCTGTTTCAGACCCCCTCGTGGATAGCAAATTCCACACAATTTCATGTCTTGTTCTTCTCAATGGTGGTACAATGTGGGCACAGTTTTGTTGGCACAATTAAATGCATGTGCTGCCATTTAGGAGAATGGGGCAGAAACATCCACAGATGCTACAGTCAATGGATAGCAAGCCCATGGATAAGAAGAGCCAGCTCTGTGGATGTGTGCATGTATAAATATTCAAGCCAGGGGTGGTTGAATCTATGAATAAAGAATCAGTGGATACAGAAGGCCAATTGTCCTGGTTAAAGTATTGGGCTGAGACATGTGATATACAGGTTCAAGTCCCCACGAAGCATGAAGTTCACAAGGTGACCTAAAACTCTGTCTCAGCCTGATCTGCCTCAAGAGGTTTCTGTAACAATAGAGTAGAAAATTATGTATGCTGCCTTAAAAGGTGTGTTAGTTTTAATTATAACCTTTTTTAAAAAATTGACAGAAAGTTTGTTTTGATTTGTAGTTTTTAACTTATCTCTATGTAGTCACCATCCAGATTTACACATTTCCCCTAGTGTTTCATGACCCTCTGAATACTGTTATTGTAGAAGTCTGCAGATTGCACCATAAACCACTCTTCTACTTCATGAATGATGTCATCTGTGTTGTCAAATCAGTGACCCTGCAACAGATTTTTCATTCTTGGGAAAGAAAAAAATCACTTATCATAGAATCATAGAGTTGGAAGAGACCACAAGGGCCATCCAGTCCAACTCTCTGCCATGCAGGAACTCAAAATCAAACCAATCAAACTTGGTGATGATGACTCTGACAAAATTTAATCAATATGCCATAATAACTTCCGGGTGATAATTATTACTTTATGATATCCACTTATACTCTATCTTACACTTTAGTCACTTCTGCCACAACCTGTAACAAAAAATAAAGGACACAATGAGCTAATTTTCTCAATGTCATGCACTTACGGACCAGTGATGACACTGACAAAATTTCATCAATATACCATAATAACTTCCAGATGACAATTATTACTTTACGATACCCCCTCATAACTCAGGGGCAAAGCAGATGATGGGTAAGGAGTGGCTTGCCACCTTCCCTTTGCTCACCAGGCTGGGGCCGTGACAACCACACACCACACCCCAACCAAGTCTTTGTGCCACTGTGGTGGTTTTGCAGTGTTTCTTCAGCATGTGTAAATGCTGTGCTGCCAAAACACTGTGCATCCGCTGCATTTGTAGTCACCCAAAGAACTGTGGGCATGTGGCTGTTTGAACGCCATGCCCCCAGTCTGCTGGGAAGCCGGCTCTTTTTGCCAGTTTGTTTTGCCTCCCATTAAAAAATGTTACATTCTCATATTTTTAACCATATTTTGTTCATTTTCTAATTAATCAGAGATTTTATTTGATTGTTGTTTTTTTAAAAAAGAGCCCTCTGAAAAGAATGCAATATTTTTGTTTAAATACATATTTAAATATATATCTTGATATAAATAAACTGTTGGGAATTGTGTATAACCTTCAGTGAATAGAGGAATCTGATGGACAGTCACCAGGTGTGTGTTTCCGAGATGTAGGCCAGTTTATGTTCTAAAGAAGCAGTGGACAAAGTGCATCCCCAGACTGTTTTTGCAGACCTTGGTCCTCCAAACACCCCGAACACCCTTTTTTTAAGGCCAGAGAGAGTTAATTGCTTCTCGTGGAAGTCTTCAGAAGCAACAGTTCATCTTTTCAATAGCTTACAAAATACAGAGTATCCTTGTAGCAAGCCAGTTTGGTGTAGTGATTTGAGTGTTCAACTAGGAATTTGTGGAACCAGGGTTCGAATTCCTTGCCAGCCATGGAAATCCATTGGGTGATCTTGGGCAAGTCACATTCTCTCAGCCTAAAAGGAAGGCAATAGCAAATCTCCTCTGAATAAATCTTGTCATGGAAACCCTAAGATAAGGTCACATAAGTCAGAAGCAACTTTGAGGTACATAAAAACATGTATGCCTCTGCACTGCTTAACATTTTTTAAAAAACAGTTTTCAAAATCAGAACTAGACTTCAATCCACTTCTGTGCCATTTCATATTACACAATTATAGCACTATGATTCCACTTGCCCTGCCATGGCTCTAACCTATGGGATCCTATTGTGGCACCAGAGCTCTCTGACAGAGAAGGTTCAATGTCTCAGAAAAACCAACAATTCCTATGATTCCCTAGCATTGAGCCAGGACAGTTAAAGTGGTCTCAAGATGGATTATTTCTGGCAGTCTGTTCAGGCCCTAAATTTTTATTCTTTAGGAAGGCAGATTAATATTAATTAGTCTACCCTCACACTTTTGTTGTTCTGCTGATGAAAGCTGAATTTTAAAGTTTAACTTTCATACCTGCATATTTTAGTTTACCTTTAAAAGGGTTAACAACCTAGAAACTAAAATTGCATCCCACACCTCCTGCATGGAAATGTACAATGTACACACTCAGAGTAACAGAAAGAAAGAAAGAAAGAAAGAAAGAAAGAAAGAAAGAAAGAAAGAAAGAAAGAAAGAAAGAAAGAAAGAAAGAAAGAAAGAAAGAAAGAAAGAAAGAAAGAAAGAAAGAAAGAAAGAAAGAAAGAAAGAAAGAAAGAAAGAAAAGGAGCCCTCTCTAATCCTATCCCTCATGCTTGGACTACAGCTCTTGTCAGTGCCACAGTGCCTGTGCCAGGCCTCTTGGGAAGGCACTGCTTTACCAACTTTGAACTACAGATGATTTGTACTGCTTCAGTGAGCTGGAAGTTATTTTTATTTTATATTTTTAAGCTGAAAGACCAAAAATTCAGAACTGGGAGGACTAAGATCTGTGTTCCATTTTTCTGGTTAAGTGAGCATTCAAAACAGGTCTTTCATTGTTATTGCTGTCTTTGTTTTTGGTTCTGTGAGCAATTACAGGTCCCTATATTGTTGCTTCTATGAAACTGGGTTATGTAGTAAAGCTAGAAATTAAGGGTGGGATGTAGGGACCTCTGCTTACATCCCACTGCTGCTTACACCAAAAGTGATGATCTCTGCTTATAGCACCACCAAATGTGTAAAGTTGTACTCTTAACCCACCCAGTTTGAAGACTTCAGAGAATACTGCACTACACTGTTATAGCACTATTATTCCACTTTTACAGCTATAAAAGTGGCATTCTGGGTTTTATAGTTTAGTGAAGTCTATCCTGTGGCATTCTGGGGTTTATAGTTTAGTGAAGTCTATCACAGGGTTTCCTTGGCAAGATTTCAGAGAGGGTTTGCTTTTGCTTTTCTCTAAGGCTGAGAGAGTGCAACTTGCTAAAGGTCACCCAGTGGGTTTTCATGGCTCAACAGGGATTCCAACTCTAATCTCCAGAGTTGTAGTCCAGTGCTCAAACCACTACACCACACTGGCTCTTACTGTAAATCATGTTTTCTTTTTTAAAAAAATTAAATCATCAGTTTCTAAAAGAAACCACCAATATAAATTTTATGGTTTCTTTAAAAACTGACTCAATTTTAAAAATTAATTTAAAAATACTAAATTACACTCTTCTCAACTTCAACAGCTACCTATTTCCTGATTTCCAAACATCAATAAAGTATTTTTTTTAACCTAAGTTCGAAGCACTGACTGAGACCAAGTATTGTGCTGTTCCTCCAACTTCAGAACTATCTCAATAATTCTCAGGGAGAGAAAGGTATGGAGGTAAGACTGCAAGATCAAGGACTATCTCGCCACTCTCCAAACCCTCTTTTGCTCTTTAAAGCATTGAGTACATCAAATGTGTAAATCTTCTTTCTTCACCTGCGTTATCATATAAAGACTCCTATTCATCAGTGGTGCCATAGAAATAATTAGGGATGAGCAAAAGCCCTTGAATCAATTTGGACTGGGAGCAAAAAATTATGAGTGTCATTGGAGAAACAATTGGAGTTTTAAAAGAGTACTAAATGTACTATGAATAATTGCTGCCCTGAGTCTCCAACTTTCTCCCCACTCTATCTAGCTGTAGTGGGGCTCTGAAGTCTGTGTCGTTGCAATACTGGTGGGAGTGAGAAGAAGGGAGATACTTCTTCTTTGGTGCCAGGAATCCTGGAAAATGTGGGATATTGTTGTTGTTGGGAAGTTTTTTTAGTGATTCCCTATCTCTTGGCTTCCTCTTTCTTTTTCAAAAAATATAACTTTCCCAGAAAGGAAAGATGGATAAAAAAGAAGAATGCCAAGGGACAATTGCATTTTTCAAGGTGCTTGGGACATAGGGCCTAAGCAGACGGTGCAAAGCGCCATTTTCAAAGCCAGGAAGGGGAGGGTCAGCCTCACGATGGGTGCCCCAACCCCTTCCCAAATACATCATCGGAGTGCCTGCCGCTCTGCACAGCCAGCGCTCTGACGACGTATATCTGCTGCAGCATCCACACACGCTGCAGCGGAAAAGACACCGAAGGTGCGCCAGATGCCTCTTGCAGTGCACCTTCAACATCTTGCAGAAGGAGCGCTATTTTAGCACACCTTCCTGGGCCTCAGACACTGTGGCTTGGGGCCGAGGAATGTGGGTACCTTGGCCCCAATCCACAGCTTCCCAGGGAGGCCCACAGCCGCCATCTGCTTCCCCCATAGCCAGTATTCTAATCACAATCACAAAGAGGCTTCCTTTCTCATTCACTCACTCACTCTGGATCTGTCCTGATGACGTACAGCCATATCCACAACATCTAAAACCATAACAAGCATATTAAACCACATATAAAACACACAAATCACGCAATGCATCTAGAAATCACCACTTACGCATTAGGAGCCAATAGTGAGATACCCTACATTTCAAAAAATCTCCCTTTCTTTTTCTAATACTTGTCAAACACCTATCTTCACTCTTTATACCAGGGGTCGGCAAGTTTTTCTTATCTGGGGCTGGTCCGATGGCCTCCATGTCTTCCGCGGGCTGAGGGGCGGGAAATGGCACACATGCTCACATGCCACACGTGGCCCTTGCCGACCCCCGCCACTGGTGCCGCCATGCGCGTGCTGCCACCACACCGCAGCTGCATGCATCACGGCCACCATTTTTTTCCAAAATGGCCGCAACTTGTTTGCTCATGCACAGTACTGCAGTCGCCATTTTGGCTAATTTGCACATGCGCAGGAGTACTGCTCATGAGCACATGAGTCGTGGCCGCCATTTTGGAAAACAAACGTACACGGCGGCGGCGGGGTGTGGCGGCGGGGGTTGGCGGGGGCCAGTCCAAAGGCCTCAGGGTGCTGGACCCAGCCTGTGGGCCATAGGTTGCCAACCCCTGCTTTAAACCTTCTGTACTTTCTTCTAATTCTTCATTCTTTCCTTGGTGGCTCAGTGGTAAAATGCCAGTATAGCAACCACAATGTTGTGAGTTTGATCCCAGAGCTTCAAGATTGACTCAGCCTTTCATCCTTTCATAGGTCAGTAAAATTAGTACCCAGCTTCTTGGGGGCAATTGGCTTACAGATTGTAAATTGCTTAGAGAATGCTGAGTTCACTATGAAGCAGTATAGAAATGTAAATGCTGTTGCTCTTCAGCATTCTCCAACTCATCTAAAATCAGTGTTTTAAGCCATTAAGAGAACCTGCAGTTTACTCCAGAGCTTCCAGATTCTCTTGGTTGTCTTGATAGATGGATCAGGTCTGATTTAGCCCAGTCCAGTTGTCCAGACAGCAAGTGTGGTGCTATCTCCCTTGCCCTGTGCTGAGCAGTGTAAGGAAGGGGACTGATCCTCTTCAGGGCCACCATTGCCACTGCCTTGTTGGTCAAGCAGCTCCCTATGAGAGCCTGGCAGGTGTTTGTGCTTCTGCTGAGATCAGAATATGGCACCCATGTGATTAAAGAGGAGGAGATAGAACGTTGATAACCTGTCTAGATTCCCTTTTGTTGATAACCTGTCTAGATTCCCTTTTGACCTCCGCAGACATGATGGCATCAGCCTGGCACTTGCAGGGAGCAGCTTGGCCAGCAAGACAGCAGTGGTAGTGGCACTGGGGGAAAGGAACAGGCCAGCTGGACTGATGCGATGTTAGAATATCACACAATGATGTAACACCATACAAGAATTAGCTCAGTGCATGTGGTCACCATTGTTGTTAGTCTGGGATCAGGCTGAGGTATAATGCTCCAGATTTACTCTAGATTAAGCAGCCAGTGTAGACACATTCTGAGAGGGAGGAACAACCCATCCCATCCAATAATTGCATGGTTCCAGACTATCTGAAAAATATATCTCCCACTACGAGCCTACCTGATTTTTAAGATCCTCAGGAGAGGGCTTTCTGTTGGCTTCTGGTTTTAGCCTTGTTTTAAGCACATTTGGGATCTATGCCAACAGAAAGGTGGGATATACAAACAAAACAAAATAAGTTTGGAGTTTGTTTATTTGTGTTTCTTTTTGTTTTTCTTTAAATGTTAATTTTTCTCTGTTTTGTTTTGTCTTTGTAGCTTGGTTTATCATGTGATTTATAAGAGAGAAAAATTGGTTTGTTTTTTTCTCCTGATATTAATTAGAATAGGGGCATAGCTAATCCTTTAACTAAACAAAGAAGACAAAATACTAGCAGACAAAATCTGATAGTTGCTTCTTGTGATGTTTGTTTGCTGTGGAGCTGTGGGAGAAATATTCCTATCCTGAGTAAATTTGTCTTATTCTAGAGTGTTTTATTTGTTGTTGTAATGTCCCTTTAAGGGCTTGAGTACCCTAAAGGCAACAGATCCCATCTGATCTTGGGATTTCTAAGCAGAATCAGCCCTGGTTAATACTTAGATGGGAGACTGCCAGCAAATACCAGTTGCTATAGGCTATATTTCAGAGAAAGGAATTGGCAAAACCACTTTGAGTATACTTTGCATAAGAAACCCCTCTAAAATTCATGGGGTTGCCATAAATATTCCACCTAAACATTAGGAAGAACTTCCTGATGGTAAGAGCTGTTCAACAGAGTTGCCTTGGAGAGTGGTGGAGTCTTCTTCTTTGGAGGTTTTTAAACAGGCTGAATGATCACCTGTTGGGAGTGCTTTAATTGTATATTTCTGCATGGCAGGGGGTTGGACTGGATGGCCCTGGTGGTCTCTTCCACCTCTAAGATTCTATGTTCTATGATAAGTTGACAGGTAACTTGAAGGCACATGCAAACACACAATAAACCTTCAAGTCAACTTGCACCTATGACAAAAAAAAAACTATCACAGGGTTTGCTCGGCAGTATTTATTTGATGGAAGTTTGTCATTACCTTCCTCTGAGATTGAGAGAGTGTAACTTGTCCAAGGCCACCCAATGAGTTTCCAGGACTGAGTGGAGATTTGAACCCTGGTCTCCTGGAGTCCTAGTCCAACACTCAAACTGCTATACTATACTGACTCTTCCTTTGAGGATTTTGAAGGTCCTGAAATATAGACTGCACTTTTTTGTTTATTTTTGATAAGGCTTAATGTTTCCTTTTTGGTGATACTAGAAGGGTATTTTTATATAATCAACTGAATGAAGTTTATATGCCATAATTCTGATGAGATTTGAACCTCTTTTCCTTTTGTTATTTTATTGTAGCTTCTGTCAAAGAGGCAGGAAACATTTGTTACACACAGAACAATCAGATTAATTCCTTCTTGCTTTTTGTTTGAATGAATCAAAGATTAGTGTCATGTTAAAAGCTGTGAAATTTTTAAACATTATTATGAAGCTTGCATCTCTAATAGAATATGTATAATGTACTTGTGTCTTGAGTGAGGATGTAATGATTTCATATTTATTCTTTTATGCTTCCCTGGGTTAATACATTTGATAATGATGTGGAAGAACAGGAGGATAAATAATAACAACAATAATAATAATAATAATAATTCTTATTATTAATTAGAATTTGAAATTCACCAAAAATCAAATTTAATCAGTCGAATCTGAATAATCATTTGAATCTGTTATGTTCATTCTTCGGCAATGTATAACAAGTCTTTATGTAGTTTTTAAAAATGTAATTCAGATTGGATTAATTAATATTTTCTCTTCCTCCTCTTGGCAAACTTACAATAATAGGATGTGAGTTTAAAGGTCTTTCATCTTTTTTGTGTCCCAAATTGGGAGAAGTGGAATATAAATTAAATAGAAAAGGGGAATTTTCTTCTTTATTTTTTTAAAAAAATCATTGAAGGTAAAAGTCTCTCCAACAGACAAGGAAGGAGGGGTTTGTCATTTCAAAATGGGACTAGAATTATACATGGGGAAAACATGGCTGCTCCTATGAGTGCTTGAAAACTGCAAGGTAAAATGTGAGACTGACAATCGAAAATGCAGTTGTTAATCTCAGTTAAATTAGATCCACGAAATCAATGGGATTTATATAAGCACTGACTTGCCACATTCCTACTAATTTTGGGGTCTGCTCTAGTAGGGACTAGCATTGGATGTAGCCTAGTGTTACACAATCCAAGATTATATGATGAAACAGAATCATTTCCAGGAATAATTCCTACTTCATTTTAAATATATATATAGCAGATAAAATACTTTCTGCTTCTGCTTTAAAAATGAAATAAATTAAGAATGTGAGTTGGGTTTCTTTATTTAAAAAAGCCTTCAGAGCTCCTTGTATACTCTGCATTTAAATATTTTACTTCAGAATCTCATAACAGAAAATGTGGCTATTCATGTCCTGGTATTTATGTGTGAAATATTGAAAGGTATGTCATTTTGTGGGTTTTAATTTAATTTAATTTAATTAATGTCCAATTACATAAAAACACAATTTAACACAATAGTATATCTTTAAAGCTAATATTCCACATTTTTTCCTAATTCCATATTGTATCTTAAATTCTGAGTCCCTTAATCATATTTTGATTTGTTTATTTTGCAATTCTATTTTCAGTAACATCTTACAAACATTTCCAATCAAATGCTCATCATCTGAACACAACTTACTCTTAAATATAGATTTCTTATTTTCAAAATCAAAGTGTTTATGTAATTTGAACTTTTCCAGATGTTGTGTGCATTGATACCAGTGCAAATCATATCCATTCTTTAACAATTCTTCTTGAGTTTTCAATCTATATGGTCCATTTTTTCATTTGAGTAAATTCTGATAAATTAACCATCTTTCCTGAACCTTTTAATCTCATCTGTAAAATGCTTCTCGAGGTGAAACCCAAAGAGATATTTTAGGTGTAACCTGTGTGTCTATGGCTGCATCCACATGGCTGAAATAATCCAGTTTGACATGGCTTTAATAGCCATGGCTCAAGCATATAGGATTCTGGGAAGGGTAGTTTGTTCTGGTACCAGAGCTCCACAGTGTCAAACCAAATTATTTCTGCCATGTGGATGCAGCCTATCTGTTCCAGATTGAATTTATTCTTGCCTTGAGTTAGCAGATGGATGGATGGATGGAATTCTTTAGACAAAAAAAGTCAGCAGCAACTAATTGTTTCTCATCTATCACTTTCTTGTACATACACATTCTGTGAACTTCCATGTCCTCTGAATAAAACACTAGCCTTCGTCTCTGGCTATGGGCAATTTAAAAAGGTGTTGGGCACTTTTTCTGTCTGAAGGATTTTTAAGGCAGCTTACTTGTTGAGGCTTCTGTTTGCCCTGAAATAAATCACTCACAATTAACAGGACAGTAGAACTCCTGGTTCATTTGTTCATTAACTAAAATCTAGGCTGCAGAGGAGAAGTGATCTCATGAGGTGCCTAACTACAAGTGACATGGAGAGCACATGGTGTTTGTCTATTTGGGCATGATTAAAAAAGAATTACAGAGAAATTAGTCATGGACAGCCACTAATAATAGTCTTCCTAGACCTTTAATGAGCTAGATCCAAGCCATCAAAGCAAATGTGCATTTTTAAAAATGAGATTAAACACATGCAGTGTTGTCTCATTGCCCACTATGTAATTATGGGCACCAATGGGTCTATAAATAACACACTGCTTCTGAGTGTTCCTCCCCCTCCCCAACTTTTCTTTTGAGACTCCAAGACTCTGAAGGGGTCTCTTCTCTCCTCCCCACCACCTTTGCTAGCATAAGTTAAATGTTAGCCATAAAATTCAGACTATGCAAGTGCTGCCAAAAGGGGCTTATCTGATTCAATTGACCTTTAAAATTTATTTTGCTTCTGTCAAAAAGCATGTTAGCCTACATGAGAGATTTCCAAGGTGATTAGGAGTAGAAACTATAGAAAAGTCTACTTGTTGCATTTATCTGTAGAGCATGAAATGTGTGCTCTTTCTTCCTCTTTCTCTCTCATTTTCACATTCTCTTTGTTTAAAGAAAGAGACATAAATGAAAAGAATTTTAATAAGAAACTCAAAGGCTGTATTCAAGAACCTACAAAAGATTCCTATGGACCAATTGTCAAACAAGAGGCCTCATTTAGAAGACTTAATATTGGCTTTGGGGATCTCATTTTAGGCTTCTATCAACAAAGAGCAGAAATCATTCATTTGCACAGAGTGTTCCTACTGCACTATCATCACTGTGGTTCATTTTAAGGATGAGTCCCTTTTAGATTGGGTGAGGTAGTAGCCCACCTGCATAATCTCCTAGAAGCCTTGGCTGAAGATGCTGGAGGCTGCTGGTAACTTACAAGGGCTGGCTCTACCATTAGACAGAATGGGACATCTGTTTCAGGCAGCAGTTTGGGGTACCATGACAGTCAAAGCTAATGGTTAGCAATTAAATTTATTGTTGCTGCTGTTATATTTTTACTGACAGGAAGGGAAAGAGATAGTTGTGAGATTTTCCACTTCATGTCACAAAATAAATTAACTGACCTGGTTACTATGACCCCTGACTTTGGGAGGTGGCGTTTGCTACTCTGCTTCAGGCAACAAAATGTCTTAGGTTTTACCCTGCACTCTTGTGAAGTGCCAAATACCTTTATTGCTACAACAATGTGCTAACTCCAGAAATGGGGCACTTTGCTTCTTTTTGCTATTTGCTTATGGATCTCTAATCAGAATAGCATGTCTCACATATTGATTATATTATCTACTGTCACTCCAGTTCCACCATTTCTTTCTGGTAGATGCCCAAAGCCAAGTGTTAAAAGGTGAATTAGCCTATGAGTGGTAAATTTTGACATGCAAAATGGCATTGTGACAGGAAGCATAACTATGTTTCCAAGGAGATCCCATAGTCATATAGTCAGGAGATGCTGGGCAAAGCATAGCACTCCACCTGTGATCTGGGAAATTGGGGAATGGAAGAAAAATTCATTGGGGGCAGAATTTGGAGAGGAGAGGCAATGTTCTCATTCTGTCTTTCCCCCTGTAGCTATACCTCTGAACCCTCAGCACCACTAACCAACACAGCTAAGAGTAAGAAATGCTATCCATGGCACTATGACATCTGGAGGCTGAACAATTCTCACCTCTAGTTTATTGTCTGTGAGCCATCCGCTTGCAGTGTTCCCTGCTGAGCAGATGCTACAGGTTTTTGTTTGTTCTTGTTTAAACTGCTACTGTGCAAAAAGAAACCCAATGAAAGAAGTGTGCAGCCTCTGTTCATCATCATAAAAAGTAAAACATGAAAGTGTTAGTAACCTCATTTGCTTGCCAGAGCAAACAGGTTACATCAGTTACCCTGGCACTCTGATAGACATTATTGTTCCTGACAGTTTCGGCCAGGACAGGGGAAGGAGGAGGAGGAGGCTCTCCAGG
>CM034706.1:235448822-235466830 GCA_020142125.1 Phrynosoma platyrhinos
AAAAACAAGGAATCAGTTGTGCCAACCAGGTAAGATAAAAACTCATCTTACAACAGCTGTTATTCTGGAAAGGCCTGTCGAAAGAGATCCGTCTTTACTGCTTTTTAAAAGCAGCAAGAGTAGCAGTAACACAGATCTCATGGTGGCACAGATTTCAGCTTTGTAAGCATCTTAGAAGTGCTAAGCATTTATTGGAGCTCCAGTGTGAGAACAGTAGACTTCTGCTCTTTGAAGATTCATGATACTATGGATGCAGCTACACAATAGAAATAATGCAGTTTGACACCATTTTAAGTGTTGTAGCTCCATTCTGTGGAATCCTAGGATTTGTACTTTTTCAAAGTCTTTAGGGCCTAAGCAGACTGCCAGAAATAGTGCACATTAAATTGAGGCACTGCCCTGGCTCAGTGCTAGGGAATCATGGGAATTGTATTTTTTTTCCGAGACATTGAGCCTTCTCTGTTAGAGAGCTCTGGTGCCACAATAAAATACAATTCCCATGATTCCCTAGCACTGAGCCAGGGCAGTGCCTCAATTTAATGTGCACTATTTCTGGCAGTCTTCTCTGCCAAATAATGCTGGTGCTTCACAAAGCTATAAATCCGAGTATTCTGTAGGATGGAGCCATGACAATCAGTGAGGCAAACAGCATTATTTCTACAGTATAGATGCACTCTATGCCTCCATCTATGCTCTAAATGTGTATTTGCAAATAAAGATAACCTTCAGTGTATTTGCAAATAAAGATAACCTTCAGTTAACCCCTTCTAACCCAGGTAGCCCTTGTTTCACCTTGATCAGAGAGGTGGGGTGAGTATAACCCAGTGTGTGCACAAATGCACACTGTTGGAAATTATTTTGCTCTCTGAACAAGTATTAAGAACAGGACATTAGCCCACTTTCCAACCACCTGTGACTAATGTATCTCATCCTTACAAATGCTCTCCTCCCCACAGAGTCAGCATCTGCTTTTTATTATGCTGGTATAAATCCAGAATAAACCTACTGATGTTTTCTGATTTATACATGGTTTATCCCAGCATCACTGAGAGTTTAATCTAACCCCATACTGTCTGAGTGGCTTATGTGACACAGTATTTGCAAGTAACTGTGGTATTTCATAACACTCATTTCAATGTTCAATAACACCTCAACCTACATGTTAACAAGCAGGCAATTAAAAAGACATTAAAGATATTCAATACTCCAGGTGGAGTGTGTGTGTGTGTGTGTGCGCGCGCGCGCGCGCGCGCAAGTAAATTCTTACAGTTAAATATGTCTTCAAATGACTAAATCCAGTGCAGGTGTTTTCAACTAAAATGTCTTTCTGGTTCAGCATAATTAATTATGCTTACATTTCCCTTAATTACTGCTGGAAATGTTAATATTCCCTAGCTTGAGCATTTCCCTAGCCAAGATACTCCAGTCTGACTGGAGTACCTTGGCATGATATTCCAGTCTTAAAAGAATTGCACTGGCTGCCAATATATTTCCCATCTGCATTCAAGATACTTGTGATGACATTTAAAGTCCTAACCCGGTTGGAATCTTGACACTTGAGGAAACACCTCTCCATGTGTGCCTGCACAAGGATTAAGATCTTGGGGAGGGGATCCTCTGTGTCCCACCAGTGAGAGTAATTGCACTGTTTTGGGACATGGGAAAGGGCCTTCTCAGCTGTGGCACCACAGTTGTGCATTGCCCTCCCCCTGGAGGTCCGACTGGTGCCAACACTCATGTCATTTGTGCATCAAGTTAAAACTTGGCTGTTATTCAAAGCTTTGGGGCCTCATTAACTCATCCCAAATATGGTTTAGATAGGTTTTTAAAACTTTTTAAGGGCCTCGGCAGACGACTAATAGAGTCGTCTTCGAGGCCCTGAAGAGGAGGGGCAGCCGCACGAGCGGCGCCCCTTCCTCTTCCTGAGGTTGCCCTCGGAGTCGCCAGCCCTCCGCACGGCTGGCGCTCCGGGGATGACCTCACGCCACAGCAACCACATGAGCTGCGGTGGAAGAGTCAGGGAAAGTGCACCCGCCGCTTTTAGGCGCACTTTCCCTGACATCTAAAAGGAGCGCCAATTTGGAGCTCCTTTTAGATACGCCGCAGGAGCGCCACGGTGCGGAGGCTGCGGTCCCGCAGTGCTCTGTCTGGCGGCGTCTCCAGGGCCTCCGTCTGCTGAGGCCCTAAATCTTCCACATCTGCTTTCAACTGTTTTTACTGAAGTTTAATATGTTTGTTTATTTAATTAGTTCATTGTTTTGAACTGTGTAACCTGTTTTAGTGCTTTCTGAAAGCCACACTGAGATCTTTAATACAGGATGGGGCATAAATATTTTAATAAATTAATAAATAAGGTGGTTCTTAAAGGGCTCTGTTTTGTAATTCAGGAAGAATGGAAAGATGATATATAGAGATATTGGCTTGTAGCCTTGCCTGGCAAAACTTGAATGGAAGCCCCATTGCAAGAAAGCTTAACAAAGAAGGTAGCACTCATAGGCCACTTTAGGGAGGCAGAAAGACAATTCATCCCAAGCTGTTTTACTGCCTGGAACATGAAATTGTACAATCTGTACCAGTGAAAGTGCAGAGTACCTAAAGCCAGGCAAGTTATTTTGGTTCAGAATGCAGAAAATTCTCTTACCTATTCCTGACTGTACAAATGCAACAATAAAAGATTAAATAACTGATTGTTGTCCTTTCATGGCACCCAAAATCTCTGGTAGCTGTCTAACTCTGACTAAGGGTAGGGCCAGACTGACAAAAGGTGTGCTCAGAAGAATTTCCCCCCTACGCAAGGACCTTGCTACCCTATTGTAGCTGTCATATGCTCAGAAATGGGTACATTTTATGATTTCACAAAACAACCAGTGTAGGTTATAGGATTCAGCATCTTATGAGGCTGATTAGACATAGCACACAGAAGTCTATATTGACATTCATACATTCAATCATATTCATACATTTTAAATCATAAGTGGCATACACATACACATATTTGCCACATCGTATGTCAACTTCATACTTTATTGATGATACATTACCTTCTACATCAGAAAAAAATGTACCCCCATTCCTTTTTCCTTTTAATTTTATGTAGCTTACAAGAGAGAAAATGGATCTACTACCATGTTGCACAGCTCCCAAGATGTTCCTAAGAACTTTGTTTGTTTCTCCTATGAAAGGAACAATAATGCCTGATACGATGCTGGAGTTAATCTGCATACAGTGTGTAATACTCTCATTGCTACAATGCAATTATGCAGAGCATGAAATATTAATACAGAATGGCTTAATGGGTTTTTTTTACTTGTCACAGTAAAGGGAGCACTAAGTAGTGTGAAATTATTACAGCCTATTTTTCACAAAAACTCTGCAAAGTGTTCCAAAAGGGGCAGGCTTTTTCTTCCTAATGACTGATAGACTAATTTATAAAGGTTATTCTCTTTTTGTAGATGCATAATGCTTTGTGCATGGTTTTTGCCAGGATTCCTGAACCAAATTAAGAACAGGAATATGTAGAAAACCCCAGGAAAATTAGTCTGTGATACTGTTTCCCTAGTACATCTGCCCTTTTGAATTTCAACTGATCTTGTGTCATATTTCCTGTATTATTGCTTCTAGTTGTGAGTTGCAAGCCTCAGATGCTTTGGTACATAAATAACATTGCCTGTTTTGTACTGACGTACAAGTTTTGTAGTTTTGCACTTGAATGTGGTTCTATTATCATCAAGTTAACAGATTACAAGTCGTGAGGTTTTTTGTAATATGTTCCTTTGGGGCTTAATGGTGGCACAAAGGCATTCCTTTTGTGATGTACCAACATGAGTGGTAAAGGCAATACTTTCTTCATGGTATGAGCAGTCTGCTTTTTTTCTCATGGAGAAAAAGTACTTTTTGAAGGAATTTTTCAAAGCTTAGGCCATTTTCTTAGTTTTTAGTTTTTTTTCCATACACGTACAAAAACAAAAGAAATAAATATTTGAAAACAACAAGTAATATAATGGGTAATGGATAAAATTAAGAAAAAAGTAATGGTTAATAATTTCTTCTACAAAGACAGTTTCCAAACTGATTTTTGTCATAATATGGCACATTACAGAATTGTCATTGGTGTGGAGCAAATAAAAATAAAGCTTTTTGCAGCGAATTCCTGGATAAACGCACAACAGATCATACATAGAATATAAATATATTCACTCTACCTATTTGATCAAAACATATGCATTCCTTCCATAATCATTCTTGAAGTTGGAGTTGACACATACCTCTGACAATTTATTCCAGTTTGAGCAGAATTCATCATCACCCATTCTATTTCTCGCAATGCATTGCTTTCAGTGAGCTTTGTGGCCAGTTTATCCACATGCTTCCAGATCAGAGTTCAACATAACTAGCAGAGAAGACATTGTTTATGGGCAGATCCAGCTGGTCAGAGGTTTGAGCTTTTGTAAATATCATTGTGCAGGGTCTATTGGAATTTAGGAAGCATTTAGACTAATAGCAAAATGAGTCTTTCTTAAGCTGGCACTTGAGATACTGGCATTAACGTTCTTCAGAGGGATAACACAGCAAGTCTGAAGTAGAACTCTGTTCATTTTGAGATATGAGGGGATGATTTCTCTCTGCTTTTCTCAGGCCTAATGATAAAGATGAGAATCCATATGGCTGACTCTTTGAGAATAGCCTAGAGCAGAAAGGATATGATGGGATTATCTGAACAGATGGGGAGTTGAAACTAACCTGCATAAAATGCTAACTAGTGAGAATTTAAACAGCATTTTTGAAGGTCCTTTACCCTGAAATGTCTGGCCACATGAATGCTAATCGGAATAGTTTAACACATACCTGACTGAGTGCACATTCATTACAGCAAATGGCAGTACAATGCAATGAAATATAACTTCTATATGTGTGGCAAGTTTTATACACATCCAGTTCACATTGTTAGCAAACCCAACACAATGCAACTTTTATACATCATAATATACACAGATTTCATCAAACACAGAGCAGCTTGTCTTAAGTCTTTTCCACATGTTTGGCAAGCAAAAAAAGTATGAGGACTCTGGCACAGTTTTGGGGAATACTTGTAGCTTGTGTTAAAAGTTTACCTAGCTAGCTCTATATATATATATATATATATATATATATATAGTTTACCTAGCAGTAAGTTGGGCATAAAAAAAAAAAGAAAGTATAGATCTGTAGGTGATCCTGAGAAATTTGGTTACTCTGTTTAAAGATGTTTACTTCTTTGTTGTTTTATTAGGAAAATGGGGGTATAGGGCCAAAACTCCACATCTGTGGAGAACCATCTTATTCCAAGGACCTCTGTGGGACCTCTGTGGGAATGGGCTTTTAGCACATCCTTAATTTTCTTTAACTGCTCTTTAAAATATCCATCTACCACATCACTCTGAACACAACCCATCTCACCTGATTTTGGAAGCTAAATAAGTTCAGGATTAGATAATATCTGGATGGGAGACCACCAGCCAATACCAGAGATCACCAGGTAGGGCTAGGAAAAATCTACCTAGAATCTTCAGGAGTCAGTGTTGATAATCCTGGGTTAGAAGGAATGGTCTCATATTTTCCACCATTTCACAGATGAAAACTGAGGCACATGAGGCCAAACAAGATCAAAGTATGATCAAGATGATAAAAGTAATCAAAGGGGAATAACATGTGAACTAGGAGAGACTGTAGAAATGTACTTTTTGTTCTGTCCCTTTCTCTCCTTTCTCCCCTGCTGAGTTAAGTGAATGGAAACTACTTTTGCACTTCAAATTCATTTTGCAACAATATAAATAAGCTGAGGACAAAGTAGAAAATGGGGAGAGAGAAAAACTGGGGCACTTTAAAAGCATCAGAATAAATAAGGCAACAGAGGATTGATTGGGACTGTTGTTACCACATTGGGGCAGTTGGAGCATATGATGTCTGACATTGTATAGGGTGATTTGCTTTTTCCTAAATATTTGATTCTTTCTTAAAGATCTTTTTTTAAAGAACTGACTGGGTAAAACTGGGTCTGTAGACAATGGTGAGATCCTTGGAGTATAAGGTCCCCTGAAAGACCTGACTTGTGTTGGAAAGGTTCATTTCCTCACTCAGCAGCACTAGTCAATGTCATTTTACCAATGCCTTGGTAATTCTTTCAGCAGAAACTAAGTGGTAAAATAGATGATGGAGAATGGGAAGCCATAGCTACCAGATCTGGGTGGTTCCCAGGTGAAATAGTGAGAAAGCCCAGATGAATCAGAGTTTTAAGTTTACAATTCATTAATCAGTCAGTGCCACAAACTAATTAGATATTTTTTTCATCTTTCTTCAATAGTTATCTCTGGTTAGCTGTAGCATTATGAGCTCTATAGACAGGCTTCAAGAGACAAGTTCTGTTTTAAATGTAGAGTTTATTATTTTTCTTATTGTTTGTTTGGATATATCAAGTTTGGTTGTTTTATTTAGATAGTTAATTAATCCATGGCTGTTCTCAATGCATGCAGAGTGGTTTGCCCTGCAAAGATGGAGAAAGGAAATCTCTTGGCTTAAGATCATTTGTTAGTCGCAAGCAGGATAGAATCAATGGGAACATAATAAGTCATCATTTGTAAAAGCCCATCTGCTCTAGCTGAAGCTATCATATGCATTTATGACATTGCATTCTATCTGTCCCTACATTTTTGGAAGTAAACAACCAACAAACATTATTAGGCATTCCAAATAAATGTAAAGGAAATGTGTGACAAAAAAGGGGTTCATATGCAACCCCTGCCTTCCTTCATAACTGTCTCTGCCACCATCTATACATGTACAGCGCAATCTTTTAAAGAGCCAAACCTGTCCTGTCTATGCAAATATGTCCCTGTGGTCCTGATTTCCTAGGGTTTTTAAATACAGAGAGCATCTCCTAAGATAAAAGAGCTTTTCTCCTTTGAAAATAATCTCTCTGAGTATGTAGGGTGACAGAAATCATAGAATCATAGAGTTAGAAGAGACCTCAAGGGCCATCCAGTCCAATCCCCTGCCATGCAGGAATACACAATCAAAACACCTATGACAGATGGCCATCCAGCCTCTGTTTAAAAACCTCTAAAGAAGGAGACACTGTCAAACAACTCTTACTGTCAGAAAGTTCTTCCTAATGTTGAGATGGAATCTTTTTTCCTGTTGTTTGTATCCATTGCTCCACGTCCTAGTCTCTAGAGCAGCAGAAAACAAATTTGCTGCATCCTCCATATCAATCCTTAATCCTCTCATCTCCAGGCTAAACATACCCAGCTCTTTAAGTTGTTCCTCATAAGGCATGGTTTCCAGACCTTTCACTACTTTGTTCACCCTCCTTGGGATAAACTCCAGTTTGTTCACATCCTTTTTGAATTGTAGTGCCCTGGAATTGGGGGCCTGGGACCAAAAGCCCAGAGGATACCAAGGATACCATGTATACCACTGTATACATGTCAGAACTAGTTGACATGACACCTTACACATGACAAAACTAGGTGACAAAACTCCTTGAGATTTCCTGTTACAACAGCAGAAGAGACAACTGTGATTGTTCCTGCCCATTCCCTCAGTGATTCCATCATCCACACAATACACTGGGATAAGCCAACTCAGAGTGTGGTGGAGTCTACTTTTTTGGAAGCTTTTAAACAGAGGCTGGATGGCCATCTGTCAGGAGTGCTTTGATTGAGTATTCCTACATAGCAGGAGGTTGGACTGGATGGTCCTTGTGGTCTCTTCCAACTTTTATCACACAGGGGGAAATTGGGAGTTTAAACAGTGATTAGCCCATGAAAATCACTCAATTGCCATTAAAATGCAGTTAAAATGAGATTAACACAAGCGCCATTATCCCATTAATAACCAGGGAATAACCAGGGAATAAACAGCAAAAAGTCATTCATGGGAAAATTATTCATGGGATAATGGTGCTTTAAACACGTTTCATCTCAATGTTGTGTGAAAACCATTAGTGCATTTGCATGATAATCACAAGTTATTCACGGGATCATAGCACTTTGCAAGCACCGTCATGTAAAAACCATTAGCGCAATTGTGGGATTATGATGGGTTAATCACCATTTATACTTCCAATTGTCCCCCATGTGATAAATTATAAGACCCTCACCTGCCTGTGCTTTATACCTGGTGGGAGGAGCTGTGGATACCTTAGTTTGTTCAGTTTTAACTGCGGAGATTTCAAGGACCAGGCAAGCCATGAAGAATAAATCAGAACTCTAATCAGCTGAGCCAGGCTGCAGGTTCCCAATGTAACAGTGACACCTACTGTCAAAAAGGAAACCAGCGTGAGCACAGAACAGGCCAATTCAAACTACTTATGTTACTCAAACTCAGAGTTAACTGGCCCATACTTTGAACCTAGGGTGCTCAGGATTCTAGTATATATAATGAACCCTGACTTTGATCAATTGAAATTGTTATATTTTTGTAGACAAACCTGAAATTTATTGAGTAAATTTTTGGCTGTGCAATCTTGGTGCATGCGCAGATGTTGGTTACTGTAACTGCTTAAATGATTCATGCAATTTTTTTTTTTAAAAAAATCCACTATATTGACATAGCAAATACATTTGTAGTGGCTATATTCACACAAAGCCAATATAGTATATTGATTTGAGTATTGGACTAGGACTCTAGGTGACTAGGATTCAAATTTCCACTCAGGCCTTGCACAGACCAGCCAAGGGCTGGACTGAGGGTGGAGTCAGGGCTTGGCGACCAGAGCCAGCCATCCTGACTCTGCCTTGATGCTGCCATCACGGCGTGTGCCCCACTGCACTGCAGGCGGCATCAGGGTGTTCCCTTGGCTCAGCGTTCAGACACACTGCACCAAAAAAGCATGGAAAAGGAGTGGCATTTGCCAGCTCTTTTTAGAGCAGCAAAGTGCTGGATCAGGGCTACAGCATGTGGTTGCCATGGCCCTAATCCGGCAAGGAAAGGGGTAGCTGGACACCGCCCCTTAGACGCCGCCCCTTAGAGTCTGTCTGTTTAGCCCCTCAGTCATGGAAACCCACTGGGTGGCCTTGGGCAAATCACATCCTCTCAGCCTCAGTAGAAGGCAAAGACAAAGGCAAATGTCCTCTGAACAAATCTTACCAAGAAAACCCTGTGATATATTCACCTTAGGATTGCCACAAGTCAGAAATTACTTAAAGGCACTAAACAGCAACTATATGAACATTGTCAGAATGTTTTAACTTTAACTCTTTCATTACTCTTTTCTAAAGATGCTGGTCAGTTTTTAAAATTACATCTGAAAGCATGGCATGACCATTACCATAGGGAGAATCTGATTCAGTATTTACCCAAGTACACATCACAGGATCTCATCAATCTTAGAGTTTTTTCCCTCCATTGGGCTTCTTCCAATGACTGGTAGGTAGCTGATTTTTGCATCAATAAGGCATCTAAGTTTTGTAAAAGTATGGTTTGGCTTTTCTCCTGCTTGTTGCAACATACCACCTGTTTCTACCTGGGGGCACCATATTGATCTACTAATTTGGTAAACCAACTACATGTGACAGTGACCAATAAGAGAAAAAAATTGAGAAGATGCATGAAATCATAACACAGAGAGATGGGGAAATAAAGTTATACTAAGGATATCATATTCCAGGGTGCTGCCCAGTGGCATGCAAGTTTGGCCATTTAAAAAAAATGGGATACAGGTCAGCTTTCATCCAAGTTTTGAAACAGAGTAGTAACTGGGCCTCCCTTACCCAGAATTCTAAAGTCCAAAATTCTCCAAAATCCAAAATTGTCCACACAGGTGGCTGAGATAGTAACATCTTTGCTTTCTGATGGTTCGGTGCACGCAAACTTAGTCTTATGCTCAAAATTATTAAAAACATATACAAAATTACCTTCAGGCTATGTGTATAAGGTGTATCCAAAAATTAATTTCATGTTTAGATTTGAGTCCCATCTCCAAGATAGTTGATTATGTATATACAAATATTCCAAAATCTGAAAAAAAATCCAAAACCCAAAATACCCCTGGTCCCAAGCATTTCAGATAAGGGAGACTCAACCTATAGTTTCATTCCTTGTTAAACTTTTTGTCCCTGTGCAGACATTACCGGAAAGCACTTCTGTAGACAGTTCTTAATATATTTATGACACAGTTTGATTTGATTATCTGTCATGTTTCCAGGATTCTGCATGCTGGTTTCCCAGACTATTCTTACACTTTTAAAGGGGTGGGGAGATCCAGACTTATTATCTCATCCACATTTATATTTATTTTTAGCAACTTGTTAAACTTATCATTTGTTACTCTCCTTTACAACTCCAATGAATTATAGCAAAAAGGCTATGTGATGGTGACCACAAAATTGGTATGGAGGCTATATTGGTATGGAGGCTCTTAGGCTATATGATGGTGGCCACAAAATTGGTATGGAGCTGGTGGTATCTCACTTAAAACACTAGAAAAGGACAGGTCTATTCTGGAACAGCCATTAATCACTGTCTTGTTTGGGCTGAATCAGGACTTTCTGTAGGCTTTGTAGGATGTGCTCTTGCAATGGCTTTCTACCCACAGTAAACTTTCAACAACAGCAGTCAATCTTTGTGTATCAACCATAATAACTATGATGTAATATTAGTTTTCAGCTGCCATTATGTAGCTGAGGGCACTCTGTCTCCAACCTTTGAGAGAAACAAGGTAATAGTTTTACTGGAGTGAACTATAATTCACTGTTGGGGGTGTGAAGTGAAATAGAAACCAGCACATTTACTAAGGCTTTTAACAAGTGACCGGAAGGTTTTTTGCAATCAATCAGGTCAAAGCTTGATGAAAACTGGCATTCCCGTAGTGAGAAATAATTCACTTCCTTCCACTCTTCTCTTTCACCTTGTCATGAGAACACAGATAACAAGAATGAATGAAAATATATCAGATGCTGAAATTCAGTGAAAACTCAATGTTCAAATGGAGTCTGTAATGAGAACATGGCACCCAATGCAGACTTGCTGTGAAAGGAATCAATGCAGCACCCATTCAAAATAGGAAAGAGTAGAACATTGACAACTTGCTAGTGTATGCAGACAGATCACTTGTTTCTTTGTTAGAATTGATCACTGTTTCCTCAGCCTAAGAAAAGTTGCGGGGGGGGGGGTGTCAAGCTGAATGAACTTTTTGAATAAGACAGTAAAAATAAATCAGAGCCAATTTTGATGAGGAAAACCAACAGGAAAAGGGCAGGGGGAATATCAAGGAAGACAGATGTTCAAGGGATCTGATCTTTGCACATTCTGATATGAACAGACCTGATCCCCACTTTCCAGACTCATGGATTCGAATGTTGTTCATAAGATTTTGCATATTTCTACATTTGGTTATGTAGTCCTTGCCTCAGTGTATCCAAATGCATTTATCATTTATTTATCATTTATAAGTATGTAAAGGGTTTTCCCCCCCCCAGAGAAGCTATGTTTGGGGTGCATCTTTTGGGAAATAATTAATATAGAAATATGCATTTTGTGATAAAATGTTCATAGTGGAATATATATTTACATTAAGAATTAGTCATTAAGAATTTTTAAAATTTAAATTTAAATTTAAACTTTATCTTAAAGGGAAAATATACAATGGGGAAACAAGACAGAAAAGTCACTTGAAAGTCACATAGACCAGAAAGGAAGCAACTTGCTAATTCTGTAGGTAAAAGTCATTTCACCAATGCTGGGTAGGTAGCTTGTTCTTGGAAGATACAATGTTGGACTCAGGCTCAGACCAGTACTACTCAAAGTGGTGGTCCATGGACAAGTCCCATTCCACAAGAAACCAGCTGCCATTCATTGAAGAGTTTCTAGAAAAGAAAAAGTGAGGCAAATATAACTAATGGGCATGATGCATTAATCGTCCCTGGCACATTGTAGGATAGCTTAAAAACACTACATCTATGGAGAACCATCTTATTCAAATGACCACTATAAGAATTGGCTTTTAGCTCCCTCCCTAATTTTTCTTTCAATTTTCTTTAAACATTACCTCCACCACATCACTCTGAACACATGCTATCTTACCAGATTTTGGAAGTTAAATAGGGTCAGGCTTAATTAACAGCTGGATGGGAGACAACCTGGCAATACCAAGGTTCTTCAGGTCAAACTAGAAAAGAATCCTACCTGAAACTTTGCAGAATCTTTGCCAGTCAAAGTTGACAATATTGTGCTAGATGGAAGAGTGCTCTGACTCATCATAAGGTAGTTTTCTGTAGTCATTACTCAAAGTGGTGTTCCATGGACCAATTCCTATCCACAAGCCATCAGCTATAAGTTTCTGGGCAGCTTCTTGGAAAGTAAGAAACAATTATGGATGGACCTCCTTATTCAAAGATTCTTTATCCATGGATTCAATCATCCATTGCTTGAAATTATTTTTTAAAAAAAATATAAATTCTAAAAAGCAAACCTTATTTTTGCCATTTTATATAAGGATGCTGTTTTATTATGCCATTGCATTTAATGGGACTTGAGCAGGAGCCTCAATTTTCTTGAGGTCTGTTAGTCATGCTATACTATATGTCAGGGGTAGGCAACCTTTCCCCTTTAAGGACCGAGGGACTTCAGCTCCCAGAATCCCAGGAGCTATTAGCCAACATGGGACTATTGGCCAACATGGCTGAGGCTTCTGGGAGCTGAAGTCTCTTGGCTCTTAAAGGGGAAAGGTTGCCTACCCCTGCTATATGTCATGTAAACAGAGCATGGAAAATATTTTAAGATTACAATTCCTAGCATCTTCCAGCCAGTGACTTTTCCATGTTTCCCATTTATAGTCCACATACTCTGGGAATATGGCCCATGGGATGTTGTTGCAATAATGTCTATTCCAAAAAGAATTGGAATACAAAAGAATTGGAAGGAACAAAAGAAGAAATCACAGTGGAGCCACTATGTTGTTGTTGTTTTTAAGGCCATTGTGCAGTGTGATTTTCTGCATGCTTGCTTTGAAATAAGTCCTACAAATTGCAGCCTTACTCTGAGGAAGCAAAACCAAGGTTTTTATTGGAATATACTGGATAAAATTGTAGATATTCCTATCTTGCTAGAATATAGGTCTCATCTGCACTTCCTCATACCCATGCATAAGCATATTCCATGCAGTGCTCTACTTTAAGGATGCATTCTACCAAAGATCAGCAGAAAGGTGGCATATCTGGTAAAGATGAATACCTTCCTCAATCTGATGTTTAAAACTACCATCTGGGAGCTGCGCTCACTGACATTCTGTTGTGTTGACATTATATTATGGGAGTGAAAATGGAAGCTAATGTCTGACCCCCATGTTCTGTTTAGATTGTGTATGCAGAGTACAAATCTATTCAGATTGATCTGAAAGCATGAATGATTCATAAGGCACAAGAGCAGTGAGAAAGGTGAATTTGACATGCCCAATGGAATTCCAAGGCCAACACTGTTCTGCATGTTGAAAGCAGTATTCGGTTCTTCTAACTATGACTATGCACAATCAAAGTGGCAATCAAAAGAGTCTTCTCAGAGAGCAAGATCCCACAGCTATCCATGTGACTGCTGTAATTGCTTGGAAAAGATTTGAGCTGTGTGAAAAGGACAACATGAAGGCTATACTGTCAATCAGTATGAACATCAGCATACAAGGGATGCTTGTATGGGGGAGAGAGAACTACAGAGGCCATGGTCCTAGATCCACAGACTCCTGAAGAGAGGCAGGGAGCGTTGATGTGGAAAGGCATATTGAGAGACATAGAGGTGTTAAACACCCTCTTCTTCACCTCCCCAGGAGGCAGCCTTTAGCTTTTGTGTTTTCTTTGATAAAGAAAAGAGAAATTAACTGAATCTCTTCTGCTGCTGTTGTATTCTTCTTTATTCTAATCTTCCAAGTGGAAGCTCTCCTAGGTGGGAACTAGGGAAGCTGGGAGTTCAGTGACAATTTTTAATTGGGGTCTCCAGAAATAGAGCAAGGTTGATAAATGCTTCAGTTTGGCACTACCTTTCCATGATAGATCAGGTGGCCATCTTTGGAGAGGGCTTTAGTTTTGCATTCCTGCATAGCAGTGGATTGGAGTACATAGCCCTTGTGGTCCTACCAACCCCATAGAGTTCTATGTTTCTAAGGTGTCACAAAACTGTTATTTCTGTGGTTCTGTGAGGATTTATTTTTGGATTAGTAATAGCTGACAAATTGAATTTACCAAATCACCTTTGTTTTCACTAATACCAAATCCACTTAGTTTTCTTCAGATTACTGATGGGTTATCTTTGCTAAGATTCTATGCACTCACCATTGCTTCCATCTCTTCATCACCACCCGAAAAATAAGGACTTTTCCCCATAACATGTGTAGACCTTTCTGATCCTTCCTATCTTGCTTATTCAGGTGTCAAGATGTCATTGAAAGTGCAGACGAGTAACATCACAAACAAGAATGACCCCAAGTCCATCAATTCCAGAGTCTTCATTGGGAACCTCAACACAGCAGTGGTCAAGAAGTCAGATGTGGAGACCATCTTCTCTAAATACGGCAGGGTGGTGGGCTGCTCTGTTCACAAGGGCTATGCATTTGTACAGTACTCAAATGAGAGGCATGCACGAGCTGCTGTCCTTGGGGAGAATGGAAGAATACTTGCTGGGCAAACATTGGGTAAGGCTGCTTCATATCTTTCTATAACATCCCTGCATGCAACTCAGTATAAGGCAGGGGTAGGCAACCTTTCCCCTTTAAGGGCCAAGGGACTTCAGCTCCCAGAATCCCAGGAGCTATTGGCCAACATGGGACTATTGGCCAACATGGCTGAGGCTTCTGGGAGCTGAAGTCCCTTGGCCCTTAAAGGGGAAAGGTTGCCTACCCCTGGTATAAGGCTTTCTGGCTACCCAGGTCTCTGTAAAACAATTTTTGATCAAGCATTTCTTCATGAACATTGCTATATAGCAAGGGTAGGCAAAGTGCTGTCTTCAAATATTCCTGAACTGCAGCTCCCAGCACAGGCAATAATAAGCCTCGATGAGATTTGCAGTTCACTAGTATCTGGAAGGACATACTTTGTCCACCCATGCTATAGGGCTGTACCTTCACATTTCCATAGCTCAAGGAAAAATCTGAATGGTTTTCCCAAAACTGGCAAAATCTGAATGGTTTTCCCAAAACTGGCAAAAATAAGAAGTAATGGCAAAATTCAGTGTTACATTAGCTGAAGTCCACTTTACTCCAGAGGGTCCCCCAACTCTCCAGAGCAGATTCTAAAGGCAAGCAGTAGATTGCATGCAGCTCATAGATGTAAACACACTCTCCTAGTTCTGAGGATAGAAGTAGTTCTATCAATGGAAAGATTCCAGTGAATTCCACTCAAGTTTCATTCTATTCATACCCACAACTTGAGTGGATATTTGTGTCTCAAAATATTGCTGCAAAACATTTTTTATTAGGGATGTCTTTGGTATTAGGGCTGCCTCTTGCATCTTTTGCAAGCAGAATGCTTCCTGTGTAGTTTAGAAGCATTGGTTAACTCAGTCATGCCTGAACAAAAGCCACAGCTTTTGTGACATGGAAAAGCAAATATCCATCCCAAAATTTATCCTTGTCAAGACAAAAGTAAAGATGGGAAATAGTGGGAAAGGCCAATAATCTGTGATTGGCACTAGAGTATGAATTATTGTTGATTTCTCTCCACCCACTTCTATTAATCTGTAAGCATCTACACTGTACAAATAATGTAGTTTGACAGCACTTTAACTTCCATGGCTCCATTCTACAGGATTCTAGGATATGTAGTTTTATGAAGCACCAGCGCTCTTTGGCAGAAATGGCTAAAACCTGGTAAAACTACAAATCCCAGGATTTCATAGGATGGAGTTACAGCACTTAATACAGTGTCAAACTGCATTATTTCTACAATGTAGATGCACTCTAGGTCACTTCTCACATAATATGAAGCACATGTTGATTGCTAGTCACCTTTAATTTGCACCCTTAGTCTGAGTATCTTTCCTTCTGCACAAGCTATAGTGTTCTCATTTTACAACTTTATCCTATAAATGGTAGCTGGGGGAAAATAGTGTGACAGGAACACCATCCATTGGTGGAAAAATCCATACAGTGTGGAAGTTAGGCTAGTTACACCTGATAGTGGCTTTTAATTTTTTATATTCTTTGGGCCTTTGCACACTGCTAGAAATAGTGCAAATTAAGTCCATTTTAAGGGTTAGGGTTAGGGTTAGGGAATCATGGGAACTGTATTTTATTGTGGCACCAGAGCTCTCTGACAGAGAAGGCTCAATGTCTCAGAGAAAAAATAATTCCCATGACTCCCTAGCACTAACCCTAACCCTTAAAGTGGACTCAATTTGCATTATTTCTGGCAGTCTGCAAAGGCCTTTAGTGATACAAGATTTGTTGTTCCAACTGCTGTTCTTTTGTGGCATGTTTTCCTGCAGCTTCCACAAACACTATTCTGTTTAGCCTTCCTACATTCATGACAAGTACTGTCTCCTCTCATTCCCTGTCCCACCACATAATGGCCACATTTGTTTGCTCTCCTCTCTACATCATGGGAGTCATTATTCATAAGCAGAAGCACCTCGTGGTTCATCCCTGGTTCATTCTTGAAGTCAAGCAAGACCGCCCGAAGTTAAGTAAGGGGGGTTGCAGACTGCCAGAAATAGTGCAAATTGAGTCCACTTTTAGGGTTAGGGTTAGTGCTAGGGAATCATGGGAACTGTAATTTATGGTGGCACCAGAGCTGTCTGACAGAGAAGGCTCAATGTCTCAGAAAAAAATACAATTCCCATGATTCCCTAGCACTGAGCCAGGGCAGTGCCTCAATTTAATGTGCACTATTTCTGGCAGTCTGCTTAGGCCCTAAGACCACCTTATATCCCCTGGGATGATGAATGAGGGACGAGTGCCATTTTAGATATTAGATATTAGATATTGTATTATTGTACTTTATTTTATGTTTGCTGCTGATACCAGTTTTTTATATAGTGTAATTTTATGTTTTGTATCTGTATTCTTGTATTTTTATTGTTGTAAACATAAATAATTTATTATTATTATTATTATTATTATTATTATTATTATTATTATTATTATCCCATCAAGTCTAGGAGGGGTAAGTTCAATTGAATTCAACATGGCTTGCTTCTGAGTAGATCTATATTAGATTTTTTTTCCCTACCAGGAAAGGAGGGAGGTTTTTTTCCCCATCCCAAAGTAGAAATTCTTGTTAAAATTTCTGCTCCCAAGGTGGCAAAAATGCTATTTCCCATCACCTCTCATCATTCTATCAAGATTAATGGACTGACATAGCAACTCTCTTCTGAATTTACTGAAGTCAGTGAGATTTACTACCAAGAGGATCCATGCTGGGTTATGTCTCCAGGAGCACTGAAAAAAGAGAGTAAATGAGACTTACTTCTGAGTAGATTCATTAGACTGGCTTGTTTAAAGCTTCAAAAGGCTAAATTTTGTTTTAAAAATAGGCATATATAAATCATGGAAAGAAGATTTTTATTCTAAGTAAGAAGGATTGCATTAAGTTCAGCTGGCATCACATATATCCAGACATCATGAAAGGTCACACAGCATCCATAGTGACATATCTACAGAATCATCATGCAGAATTATTCATGTCCCTAACTATATACACTACAAGAGAACCAGAACAATTTGAAGTGTGAAATTGATGATGCAGGAACAAGGGGAACCTCTCTGAGAAGTAACATGAATTGCTACAGTGATTTAAAATGAATCAGTGCTGAAATGAAATGAAGTTGAAATGAGAGCTATCAGCTGATTAAAGAATTGATTGATTTGCTTCCTTTTAATTGATTAATTAATCAACTGGTGAGTCCAGTATATATACTGAATATATTTCTATATTATCAAAACCTGAACTGAAGGAGAGAAGTACACTAAGGACAAATAATGTAAAATTTAATATAGATCAATATTAAAACAAAATAAACAAAAGTTACAATTCACACCTTTTCTTAAA
>CM034706.1:235487000-235504026 GCA_020142125.1 Phrynosoma platyrhinos
GAATTCAGGAGAGGTAAGACATTTTATTTTAGTGGTGTGATAAGCTCTGTAGTCCCTGTCCTCCCCCTTTTTGCCCAGCTTTTCAGTGCTCAGTATGGCTCAGCTCTCTAGAGATACAGATCCTCTTCTCTCTTCCCTCCCCATTCCAAGCAAAGAGCAATTAAATTTCTGGTGCACTACTAGTTTAAAGGTCTGTCTGTGATTCTGACTTTGATTAGTGATCCTGCCATCTTATGTGTTAATTTGTTCTTCTTAAGCATCCAGCTTGTACACTGCTTCTAGCTGCCATTATCACAGTTTTGTTGATGTTTGGATATTTTATTCTATTATGTGGCTGTATTAATTGCTTTTAGTACCAAAAGGGCATACAGTAAAAAAGCTGAAAAGGAAGCGGAAGAAGGATCACAGTGAATAGTTTCAAGTTTTGCACTGGAGAAAGAGGAAACACTATGAATTAGGAGTGAGGAGAGTGAGCCGATGAGACAAGGAAGAGGTTATGAGCTTCCTAGAGTTGAGGTGGAGCAGAGGTTTAGTTTAGTTTATGCTGATTCAGGTGAGAAACAGGAGAGTAGCTTTATAGTATCAGTCAATTCCTTATTCTCTCCAGTGGCATTCAGCAAGTACAAGTGAAAGTATTGAATGGAAGCAGTGTAAATGAGCTAGCCAAGTAGTACGTTAGGAGAGTGGGAAGGGCATATAAAGAGCTGGTAAACACATAAAGGGATGAACTGAAAGTGGCAATTGCAAAGTTTACAGACTAGATGGAACTAACAGAGAGGAGAAGAGAGAACCATGTTTCAGAGAACACCACTGGATCACGGGAGTAGAAGAGGTCAGGGAAGGAACAGGAGGCGGACTGTGTGAAATGTAGAATGAGATCAAGATAATGATCAGACAAAAGGCAATGGCACAGCAGAGATCTTGGATGGAGAGCAGGTCTTTGTGAAGACACAATCAAAGAGTGCCTAAGGAAAAATGTAGTGCATTGAGAATGTAGTTGCTTGTGGGGATTTATTGTTTGTTTTCTAGTCAAAGGTGGATTCCTGACTAGTTAAATAAATTTCTGAATTTATAACAAGATAGCATTTACTAAAAATTTACTAAAAATTGTAATGTTAAATACTGCCAAGTACCAACCACTTTTGTATGTCAAATATCAGTGTCATTTCATGTCACTTATCAAATCCAGTGGGAAGTGAAATACTGACACTAAATATGCTACATTTGAGTAATAATATTAACATATTCAAAAAGTTATTTTAAAAAATCCCAGATAGAGTCTGAGGATCGTAGACACACACACACACACACACACACACACACACACACACACACTTCTTTTGGAAGTGGCAAATTATTTTCAGCTTGTTGCACTATGCTATGGCTCTAGCATATCTTTGCAGAGAAATTTCTTTTTTATTCACCTTTAAGTGGATCTGAGAGTAGATGCAAATGAGTGCTTGTAAACAAACACTATGAAGTGACAAATGATTTGGGGAACTGGTAGCAGCAGGCCATATTACTCCCAACATGGCTCCATAGGACACTCTCCAACTGTCCCAAACTGCCAGGCAAAGCCCCAGTTACTCCTCTGTCATCCCACTTTTTGGCAACTTTTAAAATTTCCCGGTTTCTATCTCCTCCCCGCCCCCCCCCCTTTGTCTTCAGCTTGCTTCAATTGATGCAAGGTGAATTCAGAATAAAAAAAATAGTTTGCTCTCAGTTATCTAAGCAGAGGCGAAAGAATCTTGCCCTCCCCTGCAGACTCAGGTACACAAAAGCATACTTCTGAAACCTTTCCTAGCCTGTGTTTCTCTCTTCTTAATAACTTTTGCTATCTTGACTACATTCTGATGTTGCTTGGCCACATGTGCCCCAGTTTTCATCTGAGAAATGAGACAATGTGCCATAGGGAAATATGGAACTAGTAGTGCTATGGTAATATTTATAAAGATGCACAGCCAGATACTAGAGAGAAGACAATTGGTTCCAGTGTGACGGTATACTCTCCATTTTGCAGTTATCACAGGATTGCCAGGTTTTCAAGATACTAATACAGGACAGAGACAAAGCTATAGAAGGCATGCCTCAAGATTCATGAGACAAAATCCCACAAGATCTCAGTTCTCATTGGAGCCCCAAACTGTTGCCTGGCTCATGTTCCACTAATCTCAGTTGCCTGAGCCTGGAAGATCCTGCAGCATTAGGCATGTGACCTAAGGACATTTTGTTGCATATCAGATGCTTGTGGTCAGTTTCTTGTTATTGTGGCTATCCCCTTGCATTCCCATTCACACTAAATAAAAAAAAGTGGGATTGAGGATGTCCTGTAATGACCATATGCAAAACAAGACTTTTAGCTCCCAAATACAGAATATGCCATACAAAATGAGATGCCTTGGAACTCTAAGATGTTGCCAACAAGGAGTTAACAAACATCAGAGGCCTTCTTCAGCTGGCCTATCTTTGCAAAATCCATTTTCATTAGAGATTAGAATAGTGGAGAAATATTGACATGAATCTTATTGTCAGTCCCTGATAGAGTAGACCCATTAATTGTTGTTTGTTGTTGAACACTTTTATGAATCCCATTGTTTGATTGGGTCTACTCTAATTGGCCTATGAACAAGAATCAGGCCATTGGCAGATAAGATCATGCTGTTTGCTGTGAAAATTACTGAGGGTAAGAAGTTCTAGACTTTGTACTGGATTTCCCAAATGACATTTTTGCATAATTGTAATTAGGGGGCAGGGGGGTTGAATAAATTGTCTTCCCAGCATCATAATGGTTTCAGTCAATGAAACTCAGATGGAGAATATACGTGGTTTTCATCCTTTGTCCACTGTTGCAACATAACAGCACTCTTGTCAATAATTTCTTCCACTCTGCCTCTTTCATCATATCATTACTTCAGATAAATCTTAGTAGCCCCTTTAGTCTAGCTTCTGAAACTTTATGAAAGTCCATCTGAAGATTAAAGGGAAGCCATGTCTCTCTTGCTTTTATTACCCTTGTGCTTTCTTCTCTATCTAAGCTGTTGTCTTGGCTTCATCTTGATTATGTTTCCTTCAAGAAACTATAGGCACATCAAACACTCTGATGTATTACTTGTGTTATTAAGGGATGAAATAACAGGGTAATCTTCTCTAATAATAAATGAGATGGCAAAATTGAGGCATTTAGAAAAAGAGGTTGGGAGGGGCTTTGTCTACTTTCTAGTAGATGTCACTAAGGTGTCAACATAAGGCCTTCCGTAGTCTTGATAACCCACTGATGGAGTTTAATGGCATTATGTTCTGGTGGTAAAGGACAAATATGGCTATATGTATTCCTCTTGTTTATCTTATTTCTAAAGGCCAGTAAACTGAAGCCGAATCCTGACAAAAAGCCAGCTGTGTAGACTGGTGGTTCTGAGGTCCAGGAATTGGGTAAACTTCCTGTCCTGGCTGGGGTTGCACTCCTTTAGATCTCATAGATCTGACCTTGTCACTAGAGGTCCAAGGGGACTCTGTGGCTCAGAGTGCTTTGAACCAGCTCCAGCTGGTGTACCAGTCTTTCCTGGGCAGAGATAACTTAGCCACAGTAGTCCATATGGTGCTGGAGAAGAGTGCTGAGGATCCCATGGACAGCCAAAAAGACAAACAAAAAGCCACCAGTAGCTTCCCTGTTAGACTACTGCAATGCATTCTATGTGGAGCTGCCCATGAAGATGACTTTAAATTTGCAGCTAGTGCAAAATGCAGCAGCTTGACTGTTGACTGGAATACCACATAGATAGCATATCAGGCCAGTCTTGAAAGAATTGTACTGACTACCACTATGTCTGAATTCAAGCTGCTTGTGATGACATTTAAAGTCCTAGATGGCTTGACCTCAATACTTGAGGGAGTGCTTCTCCCCATATGTACCTGTCTGAGAATTAAGGTTGGGAGGAAGGCTTTTCCATATCCCATCAGTGAGATCAATACACTATGTTGAGACAAAGCAGAGGGCCCTCTCAACTGTGGCACCCCAACTGTGTAATGCACTCCCCCCTGGAGGCCCAACTGGTGCCAACATCATGTCATTTAGGTACCAAATTAGAATTTGGCTGTTCATCAAAGCCTTTGGGTCTCATTAATTCATCCCAAATATGCTTGTTTTTGTTGTTGTTAACTGCCATCGAGTCGATCTTGACCCATGGCAACCCTGTGGATGAAACATTTCCAAGACTCCCTGTTCTCCACTAACCTGCAAACCTATATCCGTGACCACCGTAATAGAGTCCATCCATCTAGCATGCAGCCTTCCTCTCTTTCTGCTTCCCTCCACCTTTCCTAGCATTACTGTTTTTTCACATGAGTCATGCCGTCTCATGATGTGTCTGAACTACAACAGACTCAGTTTTGTCATCTTCACTTCCAGGGAGACTTCTGGCTTGATCTGATCTAGGATCCATTTGTTTGTCTTTTTGGCTGTCTATGGGATCCTCAGCACTCTTCTCCAGCACCATATCTGAAATGAATTTTTTCCCCTACCTTATTTCTTAACTGTCCAGCACTCACATCTGTATATGGTAACAGAGAAAACAATGGTTTGTACAATTCTGATGTTTGTGTTCAGTGGTATACCTTGCATCTTCTTTCATAGTCACCTTCCCCACTCTTAATCTTCTTCTGATTTCCTGACTGCAGTCCCCATTTCTATCAATGTTTAATTCCAGATATAAGAACTCTTTTATTACTTCTATTTTTTAAATATCTAAGTTGAATTTGTCTAGAATTTCCATCATCATTATTTTTGTTTCCTTTATGTTCAACAGTAGGCCTGCCTTTGCACTTTCTTCCTTGATCTTTCGTAGTAGCTGTTCCATGTCTGATAGGTTTTCTGCTAGTAGTATGGTTGTACATAGTTCTAAAAATGTTTAAATCATTTAAACCTGTTTTTACTTTATTGTTGTTTGGTGTGCTTTTAATTATTTTATCATTGTAAATTGTTTGACTATTTTTAATGCTATTTGTAAATTGCCTTGAGATCTCTGATATAGAACAGGATATTATTATTATTATTATTATTATTATTTTAAAAAGTTATATTCCACTCTTTACCATGGGATCTCAGGACACCAAACAATAAACCAATTTAATCAAGGTCCTTTTCACACTGAATCATGATCATGATTAACTTTATTTAGTATATGTGCCTTCAAGTTGCCTGTCAGCTTATGGTAACCCCATGAATTTCATAGGGATTTGTTAAACAAGGCATAGGCATAACCACCTTTTCCCCAAAATCAGTACTCATATGCATTAATACATAATTATATGCCATAATACATATAAAAGATGGGAGAGAGTAGGAATAGGTGAATTCAGTCCATTGTGGTTAAAGATGGCTAATGCAAATCCATTTTAACAGCTATCATTTTGAAGAAAGCAGCTTCTTCTTTTTTCCTTTTTAAATGACACCCATATACACTGCATCATGCACTATCTTCAAAAATACCAGTTCTCAAATTTTGGTCTCCCAGGTGTTTGGCACTTCAGCTCCAAAATCCCCAGCTTGACCAGTCATCTTGGATTTTGAGAACTTAAGGTGCAAAAACATCTCAAGGACCAAAGATGGAAATGCCCTTTTAGTCCACTGAAATATTTTACATCTATTAAATGGATTGATTAATAGACTAACTGTTATAGCTTCACTAACCACATTAGACTTTCTGTCACAGTTGGTCAGCAGCAGCAAGTGCCAAATTGAATCTAGCAACATACTTTGGGGAGCAATATGGAAAAGTTTCCCTCACTCAGCACTTTAATATCAGGCCATTTTCTGGGTTATATGATCTGTGCTGAAGGCACTTAAAAAACAGGTTTGACACTAATCAAATATCTGCAACTGGCCATTTCATATGTAGCCAAATGAAGTGACTTCAGTCTCAGGTGAACTGATCAGGTTATAGCATTTACCTCTGGCCAGGCTGAAACAATAAAACTGGATGAATAAAGTCTAATATATTGAGTGAACCTGTATCAATGGATCTCTCATGTTAACTACATCATGTAAAAGTTAAGGAAGCCTAAGAAATTTGAGCTTTCTGAATTGCATTATAAACTAACTCTGCTCTGCTTCTCTTGCACTAACACAGAAATTAGAACTAAGGTTAACCAGAAACTTTCACAAAATGTGCCAACATATTCTTGGCTTGAAGAAAGTGGATAATACATTTAAGGACCAAAACTCACTGCAGAAATAATCCATTTTGAGACTGCATTAACTGCTCTGGCTCAGTGCTAGGGAATCCTGGGGATTGTAGTTGTAGCACTAGAGCTCTCTGGCAGAGAAGGCTAAACATCTCACAAAACTACAACTCCCAGAATTCCCTAGCATTGAGCCAAGATGGTTAAAACGGTCTCAAACTGTATTATTTCTTCAGTGTGTTTTAGACCTAAGAATGTGTATTTTGAGAGAAAGTATGTTTAGGATGACAGGATATTTTTTAAAAAATAAAACTTTATATGCAAATTTTAATGTGGATTCTTCTTTTAATTGCAGATTTGTGGGTTCACATTTATGCATTAATACATATAAAAGATGAGAGAGAATGGGGATAAGTTATCAGTCCATCATAGTTAAAGTCTAGCATCCTTATCTCAGAACCTGGATGAGTAATTCATTGAAAAATAAGATCCATTGTCCCAGCAAAAGCACATTATCTAGAAAGCATACTTAGCAGCAACACATCTTATATTCATGATATAACTCAGCTAGTTCAGAGGTCTGAAAACTTTTCATTATCAAGTCCAACTTTCCTGGGCACCATATACCAGCACCAGCAGGTGGGGCCTAAGCCATTGGGAGATGCCTGTTCTCTCACCTCTTTTCCTTTCTTTCTTCCTCTTCTCTACTTCCCTCCATGCTTTATCTCCCCTGCATTCATTCACCATCTATCCATTCTCTCTTCTGTTCATTTCTCATTCTCATTCTTGTTCACACATATGATCAGCGGCCACTTTCACCTTCATCCTTCTAAGATATAGCCATGTTAGTCTGCATCTGAGGAAGTAGACTGAAGTCTATGAAAGTTCATGCTGCCAATTTCTTTCTTTCAGTTAAGGGCTATGCAGATGGGCAAAAAGAGGTGCTTTGAGGGTGACTTGTAGGTATGGCATTTAGATGACGCATGCCTAAAAGTCACCAAGAAAGTGCCCTCTAATCGTATGCCAAGAAAAGCTGCTCCAAAAAGGAGCTGTTTTTTTCTGCTCCTTCTGCTCCTTCAGCAAAGATGCTCACCTTCACATGTATGTATGCAGCAACACCAGTGCACCAGAAACGGCCATATAAATGCACCGTCACACATGCAGCGGAAATTGAGTCGGCAATCCAGAGTATACGCCTTATGATGCAGGCTTTAATTTAAAGCGCCCTATGCTTCCAGGTGTGGATGCATCAGCACAGGTGCACTTGAATATTAAAACCCTAACCCTTACCCTAATTGTAATCTTATGCATGCGCCCTAGCAACTGTCCTCTGTTATGACAATAAATGCATTCTGTTGTATGTATGCTTGTTGTCAGCATGAACAGCAGTTTGCATAAAAGAGGCTTTTGTGAACTCTTCTGTGCAGGTGTTCAGGTGTGCATAAGACCTGCACACCACTTTCTGACATAATGGGGGGGCTCCTCAAGTAACGTTTGTCCATGTGTTCTGTTGACCATGTCGCTTGCATGACCACTAGCTACATGTATCCAGTCTGTCCACACATACCACCCTTGCATGTACCTCTCCCCTCCCCCCCTATCTGTGTGGGACATGTTTTGTGGAGGGTGATGGAGTAGGTGTCTTTTCAGTTGACAAACTTGTTCCTCCGACCAAAGAGTGGCACAATCAGACAATGGCACCTGTCTACAGCACCCACTCCTTGGGGGAAGCCGACATCAGTGAATCCTTGTATGATATGTGGGTGTATGACAGGTCCTGGGCAGGTGTGCAAGCATGCCGAACTTCAGTCACCTTTGTACAGACAAAATGACAGCCTGTATGCCACCCTATAAAAGATCCTGCACAGGTTCGCAGAGATGCTGAAGTTCAGTCACCTTTGTGCACAGAGAGTGATAGGTCATGTGCAGGTGTGCAGGGATGTGTTCCTGTGCACGTGCACATGTGTTTGAGAGAGTGGGGGGGAAATTAAAGCAGTCACTGCCCGCCCATGCAGTTGCTCTGTCTCCCTTTGCGGCGCCCTTGGGGCTGACAGTACGGTTGATGGGGCTTCCATACAGCCTCAGAAAAGCTGCATTGACTCCCCGCAGTGTGGTTGCTCTGTTCCCATTTAGGGCATTCTCAGGGCAGGCGGTGCGGTTGCTGCAGCTTACAGAAAAGGCAGCTTCAGGTCACTGGATCCAATGGGATTCAGACTTTGAAAGCACTCCACTCTCCTTGAAGGTGATGACCCTTTAGAAAGCACTGTTTGTACAGTCCTCATTTTCTGTGCACCTTTGAGCAAGCAGCAGGACAAGAGAAGGAAGAGAGACAGTGAGGCATGACTACTGATGGCCCTTGCACACTACACAATTACACGTGTGCCTTCAAGTTGTTTGTGACTTATAGTAACCTCCATGTGAACTTATCATGGTTTTTTTCTGGGCAGGGTTCTTCAAAGGGGGATATGCCATTGTCATCCTCTGAGGCTGAGAGAGTATGACTTACCGCAGATCACATAGTGGGTTTACATGACCAAGCCGGGATTCAAACTCTGATCTCCAGAGTCACAGTCTAATACTCAATTACACTATATTATGATTATTATATTATATTATTTATAATTATTCCACTTTCAACACCATGGCTGCATCCTACTGAATCATGGGATTTATAGTTTGGTGTGGCACTAAAGCAATGTAACTAAGAATTCCAGATACCTGGGAAGTCCTTCTTCCTGCTTACTATCCATTGACAAATGAAGACCTTTTTATTTAGGCATGTCTTTGAATTATAAATTATGTAACAATAGTATGGGTGAAGTGGTGTTCTATATTTTATTTTATTTTCCATCTGATAATTCTAATTATGTTTTCAATGTGTTTTAACTGTTTTAGTCATGTTTTTAATATATTGCTATTTATTTATTTTTTAACTTTTGTAAAATGGTATTTTAATTTAATCTTGTTTTAAATCTTCTGGAAGCCATCTTTGATGCTATCCCAGGGGAAAAACAAAGTATAAATCCAGTAAATCAATACCCTTCCTTAAACTACAAATCCCAGGATTCCATAGGATGCAGCCATAATAGTGCTATTACTGTGTAACATGAAAGGTCCCCAAACCAGTATCTAGAGTTTCATCCCATAAGGATGTTGCAGCCTCTCTGTTTCTTGACATCTCTTTTTCTTCTTGCTTGATGCAACTTGATTCAGCAGTCCAGAAGCACAGGAGATACCAAGGGGTATCACAGGGCACATGAAATGGAGAAAATAAAGTTTTGAGGCATCATGTGGAAAGAATTAAAGTCATAAGATTAAAAGAACAAATAATGGTACCGGATCACTAGCAGTCATTAGAGCTTAGAAATGTTATTTTGGGCAACAGTACTTAAGAAAACACTATGAAATTCATGGTGTCATCATAAATCGGCAGGCAATCTGAAAGCACATACGCACACACACAGTGCCTAGAATTCCTGGAGTTGAAGTTCTTAAGCTCTTTCTATTAGTTTGAGTCACTGGGAAATAATGTTTCAAAATTGCTTTTTATTGTGTTTGTGTGCTATTGCATTTGTTAGTCTTCATTGCACAAGATGTAGGAATAAAGAATGTGGATTTCTTCTAAGCTCCCACGTCAGCTTTCAGGCACTCCCAAATTAGCAGCACCCTGGAAAAATATAATCAGGATCAAAATGAAGAGAATCTGCTTGAGAGACAAAAGAGAGCATAATCACATCTCATCTATTTAATGTTGTGGAGGGGGGGCAGAAGAGGACAGATTTCTCATCATTGCTATCAAAGAGACCAGCAGTCAGCCAGCTGTTTCATTCGGGTGGGGGGCAGAGAAAGGCAGGGAGCTCTTTCTCACATGATGATACCTGGTTTTTTAGGAGATTACTACACGTGGCTTTTAATCCATGATTAGACCTGGGTGAAAGAAGCTTTGGTGATACTTATGTCACGACATCACCTCTGACCCACAACTACTGCATTCCCCAAGCATGGTTATGGCATCCCTTTTCACTGACAGGAGAAACTTGTCAATGAGCTGGTAATCATGCTAGTCCCCAGGTGCAAAACATCACTGTTGAGACAGTTGCGAGTTTGGCAGTCACATGATGTCAGTGTCTCCTCCTCTCCCCCTGTCCCCCCCCCCTTGCTATTGGCAAGTAGACTGATTACCTTTATTTCTTTTTCTATTTATTTTCTTTTAAAGGAAAAAAAACTTAAATCATAGTAGCAGAGCTCCAGAATTGCATTAAAGGGAAAATAAAAATAAAGATTAAAAAAAAACAGAAAGCATGCATGTTAGGGCATAGGGCAGTCCTTCTGTTTCTCTGTCTAAATCGTAGTCTGATCCAGGCATGTCCTCCTATCATTCTGCTTCACTGTCTGTGTCAGAATCTGTAGTGGGGTCCTGAGAACAAGACATGATAGATTGCTGTCTTTAAATTGCCACCCAATGTGCATGTACTTGGGCACCCACTAAACATAGTTGGAGTGGTTTGTAACTAAAAACACATTAATGCTGTGCACTTAAATTCCCTCTGAAGTATTTGGGATTTTAAATGCACTATTTGTTGAAAGGTTGCAGTCATTATTGTCATAAGTGAATTGAATAAACTATTCCACCCAGTATCTTTTACCGAGGTATTACATGTAGTAAAACAAATTCCAAGTTGTGCTGATGCACAAGGCTTCAAATACCTCATAGGAACCTTTTATTGTTTTGAACAGCAGAAACCTGGAAAAGAGGACACTCTAATCTATTTTGGCATTTGTCATATCATATCTTTGGCCACAGGGATTGTTCATTGAGAACAATGTGATTAATTACTGGATCAATGTTTGACAAAGCCTTGTAAATCTTTGCATATAGTTTGGGACTGGGGTCATTCAATGCCACTATCTGCTCTTAAGGTTTGTCCCTATACAGAAGCATAGGAAGGAAGTAAAAGACACAGAATATATGAAGAATGACAGACGCTTGAAAATATTACCTGTTTTAGACTATAGTTCCCCATCATCTATCACAGACATTACCAGATGGAGTGGAAGATATGGGAAGCTTTAGCCCAACAAACAACTCTTCCTAGCTCAGAGGAAGATACAGATTTGAGAGTAGAGGATACTACAAAGTCAGCATGCTGATTCTTGAGTTGCAAACCACAAAGGAGGTTATTATTGCTACCACTGGCAATTCCATCATTCATTAAGTATTAAAAGGAGGCATTATTTATCACCTAACTTCTGTTTCTCATTAAAGAGGCTTACAGTGTAATGCTAAAATGAAGTTTCACAGAGGTATGTCCTACTGGTCACAGTGGGACCTATTCTCTAGTAAGCATGCCTATCATAACAGCCTTAATGACTCCAAGCAGCACTTCTAGGAAATGCTGGCTGGGAGTATACAAGCTTGAATTACTTTATACTTGCCATGCCCAGAAACTTCAGTCATGGACAGCCAGAAGTTTATGGACCTGCCATATTAAAGAATGGAAGAAAAGGGAGGAAGATTGATGGGGTTACATAGCTATATAGAGGGGTGAAGCAAAATCGGAAGGGAACTCACATCCAAATGATAGAGAGGACAGATGGGTGAAAGGGGATGCTGCTTTATTACTTTGTTTACTTCCTAGAGTCAAGCTTTGGTGGCAGGCAAACTAACACCTTCCTTTTCGGGGACAGATGCGGGTGATAACAAAGCTGGGGAAGTGTGGACCATGGAGACTTAAAATAATATTTTGATGTAGTTAAGAGCACCGGGCTGGCCAACTGGGGAAGGGAGGGGGTTAGATGGGCAGGGATTTAATGGGGGGAATCATCTGGAGGAAAATTAGATTTGACACTGTTTGCGTGCTGAACCTCTGTTTTGGATTCTGAAATAAATTGTCAGTTAACTCTTGCTACAGTGTTTTCTTGGCTATTCTGATTTTGGGCCAGCAACCCTGACACTGTGTGAAATGTCGATCCAAAGCCTTGTGCGAACCAACCACATTCAGCCTAAGGCAAAAGCAACCAGGAGGAGCCCTCCCAGGGCAAGCAGAGTGGCAGCTGGGTGGCCACAGCCCGGGAAGGGTGAGGGAACTCTGGCTAGGGAACTGGAGTGAGAAGACCCAGAGGAGCCAAGAGAGGTGTGGGGAGCAGCGGGCAACTTTGGGCAGAAGCCAAGCTGGCAGTGCAAAGGCATGGAACAAAATGGTCCTCACAACATGATGAGGACTAGGAGGATGAGTTACGAGGGGAACGAGGAAATGTCAGAGAGGTTGTGGGAAGAAGCCCCAGAGGACCTGCTAAGTGGAGCAGAGGAGGATGGGCAGTTCCAGATGACAATGACCAGTGCAAAGCCAGTGCAGTTGCAGGAGTCACTGGAGGGGAACTAAGCATTGGGGGACATGGTGGCTGAAGAGGTGGTGGCCCAGCTCACCAGAACCATGGTAGGACCACCAGCCCAAGGAGCAGAGTGAACTTGAGGAGGATGGGTGGCCCTCGGAAGGGAGGCTGTAGCAGAGACACCCTCAACACCAGCCCACATGATTGTGGAGTCTGGCCCTTAGCAGAGCACAAGGAACGACCCCCCAGGTGCCAGCCAGGACCCCCACCAGCTGCACCCAGCACCTGGCAGCCCAACAACGTGCAGTTCAATGGGAGGGCAAGTTAGCTCTCCTACTTATTGGCCCAGGAGGTGGCAGATATGCAGAAGTGGGGTCCTACATTCCCAAGTGAGATTGCAAAAGTGAGCTGCATGACTTCCCACTTGGAAGGTGAAGCGGCAGACTGGCTCATGCAACTTTTCGATGCTGGGCTGCAGAATTGGAGACCCTGCCCAAATTCATGGTCACCCTATGAGCCCAGTTTGAGGACCCCTTCTGGGCAGAGAAGGCTCAATCCAAGTTGATGGTGCTCATGCAGGGAATGCACTCTGTAACAGAATATGTGACAGAGTTATGGAGCTTGGCAGAACAATCCCAGACTAGCCCGAGGTGACCAAAGTGCAGCATTTCAAGGTGGGTCTGCTGAAATGGGTACAAAGGATAGACAACCCTCAGACTGTGAGGGAGTAGATCCAACTGGCAAGGGAAGCCGAAATGGCTAAGGAGGAAATCCGCTTAATGTCACTTTGGAAACTGGGAGGGGGCAAGGGAGCCAACTCAAATCAAAGCCACTCCCGGGGAAAGGAAAAGGGAACCAAGGCTCATGAATTGGTGGAGAAGGCTCGGACTCTGCCTTGCCTGTGGGCAGAAGGGACACTTGATTGCTGAATGCCCAGATAGAAAGTACCACCTGCAGGGCACCTCAGCAAAAGGAGTACCTGTTTCCATTCCAACGGGAGACCAGCTGCACACCAGCAAGGGTTCGGGGAATCGGGCCCTCAAGGTGGTCAGCCAAGACAACGCAGAACCAGAGATAGCGTCAGACACGACAGCAAAGCAGCTTCATTTATATACTGCTTCATATCGCGCTATGGGATGTCTAAGCGGTTTACAACTGTAAGCTCATTGCCCCCCAACAGTTGGGTACTCATTTTAGTGACCTCGGAAGGATGCAAGCCTGAGTCTAGCATGGCTAGTATTGAACTTGCAACCTTGTGGTCTATGAGTGAGTGGCAACAGTACAGGCATTTAACCACTGTGCAGCCAGTGCTCCTGAGTTGGAGTATGATGCTGAGTTGGCAGAAAACTTCAATGGCCAGCCTCAGGCAGTGACAGGAGGCCAGTCATAAATCCACAGTGCCATACTTCAAGGGTGAGTGAAGGAGTCCCCTTATATAACTTGGAGGTTAAGGTGGAGGACCGAAAAAGGGGATGGAGGATGAACCTAGTGGCAGCTATAGACTCAGGGTGCACCCAATGCTTTGTCAGCCCAGAAATAGTGCAGAAGCTGGGGCCAGACACTAAGAAGCTGAGGCACCCCTCAGATGGATGGTTCTGCCATGGGAAGGGGCCCCACCAGTGAAAGGACTGAGACAGTTTGACTAGGGGTGGGGGAACACTGGGAGAAAATTAATTTTGTCTTGAGCCCCACGTCATGCTACCAAGTGATTCTGGGAATAGATTGACTCCATTTTCATAATCCTGGGTTATGGTGAGGGTCTAGAGAACTGGTCTTTGAGCATCTGGGATGCAGAGACTACACCAAGGACACTAAGCCAAATTGGGAAAAGAGTGCAGTGGCAGCTTTGAGTGAAATCAACTTGCTGCTGGAGTGAATGGAAAGCACCATCCAGGAGGACCAGTTGGGCTACCCCCCCCCCCCGGTATTCCAAGACTTGGCAGAGGTTTTTGAGGAAAAGGAATGTGACCAACTCCCACCACACCTGGAGATGGAATGTGCAACTGAACTGGTGCCTGGGGTGCAGCCTCCCAAGCCTAAACTGTACTTGATGACCCTGCTAGAAATGAGGACTTTAAAGGACTTTATAGAAAAGAACTTGGCTAGAGGATTTATCCACCCATCCACTTCCACCTTCAGGGCCCCTGTATTCTTCCAAGAAAAGAAGGATGGATCTCTGTGACTAGTTACAGACAACAAGAACCTGAATGGGATATGTAGTACCAACAAATATTCCATTCCTCTCATGAAGGACATGCTAGGGAGGCTGGCTATGGTCAGAATTTTTACTAAGCTGGACTTAAGGGAGGGGGATCAATACAAGATGGCATTCAACTGCCCTTTGGGAGTTTTTGAATACTTTGTCCTCCCTTTTGGTTTATTGAGGGGAGGCATGTTTATGCGGCTTGTGAACCAAGTTCTACATGACTTGCTGTTTGAAGGGTCCTGGTCTACCTGGATGATGTGTTGATTTATTGATTTATTCCAAAACTTGGTCAGAGAAGTGCTGAAGAGCCTACTGGATAATCAGTTATACGTTAAGCTGCCCAAACGAGAATTCCATACTGACAAACTAGATTTCCTGAGATACTGAATATCCACTCAGGGAATAGAAATGGACCCAGCTAAGGTGCAGACAGTACTGGAATGGGCCTCACCAAAAACCTGGAAGCAGGTACAGAGTTTCCTGGTGGGGGTGGTTATAGACAGTTCATCCCTGACTTTGCTCAAATAGAACTACTAATTACAGACCTACTAAAGACCAAAATGCACCCGGGGAACCCAATCAAAAGCCCAAGCCATCCACTAAGATCAGGTGGATTCAGGAATGTCAGGGGACTTTTGAAAAATTAAAGAGACTATTTATCACAGAACCTATCTTAAAACATCAGGACCTGGAACAACCCTTTGTTATACAGACAGGTGCTAGTGATGTTGCCATGGGAGCAATATTAATGCAAAAAGAGGAGAAATTAAGACCTTGTGCTTACTTGTCCAAAAAGTTCCAGGGGAGAGATTTGGGGTGGTCCACCTGGGAAAAAGAAGCCTTTGTAATCAAGCGGGTGCTGCAAACCCAGCATCGGTTCCTGGAGGGTGCCCCCCCCCCCCTTTGAGGGTTGGACTGACCATAAGAATCTGGAAACTTTACAAACCTTGAGAAAGTTAAACCAAAAACAGAGCCAATGAGCCAAGGAATTCTATCATTTCAGGTTGAATTTAAAGGCTTTTGCTGGGGAACAAAATGCTCTCGCTGATGCTTTATCCAGAATGCCCCAGTATGAAAGCCAGAGAGACATCCCATAAGAAACCATCTTCTCTCTGGAACAGTTGGGACTGGCATTAACCATGTAGAGCCAAGCACACAAAGAAGAGGAAAACAAAAGCCAAGCCACACCTGTGGATCCTTTGTTCCAAAGCATCCAGGAAGCAGCTGAAAGGGACCAGTGGCTTAAGGAACATTCAGGAACTCTAGAACTATGATACAAAGGGGATCATGTCCATGTCCTGGAGGAGTTGAGAGTCAAGTTCTTACAGCTGTGCCATGACTCCAAGGCAGCAGGGCATTGGGGGTTTCTGAGAACTTGGCATCTGGTAAGAAAACAGTACTGGTGGGACAGGATCCAGTGGGATGTAGAGACTTATGTAAAGGCTTCCCAGTATGTGTCAGCTCTAAGCCAGTGGTAGGCAAGCCTCAGGGCCTGCTGCAGCCTCTTCCAATGCCAGGCACCCCCTGGAGGCACATTGCCATTGACTTTATAACACATTTACCTGAAAGTACAGGGCAAAACACCGTATCAGTGGTTATGGACCTATTTTTAAAACAAGCCCACTTTGTGGGGTGCAAGAGGCTACCCACAGTGGCCAAATTAGCCAATTTATTCATTGGACATGTATACCTGTACCATGGACTTCCTGACAAGATTGTAAGTGATTGAGCCAGCCAGTTCACCTTGCATTGAGCCAGCCAGTTCACAGAATCTAACTCTCCCAATGGATTACAAAAACTAAAGATGCTTGGCCTCAAATTGTAACAGCACTGGAGAATGCAAAGAAGGACTACAAAAGACTTTGGATCACAAGAGGAACAAAGAGTGTGAGGTGGGACTGGGGAGCAAAGTTTATCTGTCCACTCAACATTTAAAGATTTAGCAGCCCTCCAATAAACTGGGACCTAAATTTGTAGGACCTTTTGTGGTAAAAAGGCTGATCAATTATCAAAGTGATAATTATTACTTTATGATACCCCCTTTTATAAAGTGAAATGCTTTGGGCCCTGTTTCTAAGGGCTGGAGCATCAGTGGAGGAGGAGACAATGGTGGAAGCAGTGGCAATGGACCCAGAGAACTCTGCAGGGACAGTCAAGTAGTATAGACAAGCCACTCAATGTCCCTGCAGAGAAAAAGGAATACAGGGTGTCCTCAAGGTGGGTGCAGGGGCAGGAATCCATTCAGACTTCTGCCCCTAGTGTAGACTAAGGGCCTAAGCAGACTGCCAAAAATAGTGCACATTAAATTGA
>CM034706.1:235504126-235521700 GCA_020142125.1 Phrynosoma platyrhinos
ATTTATGCTTTCAAACTCCTTATTTATCACCAAATAAATCTGCTTATTTATCACCAAATAAGAGGATATGTGTTGCCACCACCATGTTAAAAAAGACATAGTTTCATTTTTTAAATGTGCATCCTAATTTATATGCAAATTTATGTTAATTTAACAAATATGTATATACATGTAAATTTAGAAACAATGGCTGGAATCTTGCTCAGCTGTTACAATTGCTTAAGACATTGTAATTCACTTTATAGTCATTGCACCATCACAATGACCAGAAGTCCTTCAGAAACCTACCTTTTAAGACACACATCCCCTCCCCCAAACAGCCATTTCCAAGTTGCCAGACAGCAGGTGGTGTACAATGATGTGTCCAGCCCTCATCCTGTAGCTCTGGTGCCATATTGGAAAGCTACGAGGGGGTATCATAGAGTAATAATTATCACCCAGAAGTTATTATGGTATATTGATGAAATTTTGTCAGTATCATCATCACCAAGTGACTTTTTCTTTTCCCAAAAATGAAAAATTTGTTGTGAGGTCGCTGATTTGACATCACAGATGATGTCATTCATGAAGTGGAAGAGTGGTTTAAGGCACAATCTGCAGACTTCTACAACAACAGAATTTGGAGGGTCAAGGAACACTGGGGAAAATGTGTAAATCTAAATGGTGACTACGCAGAGATAAGTTAACAACTACAAATCAAAACAAACTTTCTGTCAATTTTTTTAAAGGTGATAATTAAAACTTTATGATGCCCCCCTCATATGTGGCTTAAAAGGTAATTTTGAGGGGCAAATGTAGCCAGGAGCTATGGCTGTGTCTTCTAGTGCAGGATCTTGGTCATTTACTACAGTTTATAGACTATTTTAGAATTTAAACTTCACAAAAGAGAAACCAATGCATTTCCTATCCAAATAAAATTAAGTTAATTTGCACTTCCTCTCTTCCATGAATCTGCCCCCATTTCTTTTCATCCAAATCCTCTCCAAACCCATTTTTCTTTCAGTTCAATCTCCCATTCATCAATCATTGCCCATCACAAATGAAATTCAAATAAATAAATAAATTGGATGCCTTGTCTAGCTGCCATGATCACAGAGAAATGAAATGCCAGCTTACGAGATGCTCGTAGATGCTCAGAATGTGTTGTTTTTTGACAAGCTTGGAGATGTAGATTTTAGTTGTAGAAAACCAATGTCTTCATTATAGGCCTCTTTCTACCAGATGTGTAGGGCACGAGAGTGTCTCTAGTTGTATGCTTAAGAGGGTTTCTTTAAAATCATTTGTATCAGCTTTGCCCAAACTGTCTGCTTTTCAAATATGTTTGACGAAAACACCTGTTGTGATTGGGAGAAAGTGTGATCCATGAAAGCTAGCACTGATTCTACCTTGCATGTGCCAAACCACTTCAGAGCAGGCATATGACAGGCATAAGCAACATGGCTCAAAATGCCCCTACATATGAGGGGGGAGGGGGAATGCTCTCTTATCCTTGCCCTCGTTTGCAGCTACATAGCAGCCCTAATTGTCCAAGTATCAAATTACGGGTATGCAAAGGCACCAGATCCTGTCTAATTTTGGAAGCTAAGCAGGGTTAGCTCTGAGTATTATTTGGATAGGAGACCATCAACAAATACCAGGTGCTGTAGGGTCTAGTTCAGAGGAAGGAACTGGCAAAGCCATCTCTGAATATTCCTTACCTAAGAAAACCTTGTGAAATTCATGGGGTCACCATAAGCTGGCAGGTCACTTCAAGGCACATACACTCACAGAGAAAATAACAGAAAGGATACACAGGTGCATATTTCTGTCCCCATTCTGCATCCAAGCTTCTGTAGTAACTTATCAGGATTCTACTAATTACTGTAAACTTTTTTAAAAGGAAGCTCTTCTTCCATCAATCATAACAAAAAAAATATTTTAAGTAGTTCTGTTTAATTACATCTTTCAGTTTTTAAAAATTACTTCCTACCCTTCTTACTTCAGAAACAGTGGGGTTTTTTTCTTATTGTTTAATCATCCTGAATACAAAACATGAGCAAAACAACATTTTTCAAGTACCTCTAGCATGTAGATTTATAGACTAGAAGAGAAGTCATTTTTGAAAGCAAACAGAACTATTCCCCTGAAGCTGCCTAAAAGATCCTCTGACTTGTATTTACTGGTTATGAGTTATTCTCAACAGCAAAGGCTTCCTCTGTGTAATCTTAACAACCTGACGATTTCAATAGGAGGAAAAGCAAGATAACAAAAACAGAGAACCAGCCTTAAGTAATTTGTGTGTTGGATTGGGGGTGTATTCATACAGCAGAAATACAGCAGTTTGACAGCACTTTAACTACCGTAACTCTATCCTACAGAATCCTGGGATTTGTAGTTTGGTGAGGCAACAGAGCTTTCTGACAGACCAGGCTGAATACCTCAACTACCCATCCCAGGATTCCACAAGATGGAGTCATAACAGTTAAAGTGCTGTCAAACTGTTTCATTTCTGCAGTGCTGAAACATCTTGTGTCTAGAGCAGGGGTAGGTAACCTAAGGCCCGGGGGCCGGATGCGCCCCCCGAGGCCTTTAAATCAGCCCCAGGCCAGTCCTGTTGCCGCTGCCACCACCCCCTGCCGCCCCCTGCTGCCGCCCACTGTGATAATATTGATTATTGTTGTTATTACTTGTTCTATGGGTTTTCTTGGCAAAATCTCCACAGGGGTTTTGCCATGGCTTTTCTGGGGCTGAGAGAGTGTGCATGCATATTTTTTTATTTTTTTTTATTTTTTTAAAATATATATATTGGGTGCTTCAGTCCCCCCCCCCCCCCATTGTCTGAGGGACAGCAACCTGGCCCCCAGCTCAAAAAGGTTGCCTACCCCTGGTCTAGAGAGACCTAGGTTCACATTCCCATAGAGTCATCCCCTTATTGTTATTTCCATTTCCAGAGACATTGCACACAAAAAGAAACTGCAGTTCCTGCAGACCCACAGGTTTGGTCAAAACAGGGAAAGGAATTCTTTGGTCCTTCAGATGATGATGAACTACAGCTCTTAACATTCCTCATCATTGACTGTGCTGTGCACCTCAACAACATCTGGAGGGTTGCACAATTCTCCCATCTCAGACTTGAGTTAAAAAGTAGTGAGTCACCTAAACTCATGATCTTCATGGCTGAGCAAAAATCTGAACCTCTGATCTCCATAGTTCAATTAAGGATGGTTGGTGCCTTCCTACCGTGATTTGTGGACTCTCCAGCTCTCTCTTTCTCTTAAGGAACAGAATTGTGTGTGCCACAAAACTTGTCCAGGGCCAGCTACTAAACTAGCCTGCAGCTTCAGGTGCAGTGGAGGTTTCTGTCATCAGTACTTTTGAAGGAAGTTCCACCTACCACTCAAGTGAGCTTCTGTACATCATGATGGATAACTGCAGCTAGTCTAGGGGCCACCCTAGACGTATACCCTGGGAATCTTTGAGGTATCCATAGACTACCAAAAACTAAAACGACTTCCCACCTTTATTGGACATCCACTTCTGTTCCTCAAAATTGGTATTTTTTGTGTTAAACAGTACAGAGAGGCCTTGCAACCTGTTTAAAAGGTATGCTTTGACACCTGGAGGCTTCCAGAAGCAGCAAACCACCATCTTCTTTGCCTAGAAAAGGGTTAGTCTGGGTACTCTAGAGGTGCTGAGGGCCACAAAGATATCCTGGGGAGGCTGCACTTTGCCCACACCTGTTGTACATGGACAGAAAGGCAAGCACCATCTTGTCCCAAGTCCCAACATCCAGTCCTAATCATATTATCTAGCATTGTAAGGAGAAATGATTTTCTTCTGTGGAGTATGGTGTGGGATGGGCTTCAAATCTCTGGTAGTTTTTATTGTCCCATAATGCCACTTCAGTGTCACAGTGAAATCTGAGATGTCAAGCCAAAATTAATTTTTTTCACTTTTGAGCCGACCTTTCAAATTGGCATGCTATGACACTCCTTTTCAGTGGGAAATGTCAAAGCTTTCAATTCCGTACTGTATGCCATCAGGATTCATGCTGGAAGTTTTCTTCTATTAAAGTTTTCAATATTATAGTTTCATTACAGTGTATAAAATATCACTTGGGGAAAAGAAAAGGAAATGGTAAATTATCAAATCAGCCACTGGCATGTTGTTAATTGTGATGACATCCAAACCATCATTAACAGCCGTGGTCCCCAGAGTGGGTGGTAGCACCCCCCAGGGGGGCATTGGAAAGCTCCAGGGGGGCACTGAGGGAAAAAAGAGCAGCAGGGGGGTGCTGAGGGGGGAAAGGGGGTGGCAGGAAATTGTGGGGATGGGGGTTGCAATTTGGGCTGCCATTGTTGCTGAAAAACCATGAAAGTATGGGACTGAAGCCTTTGAAAAGGAGCATGTCTCAGATTCCTGAAGGCAGGAGTGAAACCTAAAGAAAAAACTCATCCAGATCCCACCCTTGAGGCTCTGGGTGGTACTATGCAGGCATGCCAGACCCAGAGCCCAGAGGGAGGAAGGGAAATGAGATAAGCAGAGGCTTGGAGCAGTTAGGAGGCTTTCTTGTGTCCTGGTAAGCATGTGGTGGATGCTGCATGCATAGTGGGACTTTTTGCTTACTTGGGACTGGAGCTGCCCTTTCCTCCAGTTCCCTGCCTCCACATAGAAATGCTTGTCCCTGTGTTTGAAAAAAGGGGATCCTTTCTTAAGGTCCAGAGTTCCTCTTTCCACCATTTCCCTCCCTCTCCCATAGAAATGTGTGTGGTGTCAATGAAAAAAAAGGGGGGAATATGGGCTCTGGAAGACAAACAATGAAATACAAGAAATAAAATTTGCAAATAAGTCCATTAGCAACACAATGAGAAACCTTCTTTCTTTTTCTCTCCTGTCTGAAAATACCTGCCCCCCTCCTTTGGCAGATAATATTGAATTTTTTAAGAAGTCTCTGTGTTGCTTCATCTGGAAAAAAAACTTTAAATGCTGCTTAAAACACATCCAATGCAGTCCCATTTAAAAAACAAAAATGAACATTTGACTCTTGTTGCAGGTAAAGACCTCAAAAAGTTAAGTCTCAGCCCTTTGTTCCCTCTTGTTTAGGATTCCCTTGTTGTGTCTAAAATCCAGTATCCTGAAATCTAGAAAGCATATCCAGGAGTAGCTGTGTTGGCCAAACTGCCAACAATTATATCCCAAATCCATAAATCAGTGATACCTTTATCTTGTTTGATTTTTTACACCTTTGCCCAATGAAGAAGCTAGTTGAGTTTCAAAAGCTTGCTTCATCTATTTTGTGCATTTTGGATGGCCAATAAAGTTATCACTGTTTTGTTGATTTTGGGTGTTATTGTGCTTTGCTGTATGGGCTGACCAGCACAGCAACTCCTGGATATGATTCTTTGAATAGGAGTCCCTCTTAATCTCATAGCTGTTTGGGAGCTTTTCTCCCTCCCCTCTCCCCCCATAGAAGTGTGGGGGGGGCATCTTTGCTAAGTTCTCTTCCAAGTGGCTAGAATTCAGAGACATAGGTTTAATTTGCATTACAGAAATAACGCAGTTCAACACTGCCATGGTTCAATTCTATGGAAATCTGGGATTTGTAGTTTTGTGAGCTATGTAGCCTCTCTCAGGGAGGTCGGGTGTGACAACAAATACAAACCCCAGAATTATATAGCAGTGAGCCATGGCAGTTAAAGCAGTGTCAAACTGTATCAATTCTGCAGTGTAGATTCAACCATAAGTCATGTTACTTTGAAATATTAGTATGCAAAGGGATCTTGTAGCACTTTTAAGACTAAGGACCTCTGGAGACTGGTCCAAAGGGCCAGCCTGGAGGTAGAATTGGAGCGGGGCAGCCACACGCCATCCTGACGCCCTCCTGGCACAGCTTTCTGACACGCTGCACCAAAAAGGGCGAGGAAGAGCCATGCACTGGCTCTTGGGATGGCTTTTTGCCACCCCCAAAAGGAGCGGCAAAAGGGAGGATCGGGGCCATGGTGTGGGGTTGCCACAGCCCCGATCCACCACTTCCCAGGGTGGCCCAGAGCCGCCTGTCTGCAGAGACCCTAACTGTGTGTGAAACATTGTGGCATAAGCTTTCGTAGACTTGCATCTGAGGTTTTGTGGAACAGAATTATGGCAACCCTAGTTACAAGAAACTTCTTTTGTACACCATTCTGGGATAGGATGGGGGAAGCCAAATGGAGAGCTGTGGGAAACAAGCCATATCTATTCAGGCTGAGAGGCAAGAGACCTAGCATGGCTCCTCCAGTTTTGCCTCACCTTGGAACAGAGCAAATGGACCCTGTCCTTCCCTTACTCCCTCCCCTCTTTGGGCATCCAAATACTTGCCATGCCCACCTTTTCCCAGAAAAGGGAATCCAAGAGGAAAGGGCATGGTAGCCTGAAAACGTTTGGTGCTCACTTATCTACATACTCTTTGAAATCCCCCTTCTGCCCTGACTTCTCACCAGCAAATAAAAGTTTACAGCAGCCCTCAAAAATGCCTATCACAATATGTGTATTTGCTTTCAAGTAGCCTGTTGACTTATGGTAATCTCATGGGTTTCATAGAGTTTTCTTAGGGAAGGGATACTCAGAGGTGGTTTGCCATTGTCTTCCTCTGAAACATAGCCTACAGCACCTGATATTCCTTGGTGATTCCCCATCGAAGTACTACACAGGCCTGACCTTGCTCACCTTCACATATGAGATAAGATCTATTGTAGTCCAGCCTATAGCAATTCATACTCGAGACTGCATCTATCCCATTATTACAGGGTCAGAAGTAATTACTATAATGTAAAGCTGGCTTCTTAGATCATTTCCTGTAAAATGAAAAATCATCTCCTGCAAATCACTTCCTGAAAATTCAAAATGATTTCCTTAGATCATTTTGGAATGTCCAATTGCAAGATAATGTGGACATACCATATATACTCAAGTATAAGTCAACCTCATGTATAATTCAAGGGCAGGTTTTGGAGCCAGAATTATGGGTTTTGGTATGGCCCATGAATAAGCTGAGGCATGTAACAAAGTAAAATTTCGAAGCAGAAGAGCAAAGGAAAACAATGCCAAAGAACTTACATAATTTCAGCAGGTATAAGTGTTTGTGCTTATACTAAAGACAGGATTAAAGAATAGAGGGGGAGTCAGTGATTCTAGGATAGATTATGCTCTTACCTTTCACCAGGGAATAGTTCCTTTTTTTGGTAAGAGTCAAAGTACAGTATTTACATTGACCCATGGATGTCAACTCAGTTTTTTTGGGTCAATTTTTTGATTAAAATCTCTAGACTTATACATGCATATATACAGTACTTTTAGTCCATGTAACAAAAATTCTCAAATTCAGAAGCACATCAATTCAGAGCATGTCTTTATGTTCTAGATCTTCAAAACTGACATTATGTTACATCATAAGGAAGCATTCCCAACTGATACCTTCCTGGTTTGTTGGGAGGTGATGGGAGTTGCAGTCTAACACATCTGAAGGGAACTAGATCATGGAAGGCAGTCATAAAGGCTACTATAAAAAGATTAATAGTAATTATTGGCACAAGTTATAATAGTATTTTTCTTTGCTTTACAGTGGATATGACTTTGACTATGACTACTACAGAGATGACTTCTATGACAGGTAAGCAGATCTGATATTTCTATGTATTTATTATTTATTATATGGAGAGCCAGAGTGGTGTACTGGTTTGAGTGTTGGACTTCAACTCTGGAGAACAAGGTTCTATTCCCCACTTGGCCATAGTAACCCACTGGGTGACTTTGGGGAAGCACACACTCTCAGCCCCAGAAAACCCCATGATAGATTTTCCTTAGGGTCACCATAAGTCAGAAATGTCTTCAAAGTACACAACAACAACAACAAATTTAATATACATAACAAATTTAATATTAACAATTAGAATCACACAACAGCAACAACAACAAATTTAATATACATAACTGTGCTTTAATCCTAAAGAGGATCTTAGAGGGCTGTATATTTAAATCTAACTATTAAAGCAAGTTTTAAAATATATTTTAAATGCCTGGGCAAATAAAAGCAGATTTACTCTACAAAGAATACAAAAAATGGTGCCATGTGTACCTCCAATAGGGTGACACTCCAAATTCTGGATATCAATATAAAGAAGGTCCACTCTTTTGTTAATCATAAGTGTGTTTGCTTTATAGGAGGAAAAGAAGTTACTTGCAAAGTAGCCCAAAATGAATTGTCATGTTTTCTTAAAGATTCTCAAAACTTAGAATGAACATATTTGTATGAATGGGAAACATGAACAGCACCTGGTGCCGTTAAAATTCAGGACTGCGATCAAATCCCATATGCTTTTTACCATATATTTTCTTGCTTCTTCCTGACTGTTTTTATGGTGTTGCTCCTGCTATCCTTTTGTTCTTGTTCCAACCTTCTTAAAGGCGTGTTTTCACTCTCCCACTGTGTGAGCTTTTCTCAATAGGTCCTAGAATACTCAACATCCAACCTCCTTAGCTTGGCTAAAGTTAGCTGTTATAATTAGTAATAAGAGAAGGTTCTGCAAAAGCTGTGGAAATAGTATCAGAGAATGAGCAGTTGTCTCCCACCCCACCCCCAGATAGCTACTACAGAGCCTGCCATAATCTTCCTCTGAAACCAGATATGAAAAGGCACAACTTCCTTTTTGCTAAATCTCCACTCTAGCCAGGCATCTTCAAATATAAATAGGTGCTAAACTGAAATAGGGCACTCGTGAAGAGATGGAAAGGATGGTGAGTTATAAAACCAGATGAACCAGCCTTGCCTTGAAGTCCTCAATTAATTCTAAGAATGGAAACGATATACTGAGAAATACACACACACACACACACACACACACACACACACACTAAACATCACAGTCTTGCAAGGTATAGTGATTTGCTAAGTAAAGAAAATCTTCTAAATGAGTTCAACAGTATAAGTTCACAGTGTAATAGCTTGGCGAATGTGTCTTCCGGAGCCTTCATGATCAAATATTATCCACAGCGCCTTTTATTATGCTGAGCAATATGGTTAGAAGGCAATGATAGAATACTTGCTCCCCCTAGAGGAAATCTATGAATAATGGACTCATACTCTTGAAAAATGTTTGTGTACTTTAGTCTATGTGCTGCCAAAAAGAACATCTTCTAGCTTAGGTTGTTTTCTCTTACAGACTCTTTGAGTATCGGGGACGAGTCTCTCCCATACCCAGGGTGGTTCCTGTGAAGCGTCCACGTGTGACCATCCCTTTAGTAAGGCGTGTAAAAGCAACACTCCCAGTAAAACTCTTTGCCCGATCTGCTGCCATTGCAAACAGCTCTGCCAAATTAAAATGTAAGTTTCTATGTTCTTATGGAAATGTGTTAGCCACAATTTTAAGAACACAAAACTGCTTTCTACTTGTGCTCTAGCTATACTATATATTAGGGACAGATTTTACATTGCAAATATGGTGTTTATATACCATGTTACACATGCGATGGAGTCCCATCCACCTCATAATCCCAGAAATTATAATTACAGTATAAATCATACAGACAATTAGAATAAACAGCAGACAGCATTAAAACTGGAACCAGCTCAGGAAGAAAGTCACATTAAGCCAAATGCTTGTTAAATGGGAAAAGTTTTTACAGTTCACTGGAAAGTTAGAGTAAAGCATCCTTCCATGACAGCCATTTTTAAATGTGTGAAGAAATGTCACATAGGAGATGGAGCGAGCTTCTTTTCTCCTCCTCCACAGACCAAACCAATGGATTCAAATTACAAGAAAAGACATTCCACTGGAACACTAGGAAAAACTTCTTTACTGTAAGAACTTTACTGTGATAGTGGAATAGACTGCTTCAAAAAGTAGTGAAGTCTCCTTCTTTGAAGGTCTTTAAACAAAGGTTGTATGGGCATCTTGCAGGAATGCTATAATTTTTTATTCCTGTATTGCAGAAGGGTAGAGTAGAAAGCCCCTTGCAGCTTCCAATTCTAAAATGTTATGATTCAATGATATCTTGCACTCCAGGCTCTAAATCTGATTGTTAGTCCTGACTGGAGTAAATCAATTAAATTTATCCACATGTTGACATGGTGATCAAGATCTCTCCCAGCAGAGTAACCGTCTTGCCAGAGTCATTATAGAACAGGGCTTCCATACCTTTAATTAGCTGTTCATGAGAATTTGGGCATTGACGGCTTATCCCATATATGGAACATTATGATGGGAGAAATTGTACCTGCCCAAATTCTCCTGTCTTCACAGCTATGAGAGGCAAATGAGACCCTGTCATATTCAGGACCTGCTACTAAAAGGTATATAAAACAAATAATTAAAGCTCTACTAAATAAAATCTCTAATTTGTGAAATAAAAAAGGGTGAGTACATAAGGCTCACTTCCAACTTCTCTCTTCCAAGTGAAATGCAATGAACTGCAAACAATTAAAACGGAGCTGACACAGATCAAATCCAACATTGACGCTCTCCTGGGCAGATTGGAGCAGATTGCTGAACAACAGAAAGCATCTACAGGTCAGTTGGCTGATTGGAAATGTCCCATCATCAAAGCCAAGGCATGGGGAGTTCAGGTGTAGCAGGAAATTCAGTGCCAACTACCCAGTTATAACCAACCCTTCTTCAATTGGAGGTCCACATCCATTTATTGTTTTGCAGCTGTAATTCACCAGCTGCAGCTGCAGCTGGTGAATGTTTGTAGTTGTAAATAAGATGGAGATTTTTGCAAGCATTTTCTTATAGCAATTATGTAATAGATGAGCTAACCAGAAAGGTCCCTGGAAACCTGTGCTTGCAAACAATTGCCAGCTTTCCGTAAACAAATCAAGATACACTCAGGTTTCCAGGCTTTTTCCTCTTGTACTTTAGACAATATTTTATGGTCTAATTTCCCAGATATCACTAGGCCTAAATCTGGGAAGGAGCTTTTAACCATATAGACCTCAATGGAGTGAGACAGCTGTATGATTTTTCTTGGCCACCTGTCCCCTAGTTGAGCTCCAAAGAAGACAGTTAATGCAAGGAAAAATGAGAAGGCACACAAAAAACAAAATTCTTCTTAAATACTTCTAAATCTAACATCTCACCACTCTTTCTGACTTAGCCCTGAACCCCAAATAGGTAGCACTTATAATACTGCTCCCAGCTTATGTGGTGGGGTTTGTGGTTCTTCTCATCCTCACCTACCTAAACCACATGGAAACTGCCTCCCCCTAAACTAGGAATGGGCAACCTGTGGCTCTACAGGTGTTGGTGGACTACAATTCCCATTAATCCTAGATAGCATGGCTGATAGGAGTGAGAGCTGAACAACATCTGGAGACCTACAGGTCACCCACCTCTACTTGTAACTTTTACTACCAGCTGTCAGTGGGACAGCTCTCATGGGAAATGGCTGCTCATATTTTCCCTAGACATAAATTCTGTGGGATACCTATATCCTTTTAAACCTATGTCCACTTCTAAATACTTGATCAAGGCTTTTCCCTTGGAGAAAAATCTGTAATCTAACTTGGAGATCCCAGACCATTGTTTAGTGCAGGGTTAGACAGTGTGTGGTCCTCTAGATGATGGACTGCAACTCTCATCAACCCTACCCAGCAGCACCAATAATTAGGTATCATCAAAACTTTAGTCAAACAACATATGGAGTTTTTGTGGATTTTTCGGACTGTGTGGCCATGTTCTAGAAGAGTTTCTTGAAGTTTTGCCAGCATTTGTGGCTGGCATCTTCAGAGAATATTGGAATGGAAGAGAGTGGTATATATATATATATATACTGTGAGACCCTGGGGTAGGGAGGAGTGATTCCCATGTAAACTGTGTATTGTTCTGTTGTTGATGAGAGGGCCTCAGGTGGGAGGATATGAAAATGAGGATTAGTGTCTGCTAATTGGTGATCATTGTCTGCTGGGAAAGCCCCTGACCCTGGGTGGTTTCTCATTTGCATTTGCTGAGTGCTGATTTTTCCACCAAAATCCACAAACACTTGGACAACTTCAACAGGAAAGAAGAAACGCTTAAAGTAAACAAAGTGCCTTTACAGACTGCCAGAAATAATGCAGCTTGAGGCCACTTTAACTGTCCTGGCTCAGCGCTTCTACTATGCCTGTTGACAGTGTGACGTGAGCCTCAGAGTGACCATCAAGCTTGGGAAAGGTACTTTTTTGGACTACAAAATCCTGAATTCCCCAGTCTGGGAGTTGTAGTCCATGCTTTGCTGCCAACAGAGAAGGGCATTTATTTATTGGCCTTTTGTGTCTTATTTTGCAGAGGTTAGAAAGAAAGCAGATGGAAACAAAAGTGAAATTTCCCAAGAAGACACAGCATCAGAAGCAGAAATGAACACAGAGGAACCACTAAATGGGGAAGAAGGAGAAGAGGAAGGCCTTGTGCGAGATGATTGTGAAGATGAATTGGTAAGAGGCAACAGGAAAGTGTTCGTCTCTTGTCACCTGTATGGATTGATAAACTCTTTGCAATTGGAAAAGGGCTCAAATTGCTGAAGAAATTGCTGAATTCCCACCTTACCCAGCCTAGTCCCTAGAACAAATAGCCCTCTTTAATATTATGATTAGTTACAGCTAGATATATCTGCTTTGTTACCCATTCCAGTAAGTACTTGGCTCATATGATGCTAAGACATGAGGTCTGTCTTTCCAAATTCACATCATCACCAAATTCAAGTTTTCTCTACTGACACCCACTGCTAATGCAGAGAGCTTTGATCCAAGTTGTTTTTTTGTTGTTGTTATTTTGTTTTTTGCTTAGATTTGCAATTGTCTGGATATGTGGCTTGGTAATGTATCATATAGCCCTCAAAACCAGGAAGCCTATTATGCAGCAGTGTAAAATTGCCCCAAAGGATTTTCTTCATCCTGAGCCAACAAAGCATATCCATAACTTTTTTTCCAGACACACATGCAACAGAAATCTGCTCAGCATATAGGGAAGCTAATCCTCACACTCACTTACTCACCCATTCACACCTACATGTGCACACATACACATACCTCCAAATAAGAATGCATTTTTCCCCTTTTTTTAGGAAGGTCATAGCCTTGAGTGTTGGACAGTGACAGAATTGTACACACACTACCAGATTTCCCTATCCTCTGCCTAGGGACACACATCTGCAAAACCTGCTCCTGCACATGTATTTACTTTACTGGATCTTGCTGAGTATTCAGAACTGGAATTAAGCTTTGGCATCCTTAGAACTTACCCAGGTCCAGTCCAGGGCTCACTGCCAATCCTCCTAATCCTACTCCTTCACCTCCAAGCTGTTTCTGCTTGTTCCTTGTCCTCTCTGAGGAAGTACTTAGTAAAAGAAGCAAGGAGAAAGATCAGAAACCTCTCCTTTTTACCCCAGCTGGCACCCTACATTTCGCTTGGCCCATGCAGTTTCATATCCTTCCTGATCTCAAAAAGCATTATTTAGGTAATATTTGCATATAATCCCACATTACACAGATGCATATAACCAACAGGATCCTAGGCTAAATCCTTACTTTCTTTATGGGCGTGCTAATTCAACTGAACAAAAGTAAATGATTGAGCAGCCAACAATAAGAGGGAGGATGGCTTCCACAGAGGGAGGAGCCTATTGCAAGCATCTTGCCCAAAAGCTCCATAAAACCAGGAACTGATTATGCAAACACCAGTAGTATCCTGCTCTATTAGATTTGCAGAAAGTCCTCTGAAATTTGCTAGCTGGCCTGACACTTGTCAACTGCAATAGAAACAGAAATTGTACCACTGACATACTTTGAAAATGCAGGAAGCTGGCCTACAATAAGTCAGGCAGTTGGTCCAAATTTTACCCCAGTCTTCTCTACACTGACTGGCAACAGCTTTTCGTGGTTCCAAATAGGAATTTCCCAGCCCTACCTAGACATGCTAGGAATTGAACTGGATACCTTCTGTGAACAAACTATGCATGCATTGAGCTATAACCCTTCCTCTTCACTAATACGCTTTGTACAGTATAAATTATTTGCATTAGTGGGAGAATGAGGGAGGTTGAGATTAGGTTCTGCTACTGATACACTGCAATAAACCCAACCATTTTGCATTTTATGGACATTCAGGAACATTGAATAAATGTACATAGGGCATGGAGACAGTTGGTCCTACTCTAAATATGCTTCATTACATTTAAGTACCTTACAGGTATATAATGGGAAGACCTACCAGAATTCCACCCTGAACACATTAATTGAATAAAAGCATCTATAGCCCAACATTGTAACCTCTTCTGTTATTTTACTTCCAGTCAAATTTCTCTCCACAACCCACCACCTTCTCAACTACTGTCTTAACAGCTGTCATGCCATAATTTTAAATATTTAGAAAAATCAGGCTTTCAGGAATTCAGCACTAGGCAGTGAGTAATTTTGAAAGCTGCATACCCTGAAGTAACATGTGCAAATCAAAGCTTAAAGAGGTTGTAGTTTCAGATCATACACGCTGTTCATGGAAAAGTACTATGTCTTTCTTTACTGTACTTACTGCAGCCACTTGTCTCCCTCAACCAAACCTACCTGACTGAGGTGGTAAGGTAGTTGGCCCTCCATATGTAAGATAAAGTCCATCTGTAAGGTGCAGCCCTCCATATCCACAGATTCTTTATCCATAGATTCAACTATCCACAGCTTGTGTGTGTGCATGTATTCCAAAAAGCCAACAATGATTTTGCCATTTTATATAAGGGACATTTTACTATGCCACTGTATTAATGGGACTTTGTATTCATGGTTTTTGGTATCCATGTGGAACCATATCCCAATGAATACCAAGGGCCCACTGTATTACTTTTGGATGTAGCAAGGGTATAACAGTCCTTTGGCAAACAATATAGCAACTGGTAACATAGCTGTTTTTTCCCCTGTAAAAAGTAATGTGACTATTTGTTCTTAGTACATTTTTTAGACTTGAAGTAGTTTTGTGCGGCATTTTGATGAGTATTATTTTATTATTTTTGGATGCCTTTATTTTTAAATAGGAACCAAAGAGTAACCAAAAAAAGCAATGAAAAATGTAATGAATAACTTACAATAACAGCAACATGTTTCTTGGGCAAGTAACAGGTTGAATTAACAAAACATTTTTAAACAAATTTTAAATAAATGCCACTTGAGATTTGTATGTTTGATCAAGGTGAAATGAGGAGATTAGTTCTTCTTACCTAGACAGGGAAATTTAATCTAGCCTACTTGCTTCTAGCCAGAAGGTGAGTACAGAGAATGAATTCTGGTGCCCCAACAACTGAACCAAAAGAAGCTAATTAAGGGGGGATGCAGACGGGTGGCCCTGGGCTCCATGCCTTGGCCCCAATCCACCCTTTTGCCAGCCGTGAAAGGAGCGCTAAAACGCCGGTCCTTCCAGAGCCGGCAAATAGGGTGCCCAAAGAGCTGCCGCGTGGTTCTTCTGCATCCCTTCCAGCGCAGCACATTAAGATGCTGCACTGGGAGGACATCTTGATGATGCATGCCATGCATAATAGCGTGCACCATGATGACATCCTTGGGAAGGGATTAGGGCACCCGGCGTGTGGCTGCCCCTCCCTTCCCTGCCTCCAACACCGCACAAAGCACCATCTGTAGAAGCCCTAAGTGAGGAAGCTAATTAAGTAAATACATAGACCCCCCTGAAAGGTATTTGTAAATTGCAGCAACCAATCAACTCTGTTCTACAAATTGTATAAAGTTGCTGCTCTATTAGCTGAGCTAGGGGTTTGCACCCAGCATTCTCCTCTTGCCAAAGTTGATCCCACCAAAACTGGAGAACTTGCACCCTCGCCTCCCACATGGAGATAAACAATGAAAACTAGAGACTCAGGGCAAGGCCCTGAGATATAGAATCCCTTATAGGGTCATAATTATGTTTCTTTATTGAAAAAAATATTCCCCAAATTAACAAATGTCTTCATTTGGAGGATAAAAAGAACTTGAAATGTAAAAAAAGAAAAAAAGAAAATCCAATGCAGGAAAGAGGAAAATTGTTAAGTTTATCCTTATGTGAATTAGTGAAGTTTACATCACATTTGTCATGCATAAGATGGCAATCTGCTAGGCTCATCCCAACTCACTTCATTATACATAGCATTATGTCAAGAGTAGACAAAGTACAGCTTGTAGGACTTTAAATCCTGTGAGCCCTACCTAGTAAAGACTGCTGAGAACTGCAGTTCAGCTCCATCTGGAGGGCTGCATTTTGACTACCCTTAACAATGACACCCAAAATATGAATATTAATAATCACATCATCTTTCTTTCTCTTTCCTTCTTTCTACCTCTTAAGGAGAACAGCCATTACACAGATGTGGAGGATTCCAGCCTACAGTAACCAGGTATATGTAATAGCATATATAGACTTTACTTAAAATAAAATAGTTTTGACACCCTGTTGCTGTTATCTGAATCTTTCCTGTTCAACTGTACATTTGTACCTTCCTTTTCTTTCTTCCCCCACCCCTCCAATTTTCCTTTTTCTTCTTTGCGAAATTTGACAGAAATTTTATTTTTGTCATGGCTTGGAGAATGAGGATTGAATATACATCAGAAGAACTATGCATGGGGGGGGGGCGAGGAGAAAGAATTGGGGGGTATATGAAAATGAGTAAACAACATGTATTATAAAGCTGCCAGGTCATACTTTACTGCTTAGAAGATGTCCTTCAATCATAGAGGAAAATAGGGATAGATAAATGGGTTCATTTGAAAGGCAGGTGGTCTAACAACATGAAGGTGCAATTAAAAGTATGTGGGCATAGAACATGAGTCCATGATCAATTGCCCTTATTACTGAAGAAGCACACACCAAACAGCAGTATGGGATGCAGTGGCTTTATGGTTAAGACATTGACTCTGACGACTGCAAGATCGGCATAACAGAGTGAGCCCCCATCACTAGTGCCAGCTCCTGCCAACCTAGCAGTTCAAAAGCAAGTAAAAGTGCACGAAGATAAATAGGTACCACTTTGGTAGGAAGGTAACAGCATTCCATGTGCCTCAGCATTTAGTCATGCTAGCCACATAACCACGGAGTAATCTTTGACAACACTGGCTCCTTCAGCTTAGTAGCAGAGATGAGCATCACCCACTATAGTCAGACACAACTAGATAAACACGTCAAATGGGAAACCTTTACCTTTACCTTTATATAGTATGAATAACAATATTATAGGATCCATTAGTGTAAAATCAAACTGCCTTGACCAGAGTTTGCTCAATATTACAGCTGTCTCTCAGATTCATAATCACTGCATGAGGTCTGTTTGTACACAGAAAGATACACCCAACTTCCTCCTTAAAATCTGTTACAGAGGGAAGGTGTGTATGGGTGTGGGTGTGTATGTGAGAGAGAGAGACCCTTGTGCACACGTAATTCTGCATAATAGGGGAGGGGCTGCTGTAATCTAAAGGGGATCTCCTCAAGAGAAGTTTCTCTGGCCCAATCTGAAAATTTATAGGACATGTGGAGAGGACTGTTAGGGGCACAAAAAGGCCCTTGAGGTAGCATGTAGCCTATAGGCCACAGTGTGCCCAATCCTGCTCTAGTGCTGCTAGTC
>CM034706.1:235521964-235541057 GCA_020142125.1 Phrynosoma platyrhinos
CCCCCCCCCCCCTTCCCACCCATTCTCTTTATCTTAGCATGTTCAGCACTGCAGCTACAAAGGAAGGACAGCAAGAGGTTAAACCCTGCCTTGGCATGTTGAGCCAGACAAGCATAACATGCGGGACTGCCATCATCTCTCTGCCTGGCATTCAAAAGGAGAAACATGGACCAATATCTCCAAGCTGTTTTTGTAGTACACAGCAAAGTAGTCATCCCAGTGGATCCTCATCATTACCTGCTCCCCCCAATCCATCCTTGTACTACAGACTCAGAGCCCTGTCGTCAGCACAAGCACCACTTGTTCTGTGATCTCCTGTAGCCAAATATTGGAACTGATCATTTTCTATTGGCAGGTGAAAGTTTGTGGTTTTTCTAACACAGGAAAAGAGACAGAGTGAGTAAATAACAGAGAGGGAGGGAGGGAGGGAGAGGGAGAGAGAGAATCTATATAGAGAACCTTGATTCAGAGACAGATGGAAGTGTGGTGTGCAATTGCAAGAAACATAAAGCTATGTTACGATGTACAATTTATGGGTTTTGAATTTGAAATCCTGCCCATGACTGGGATAGCCAGGGAGACTCCTATTAGTCTATTTGCCTCCTAACTAGCCTGATCCAATGCCATTCTGGCACAATGCAGACTGTAGCATTTGAAGCATGCCCTTTAATGGGGTGGTGTGCATAAACTAGTGTACACTTTGGATGAATGAACAGAGAACATCACTATTAACAGGTCTTTCCTTAAAGGAATAACAAAGCAACTTCTTCCACCCTTTTTTCCAAAGTATTAGTTAAGATATGGTTCTATACAATCTATAGAGGCAGAAGAACTGAGCGGCATTAAAATAGACAACATACTAAAAGGCACACATTAAATCAATCATTTCAAAATAAAGGGATGCAACTGGAATGTTCACTTCACAAGCTGACACCCCTGCTGTTCATTAAAGTTTCATATGTCATATATTTGTTCTTTGTAAAGATAAGGTCAACCAAATCTGGTCCAAAGTAAAGGGAAAGGATGTCATGATCAAACAGTAACGGGAACCTGAAAATCACATGGCAGCTGAAGGCAATGATAACCCAGTATGTGTCCTGTTTCTGACACAAGAGGCCTAAGATGGAAGGGAAATGTGTTTTTAGTCATTCTCATCTGCTGTCGCTTCTCTGAAATTCAGGTGCTTTTAGCCCACCCGTATCAAGAGAGATAAAATGTGAGCAAGATTTGTTACACAGGTTATCAGACTGAAACATCTTACAAAATGGCACCTGTTTTCCTTTTTATTTTCTTTCTGCAATGTTCCTTTTCGTACACCCCGCTTGAAACTAGTTGAATCCTCGTTGCTAACGTCAGAAGTAGATGATGCGACACTTCCTTATCATTGTGACTTAGTCCTATGGACTCTAACCTCATCACTAATTTGAGAGGTAGACAGTGTGACATTTCCTTAGCAATGTAACTTGGTTTTAAGGATTCCCAATCAGAAGAGAATTGGCTGCTCAGAAAGGGAGGGAGAGAACCACATCATATAGGACTTTTCCAAAGGACATTAATTTGACACTATTTTCAAAGGATTTCTGCTAGAAAACATATATCCTGACACTGAGGATTTCCTTTCCTTGAGATTTCTTGACAGATTATGGCTGTCAAAGCACAATAGTTTACATCCACTTCTTTGTTGAAAGTAATATATCCTGGAGAGCTAAAATTGGTAAGTGCTTTGAGTGTTCCTCTATTTCTTTTTCTGTTGGCTTCTGCTGCACAGTTTGGCCACTTTGTTGTACTAGGCTATTTTAGAATAGCTTTTTAGACCTTGTTTTGCTATGACCTGATCATGAGGCTGAGCTGTAGAAGGAAAACAGGGGAGCAGGGTGCTTTGTATATATAAAAAAACCTGTACAATAAAAGGAGGAACTTGATTTTTCTTGTAGTATTGTATTGTAATTTTCCAAATTTAGCATTTTTTTTTCATATTCCCAATGGAAAGAATTTCATCCTGCACTAAACTACAAATTCCAGAAGTCCTTGGGATAGATCCATGACTGCTAATGAGATATCAAGCTGCTATACAGTGGGTCCTCCACATTCTCAGGGCCTAGGAGCACAGGACCCCTGTGGAAAGTGGAAAAACTGTAAATAAAAATATATATACTATTTTTTTTTTACCTGAGAGAACACCCCTCTAGGAATCTCTAGGTCCTCCAGAGCAACTCTATGGTTAAAACCGGATGGAAGTTGATCGCAGAATCATGGTGGAGGACCTATAAATGCCTAGAGAAGTGTTTTCTCTAGGAATCTCTAAGTCCTCCTCTGTGGTCACCCTCCAGTAGAGTTGTGCTGGAGGACCTAGAGTTTCCTAGAGAGAGCATATTAACCAAATCAGTGAGTAATCAAATCTGCAAAAGTCAAAGCCGCAAATGTGGGAGACCAACTGTAATTGTGCAGTGTAGATACATCCTTTGTTATACCAAAAGAAAAAACCAAGCGATTATTCCCACGTCATTTTTATGACAAAAAGCAAGTTGGACAGAACAATTTTGCTCTTAATTTTCTTCCCAGAATGTAGCATCTTCTTGTCTGCACATCAGCTTGTCTTCCTCTACAAGAAAGATCAGCTCACCAGAAAAGATTGAAATCTACCCCTGCCAAACACTGCACCACAAAGAAACCAATCTGGAACCTTACAAGATTTCAGCTAGGGGTTACAAGTCTGCTACACAGCAAATCCTTAACAGAAAATGTGTTGAGAACCCCTCTATGGCAGCATCTATTTGTTTTTATGAGATTCCTTCAAACACAGTCGAGTAAAAAGTAGCTCCCAGCTATTCATTTGACACAGAGCTGCACCTCTAGGCAGGCTCTGGAACACCATTATTGCAAGCACATATCCATAAGTCTCCCAGTGGCTAAAGCTTCAGAACAAATGTTATCTGTTCTACACTTCCATGGACACAAAGCTTCTTGGTTTTCTGCAGTACTCTGGACCTTACTGCCAAGTTGGGAGGATGAGTTAACCTTGGTCTCAGCAGACAAGAGGCAGTGTAAGACAGCTTGGAACAGGGGTAGCCTAGATGTGACCCTCCAGTTGTCATTGGACTGTAACTCCCAACATTCCTTGCCAATGCTTATCCTAGCTAGGACTAATGGGAACAGCAATCCAACCACATCTAAAGGGCTGGATGTTGTCCATCTCTGGATTTGAGCACCCAGCCCCTTCCATTGCAGAATAAGTGTGTTCCCTTCCCTCAAAGAATGCTGCATACCATCAAGTCTTCACTAGCCTTTTTAGAGCAGAGAGGATAGAGCATGCTAGAGATATGCACAATAATGCAGTGTGGAAGAAAGGTGATCGAGAAATGCTCTTCTTTTCTCAGAAAATCAAACTTCACTCAATAAACTGATCAACAGACTAAGTAGGCCCCATAGGACACAACGCTTCTTCACACAATACATTTTCAGAATTCCCTGACTAAAACAATGATAACATAGCCACTAGTTTAGGGCTAACTGCAGCTGAGCTTAAAGAACAACTGCAAGATTCTTTATATTACATCAGCTGAAGGAATGGTTATCAGGATCTCAAAAAATGGAGAAAAGGGTTAAAGCTTTCCTGCCACACTGCAATCCTGAGGAAAACGACCATCATCTTCAAATAAAGAAGGTCCCGTCCACTTTCTTTCAGTTGCTCCAGGATGTCCAACCGCACTAGTGGTTCAATTTACAACAAAGATTTCACCTGAACATTCAGATATGCTTCATTCATAAAGTTAACATATGAACTTGCACCATAGAACATGTTTGTGAAATGTTAAAATATAAAAGCCTTAGTTTGCACAAACCCATAGATATGCTACATAAGTACATTTATCTTAGAGTTTGTCATCTGAGAAATAGAGAGCAAAGGAAAACAGAAACTACACATTTTGTAACAGCAATATAGAGTATTATTTAGACAGATAGACACATAGTCAGAATCTGAAGGACTAGTTTAGCAACATATTGCAGTATAAAGTTTAACTCAACATTGCAAATATTGAAGGTTACACTAGTGCATTTGTCACAAGCAATGTCACTTCCAGTTCAAACACTCTTCTTTTGGATACAGAAGTGGACCTTGGATATGAGTGTTGATTGTCTAATGAGTGCACAGAAATTCTCATACTCTAATTCTGTACTCTGCCTTAAATACAAATGTTCACATTATATCATGCCTAAAATCTTGAGTAAAACCTTCTCTTAAAAAGCATTTTACAGGTGTCAAAAGAGAAAACATTTCATCATTTTATTTTCTAGATCATCCAAAGTTTCCAATTTGTTCTTGGGGGAAATAAATGTCCTGGTTTTTTTCCTTAGAACTTCACTTCACCAACCCCTTGCAAAAACGTGCAGCTAATTTTCCAGTGTTGTGTGTGTTCAAAATCTCATGGTTAACTTGGGCAGACATACTAGTTCTTCAGTATGCACTTTGAAGTAACTATTTGCCAAGGTGGCTGACATGCAAATATGGATCTACAATTACCTATGACTCAGTATATGTAGAAAACTAATTTCTGAGGTAAAATGTAGATTTTTGTAATCTAAATTTGTTGCTGTTGTGTGCCTTCAAGCCTTTTCTGGATAATGGTGACCGTAAGGCAGGATTTTCTAGGTATATGTGTTAACAGTCACCACCACCATCTAATGCAACCTTCTTTAACCTGGTGCCTTCCTCCAGCTGTGGACTTCAACTCCCATGATCTTTCATCATTGACCATGTTACGTGGAATACTGTGTCCAGTTCTGGGCACTACCATTCAAGATGGATATTGACAAACTGGAGCATATCCAGGACAGGGCAACCAAAATGATAAAAGTTCTAGAAACTGTGCCCTATGAAAAGAGACTCAGGGAGCTGGGTATGTCTAGCCTGGAGAAGAGAAGGTTAAGAGGTGACATGATAACCCTGTTTAAATAGTTGAGGAGATAACTGAGAATGGGGCAAGCTTGTTTTCTGCTGTTCCGAAGACTAGGACTTAGAGCAATGGATTCAAACATCAAGAAAAGAGATTCCACCTCAACATTAGGAAGAGTTTCATTAAGGCAAGAGTGTTCGACAATGGAATATGCTACCTCTGAGTGGTGGAGTCTCCTTCTTTGGAGATTTTAAAACAGGTGCTAGATGGCCATTTGTTGGGACTGCTTTGTGTCTTCCTGCATGGCAGAGCTGGACTGGATGGCCCCTGTGGCCTCTTTCAATTCTATGATTCTATGATTAGGTGGGACAGATGGAATTTGCATTCCAAAGCATCTGCAAACTACCCGATTTGCAGGCTGTAAAAAGCTGGTTTGGTAGATAGAATACTGGATTAGGAAGACCCATATTCACCTAGGAAACTCACCAGCTACTCTTCCACCCGTTATAATCTCTTAAATCCAGGAGAAATCTTGTGCCCCTCAAGATGTTGTTGAGCTACAGCTCCTACCCATTCCCAGCATCATTAAAGCTAGGCTGTTGGTAGCTGGAGCCCAATAACACCTGAAGGGCTGCAGGGTTCCAACACCTCTTTTAGCCTAATCTCCACCTATAGAAGTAAAGAATATTTGACTTGACATGGTTTTGGATGTTCCCACAAGCCCAATTTACTATGACCGTTGGTAAGGAAACATACAACTTACAGTCCAAAGCATCTGAAGATTCGCCACTTCTAATCCAATATACAGTTAGCCTTCCATATCTAGATTCTGCACCCATAGATTCAACCATTCAAAAAAAATTGTAAAAAAAAAGCAAACTTTGATTTTCACATTTTATGTAAGGAACAAGATTTTCCTATGCCACTGTATATAGCAAGACTCGCACATCCATGGATTTTTGTATCCACAGATCGTCCTGAAACCAAACCACAGAGGATATCAAGGGCCCGCTGTTGTTTTTCATTTAAACTATTTAAATAGTTTTAATAATTTTCATCTCATTAAATTTGTATGTCTGCAATGAGGCTTTAAAAAGCATTTTCAGTGTTTATACTGTTTTAAACTAGGCTGGTTTTATTGTATGCCACTCCAAGAGCTCAAGATAGAGAGCTGGACAGAAATATTGTAATAATATAATAAACTATAGTGTTGCTGAAAGCAAAAGGAGGGACAGTCTGGAGTTTCTTGCATGAAGAATGGAATTAACTTAGAAATAGTTGTAACAAACATTGAAATTAAAAAGAAAACTAGAATTTTCTATAATTTTTTAGAGTTTCTTATTAAAAATACCTTGTAACACAGTTCTTCAAAGCTTTACATGAAGCACAACAAAGCATTTTAGAATCCCAATGCACTGCACATTCTACTGTGACATGTTTTGTACCTGGACATGGTCATGAATTTTTCCAGGAAAGTCACAAAGCACTCATTTGCAAACTTGTTGTGCACTTTTTGAAGGCAGCGACAAAAGCAAGTTAGAAAGAACACTGGAAGGTCTTATTCTTTTGCAGAAGAACAAGGAAAATATTAATGCCAAGACTAAAATCTTTACAAAGAAGGTAGAGGTTTTTATAGTGTAGAACTGAGAAGTTTGCTTTTAAAAGAGACATCCATTCCACACATGAGGGAATATGTGGAACACTGTGGTGATCTACAAAGGATAAGTTATTTTTGTGTGAATAAATTCCTCTGCACTGCCAAAAATAATAATCCGCCCACCCCCACCTAAGGGCCACTTTTGATGTTTTAGAGACTCATGAGCCACTGTAACAAGATGTGAGCTGAAGTCACTTCCCATTTTTAAAAAGGCATATGCTACACCTAAAAACATGGCAAAAATGTCTCCCATGTCCCTAAAGGAAACTTTCAGATTGTCTTTAAAAGGTTCCAAAAGATTGTGTCTACTTTTGCTAGGTTTACCTGACCTGGTTATTTCATTTCACATGTGCATATTAATTCTGGATAAAAAGTTTGCTGAAAAGTGTTAAACAGCTCTTCTTTTTGGAGAGACAGGAACCTAGTCCTATTCTTTCCATGTTATTTTTGCCTATGGTACCACACTTCCTGTTAAAATAGTAATTCTTAGGAACATATCTACATCAGGGGTTCCCAACCTGTGCTCCAAGGAACCCTTAGGGCTCCATGTGCACTTTCCAGGTGCTCTGCAGCCACTCCAGGAAAAATGAAATAAATAAAAATCAAATGAAATTAAAGAATATATTCTTATATATGTTCCTAAACATGATTAACTTGTAAGACATAGGATAGGCCTCTTAGGGACTCCGCCTTAGAAATAAGAGCTCTGTGAGTAAAAAAAAGTTGGGATCCCCTGATCTACATCAACGAAGGTTTCCCCACACAGTGGGCCCTTAGTATCTGCTGGGGTTTAGTTCCAGGATCCTCATGGATAACAAAATCCATGGATGCTCAGGTCCCATTAAATACAATAGCACAATAAAAAGGTGCCCCTTATTTAAAATTGCAAAAACATGGTTTGCTTATTAGAATTTGCATTTTTAAAAATATACATTTTCACGCCATGTATGGTTGAATCCATGGTTAAGGTGTCTGTGGATAGGGAGGGCTGACTATAGTTAGAAAAAAGCACTTTAGGTGCTTTTTAGCTCCCTCTTGTGGCTGCAGCATCAACTCTCCAAAAAAAAACTCACAGATCCTACAAAGCACTTCAAACTAAAGCCAGACAAGCCCTACCACAAAGGTGGGGGTAAAGGTGCAGGGGATATGCAAGGTATACTGCACATATAATGGCAGCTTCTCTGAATACCAAGACTGTGATTTGTATTGCTTCCATGAGGCTACTGATCCATTGCGCATACTGAGACAATGCCACTACAAGCAAAACTTATTTATTTGTGCTTTATGCAGTTGGGATACTTGAAGCAATGGAGCATTTCCATAATGATTTGTACTTGTGTGTATACAAGGAGTTTTAAAAGACTTATACAAACGGAAAGAATGTGTGACTTCTTTAGGCTGAGATAGCAATGCATGGATTTGTCAGTGTGTCCTGAGAAGACAACCACAATGTCACAGTAATATTATGCAAGAGGCACTAATCTTGGCTTTATTTGCTTTAAAAGATACATCCAACATTCATTACAGCTCAGATACTATTTTTTTAAAAACATTTAGAAAACCTACTGTTCTCAAATCGTCTTTGGAGAGAAACTAAAAATGGTTTGCTGGCAAAACTGAACTGTTAGCATAAATACAAATTAAAGTTTTAAACAAAAACTCTCCCGGTGTTATACATAAGGAGTCAGCCAATAGCCAACTTTATTGAGGTTATGTAACTCCTGTTAACTTTAGTACTATGTATACATACTGCCCCTCCATGGCTACACAATGTGAAATATGTGCCTTCTTCCCATTGAGATCCAAACCAGTGAAGCAGTAGAATAGTGAAAAGGCACTCTTCCATAAGACCATGAATATTTGTTATTTTAATCTTTATGGGTAAAGTGACACAGTTTTAAAAACTTTGAAAAGGAGTAATGTAAGAGCCTGGCTAGATTGGAGATCTATCTAGAAAAGCATTCTTTCCCCAACATTATGCAGCTATAGGAAGCCCACAAGCAAGCCAAATGCACACTCCCACTTGCTTCCCCAGCAACTAGTATCTGCAAGCATACTGCTTCTGCTTCTGGCAAGAAACCTAGGCTGCAACTGCACTGCAGAGATAATGTAGTTTGCCATCACTATTAACTGCCATAGCTCAATGCTATGTAATCCTGAGATTGGTAGCAGGTTATGGCACCAAAGCTCTGAGAGGCTAAATATCTCATAACACTACAAATCCCAGAATTCTTTGTATGTCAAACTGCATTATTCCTGCAGTGCAGATGCAGCCAGCGTCATCATGAGTACCGTATATACTTGACTGCAAGTCGACCACATGTATAAGTCAAGGGCAGGTTTTGGGCCCAAAATAATGGATTTTGATATGACCCGTGGCAAAGGATTTAAAGGATGAAGCATAGGAAAAGAATGCCAAAGAACTAATTATACATGAGTATATACAGCAGTACCTATTGACACCATAAACTCTAATTAAAGTACATAATCTTCTAAATTAGAAGCCATCACCAGATCTCATGATGGAAAATTCCATACCTTCATTATGCACTGTGAAGGAATATTTTTTTTTTTCCTATTCCAGGTTCTTTACCTTTCACCTTCTGAATGGCCCTCGCTTTCATAAAGCAGTGACTAAAACATAATATTTTGAGTGAGGTTGCACCACTGCTAGAAAGGCATTATATCTGTAGCTTTATTTCAGTCTTTCCTAATGATGCCTAGCATGTTTTCCCCCAGCTATCAAGACAGCTTTTATTGAATCCATGACATTCTCAATATCCCTCCTCGCTCTATCTGTCCCTGCTAGCTTTAAAACCTGTAATAACTGTATACATGGCTATGAATATTGGCCCTAAGATGTATATGAACTACATTTATCATATTTAATGCTTACTCAACCAGTTTGAGGAGATACCTTTGGTGCCATCAGGAAACTTGGCCACCTCCCTGCTCACACCTATTTCCAATTAATGTCTGAACAAGTTAAAAAGCACCAGTCCTATATAAATCACTCCATGTAACCTTTGCATGAAGAACTATCTGTTTATCTCTACTCTTCTTCTCATCTTTTAGCCATTAATTCATAATAGGTGCTTGTTACGTTTTCCAAAGACTCTGTACCGAAGGACTTTGCCAAAAACTTTTATGAAGCATAGTGTTTATCAGAATTCTTTACATGTTTATTAACACTCACAATGAACTCTATGCATTTTGTTTTCACCTATCAGTGCACAATTTGAAAGGAAAGAGGTTACATAAAGAACCTGGTGGGAAGGAATAGTTTTATAACAAGGTGTGCTACATTCTAATTTCTTTTGTAAGTGGATGCTATCATTTGAATTTGCATGTACCATCACATAATTTGTTCATTTTTACAATTTAATCTGGTGTCAACTGTCCTAACACACAACTGATAGAACTACAGAATCCCTATTGCAGACAATGATGATGTGCATTCACTTATCCAACAATGTTTTCCCAAATCTATGTTTATTTATACAATATCTGATGTAATGTGTTTTATTGAACTGTACTGGACAATCCCAGTGAACAGAGTAGAAATTAGTACCAGAATATGAAGGACAGCTGCTCATGGCAACTAATTTAAAGCTTAATTAATTATATGTCAGCGTTAATATGGATAGGAGAGGCTCCATTAACTACACATTGTTTTATGCATGTAGTCACTCAACTGAAATATTTTTTTCATGTTGAATACTTTTATGATTCCACTTCATTCATTCATTCTCCATTTTAACTTAGAATGTACTCAGTCAAAGCAAAGTATGTATTTAAACACACATCTGATTATTTGGAACCAGCCATAGTACTTGCATGTATTCACAGTACCCACTGTTCCCACAGCAGTCATTTAACTGAGAACCAAAAAAATTCAAATGAAAGAGTCACTGTTATAATAACTTTAATTTCTCTTGCATTTTACAGAATTCTATGAACAGATTAAAAAGCACCTCCTCTTTCATGTGACAGTTGGTAAAATATTCTGTTAGCAAATGTCAACAGCTTGAGGATCTGCATCTTGCAAGTATTTCACAGACCAACCCAAAGCCAAGCAGCTTTTACAATCTTGCTTTAATACACTGGAAATCCACTCAGGTTGTGAGCCTGTCCAGCCATTTGTGCCCAGATCACTTTTCAAAAATCCGGTGTCGGCCAACCAACTAGTTAGCTTTGGCACGGAGCTGTGCTCTCTTGCCTGTGACAGCCTGGAAACCAGTTTTGATGCTGGCGACAGAGCAACGCGAATGACAGGTCTCGCACTGCAAAAAATATAATCTGGTGTCCTTCTGCAAGATTGTGTCTGGTGACCGACATGTGTGACAGGTAACATACTCCTCTGGGGGAACAATTAAACATGCTGTATTAGCAACGCACAATTATACTGATAGTTGTAATGAAAATGACATATATTCAATCAAACAAGATTTTTAGTCAATATTTAATTGTGTCTGGGCATTTTGAAAGGCAGCTGAAATCTTAAATGAACTAGCACTGTGCAAAGTCATGAGATCTCATGATATAGAACAGTGGTGAAGCTCAGTGGGAGGAGAAAGGAGAGGCACCAGAAGGTTTTAAAACTAAAATTTCAAAATTAATTTTTTAATTTTTTTGCAAAATTAATTTTTTTATTCTTAAGTTTTATTTAAAAACACCACATTTTAACCAAATATTTACTATGTATATATAAATACCTTTAGGCTATGCGGATGATATTGTAATTTGAAGGTATAATTTTAATTTTGCTAGTTGGTTATGTCACAACTATTAGCATTACATTCAATAGTACAGTCCACCCAAACCATAGGCGGGCTTGCCGTACATGGCTTTGAGCCTGCACATACGGCAAGCCTAGGTGGACAAAACTGCATGTGCACCACAGGCACACGTGTGTGGCACTATATAAATGAACTAGCCTCTAGCATACGCGTTTTCCCCATACGCCGTGTGTGTGTGTCCGGAACTAATCCCTCGTATATGGGAAGGGCCCACTGTATATGGGAATTACTATTTATGATAACAATACAAAAAACATTACTAAGGATTCTGTGTGGTGTCGTATGGGAGGAGGTCAATGGTGGGATGACACCATGAGTTACCGCACCCTGTGACACTAACCCTTGTGACGCCACTGATATAAGGCAGTTTATAATGCAATGAAATGTTTAATCTTTAAAAAAAAAACTATCCAAGGACACCCTCTTCTCATGTGTGTTCTGCAAGCATTCACACCAATACCAGAGATATTGCTCTGAGTGCCTACCTAGCCCAAATGCTGCTTGTTTTTTGGGAGAGGGCTTTTAAAGGAAAACAGATTACTGTAGTGCTAATTCTGCTGTAGTTTACTCTTTATGTTTATTATATATATTTATCTTTTATGACTGTCAGCCTGTCTCTCAGATGGGCAGCATATATTTCTCTCTGGAAATTGAGTTATAATACAGGATTTTGAAACATTTCCATGTAAACTAGCAACTTACGACACTCATGCTTAAGTGCTTACCAGAGTGAAAAATTCAACAAAATAAAAGCAAGGCCAAATACTATACTTTTTGAAAGACACATTAGCATGTCTATGCCACTGTTCAATATACTTACTGATATATCTTCTCAAGACATTTTCTATCTGTTTTTGCTGGAATCGTCCTTTGATTACAAGTTGGTTGTTACCATCTATTGAACCACTATAAAAGAAAAGTTTTATAGATTGGAATTGCCCAAGACATAACACATGTTGCAGAGAGACTTCAATTAAATTCTTCTTAATGATGAGCATGATATATGCAAGAAACTGGTGAGGGGAAACCAGTGATAATACATGAATTCCCTCTTAAAGGTGAAATTTCTAGAGTGCCACAGTTTTGTACCCAAATCAGACTATGTAACACCAAGAGAAAGGCATCACTATCCACAGTGGTCATACTTCTTTTAGAAAATCAGTTAAAGAACAGAGGAAGTAAAACAAATTGTTCAAAGTACCTCTTGCCATTGTCTGGACAGGTCATTTCCTAATTAAGAATTTATTGCCTGCTACAGAAGAGCAAGAACTGCCCATATCAAAACAAAAATCAAGTAAAATTTCAATGCTGCTATGATTGGTCACCAATGTATCCAATCACACATGATCCAATAAAATCCAAAAGGTAGTAGCAAAGAGGATGATTTCTGCTATAAAATTTTATTCAGTGTGAAGAAACTGCAGATTCCAAAGCTAATAGAAGTCACAATCCCAATGCTGCAGACTGGAAAGGTCTGTAGTTGGGTTAAAATGGAGTACTAATAGCCCTGCAGTGTTTGCCATAAATAGTATACATCTAATGCACAGTGGGACAGGCAGAGAGTGCAGGCCGCAACAATACTGCAGTCATCCTCACATTCTAGGCTGAGCTGTGAAAGCAAGAGTCAAATACCCTCCAGTGTACTTCACTGTTATGTCTCTGTTAATAAGGGGATGCGCCAAGAGAGCAGTTACACCCACAGCTTACTGCAATACTACAACCATGCACTTTACGAAAAGAATTGGCAATCTAAATCAGTCTCTGCCTCACCAATCAGGAACACCCACACATACATCTTTCAAGCTAAAATGCAGGTAAACTTTATATCCCACCCCCAGCAATTCTGTCCTAGGCCAGTTATGGCGAATCTTTTAGAGGCTGAGTGCCAAAACTAAAAGGCCTTCTGGCACCGAGTGTTGCTTGGTGCCGGGAGCAAGACTTCCACCCTCCGGGGGCAGGACTTCTGGGTGGGACTTCTTCCCCCCCCCCCCCCCCCCCCCCCCCCACCCTCCCAGGCATTCAGCTGCCTCTCGATAGACAGCTAGAGGGCCAGAGGGGTGAGGGGAGAAGAGGAACAGGTGCACACTTCTTCCTGCTCCTCCCCCCATGCTGTTCTCTACCTTCAGCTTCCTCCAGACAGGCAGCTGGAGGTCAGGGAGAGTTGGGAAGGAGGAGGAACAGGTGTGTGCCTATTCCTCCTCCTCTCCCCACACTGTCCCCAGCCTTCAACTGTCTCCAGAAAGGCAGCTGAAAGCCTGGGACAGCTGGGAAAGAGGAGGAACAGGCATGCACCTCTTCCTCCTCCCTGCCCTCTACATGCCAGGGGAAATGGCTTCATGTGCCATCCCTGGCACACGTTACCTAGGTTCACTATCACAGTCCTAGGTCAATCCAAACACTAAGATGCACACATATTTCCCATGTTCCAAAGTATCACTTGTCTAATCCTAAACTACAAACAAGAAGTTAGATCAGTGTATCAGCCAATAAGCTGATCAACAGCAGACTAAGCAAAGAACTATTTATCCCAGGAGCACCCATTTTTTCTGTATAAGAAGTTTACTTTTGCCCTCCTGGTTCTTAACTAAGCAGAAAATGATCAATTCTGCTTGAGAACTTTATATTAGAATCTAAACACTGCAATGTAATGTCCACTAGTGGAAAAAAGGTTTTTCCACTCACCTTGCAGCAGCAATCACCCACCCACCCAAAGATTTTTTCCTGAAGCTTGGGATTTGACCCCTTGTGTAGCATTTTGAGAAAACTGGGGTAGGTGATAATCAGTGGCCCTCTCCTTTTGTGCAGAAGGGTTCTGGGTGAGAACTGGATTCAAGACCTTTCAACAACTCAGCTTTTAAAGGACATATCTTTAACTTTCAACAAGCATACAGAACTAGTTATACTACAGAGTATTTGTTACTTTCTTCCTTGTAAATCTCAATTCAAATGTTTTAATAGAAGCAATGTACCACTGTATAAAACACAAAAAAACAAACTCCACTCTGGCACATGAATAGTATTAATGCAGGGGTGAAAATGTGCAATCTCCCAAGCTTAGGCAGTGTAGCAATTCAAAGAATGATGGAAATTTCACTCCATCTGGGGGATGCACAATTTCCATTCCTGTCTTGAAGGATGCACTACAGGAAGATGGTAACCTCTGGCAACAATTCCTGGTTTCTTCCACAGCCTTTAAGATGCACATATTTCAAATCGATAAACATGCAAAAGAAGCAATTTGTGTCTTTTTACTTCTGTGAGAGTGAGCTCATCTTTAAAAGCTGATGAAACCCAGTCTTTAAACTACCTAACAGAAAGATCTAACAGTTGACTTCCACTGAGGGAACAAGGGAATGCAGTGCAACTGGGAGAGGCAGCCACCCCCTTCCCTACAGCAACTCTCTGGGTGTCCCTGAAAACTGGCTCTAAATTTTGGAAACCCTCCAGGAACCAGAAGCACAAAGGGAGGTAGAAAGGTGGGGGGGATTTCCACTGATAGCACCAGGGCTCCACTGGAATTAGCCTGAATCCTATCTCACAAAATTATGTTTCAAATTGTTTAAAACAGTCAATTTGGTGTATTGTTTTTGAAATGTTCATACAGGTCTTTCTACTATATTTAACATCTGTACTCAGAAAATCCTGAAGGAAACATATTTATGAAAATATAAACTTTTTTTTTAAGTGTAAGGTGCTCACCTTGTACCCAATTCTGCAAGCAAAAAGGCCAGGAGATGCTTTGGTTGACGATGTAATCTAAAAACAGAGGTATTACAGTTATCTGGTTACCATCACAAAACACACATATGTTTGTGTGTGCAAATCTATGTATGTGTATGTACACGTTTTTATATGAATGGCACCTGGTACTTAAGCAGAAAACTCTTATTCATCCTAACTGCATATCATGGAGACTAGTGTTCTTTGAAGCATGGTGATGCCCAAGGATGAGAGCACAAGCTATTACCCAGGAATTAATCTTGTGTAATAATATACTCAAGCAGCAGCAATGACATAAACCTTTCAAGAAAGACTGTTTTGGCCGATTTGTTTTGGCAGATTTGAAGAGGCCAGAATTAAAGAAAATGAATTATAGATGGAGTTTATAAACACAAAACAAGACAACGATCAGTTTAATGAGATTAACATAAACATCAGGTTAAATTTTTCAACAGTAACAATCTAAAATAACAAAATATAAACAAACCTAATACCAAGAGATGTTTTTAAATATAGAGTACAATGTTGCATTTTGCAGATGCTGACTGGTAGATACTTATCAAGAAAATATTTTCAGTGAAGTCCCACAACAGCATCATCAGCTCTTTTAGAAATACTCAAATACATAAAGATGCTTCTGAGTGCAATACAGGCAGGGACAATGAATACCTCAATGGATATGGAAGATTTAATTTACTGTTAAAGTAAAGACTTACTTTAAAAAGATAGTTTGTCCTATCCCAACCTCTTCACGAATACATAAGCAAATGACAACTGATTCCAAGTAATAATATTTTGCTTTGATACCTTTTTACTGGGTTCTCTAACAATTAACAGTTGTAATCAGACAATTAACTAATACATGAAAACACGTGACATCATAAGCCCCACTCTAATAACAACACTAAGGGCCGATGCAGACTGGCACTATAGTCCAGCCTGGGGGTGGAGTTGGGGCAGGGCAACCACACACTGGCTGCCCCGACTCCACACTGACACCATATGCCCATCCGCACGTTACGCGGTATCAGGAGACCCTCTTGGCACAGTGTGCACACACACTGAGCCAAAAAGTTGCAAAAGAGCTGCTCCTGCAGCTCTAAAGGCAGCTCTTTTGGGGGCGGCAAAAAAGAGGATGGGGCCACGACATGTGGTTGCCGTGGCCCCGATCCACCACTCCCAGGGGCAGCCCAGAGCCGCCCCAAATAGGCCGTCTGCGTCGGCCCTAAGTCTCTTGACCTTCAGGCAGCTACAAAGATCTGAAGGTATTTCTCAGCACGTTTGGTGTGGGGCAATAGAAATTATGAGTATTCCCTGGTAGCTGATAAGATTATGCAAGTTTCAGATCACATTCTAGTTCCAGTGACATTCAGACTTCAAGCACAAGGTTCCAACCTCAATGGAAATTTCTCCTGCACAAATGAATGGGGATTCCACAAGAACACAGACAGCATATTCAATCCACTGAGTAAGAGAAAATCCCAACTGATTGCCTTGTAACTGTAATTTCTTGAATATTTTCTGGAAAAGTAGGCAACAGATGATTTTTACACCTGCAACCTCCAATGTTGGTTATTCATAACTAGAGAAGGCCCAGTCAATCAATTGTTGACAGGCGAGCCAACATGTAAGCAAATCCAATTTGTACAATGGCTCTACTCCAGTCGGGACTAAAAACAAATTCAGGCCACAGTGTACATGTGAGAAACGATGGCACCCACCCTCACTCTTTTTGCCCCAAATCATAATGTAGCCAGACTTACAGTTTACAGATGTCTGTGAAGTTGACAAATGATGTTTTCTTGGTTCCTACTCTTACAACTTGGGGAGGTTTCATGACAAATTTTCGTTTTTCACCAGCTACCATATCTGGATTTTTTTCTCGCATAATGTTAAATACACGATTCAGCAACTGCAAATATATGGGAAAGAATATTAATAAGATACTAGCCATGAGCTGCTTTCAAGTTTTATATTTCTATACTTATCAAAAAACAAAATTATTTTAACAATCAATACATTAAGATTTTTTCCAGTGATCCTAAATCAGTATGTAAGCAGTTTTCTCCTACTCTTGAGAAACTGGAAAACTCATACTTCAGCATGCCCTATTCAACGAAGTTTAGAGGAGAGCATGACTGCTCCAGAGTTGATTGTGTGCAGACAGCATTCTCATATTCTGTCCAATATTCAGGTGTGGAAGTTAGAAGAAAGACCAATAGTATGATCCATATCATCTCTGTAAATTAACTGTTTAATTTAATAACAGCCCCCCCCCCCCCCACCACCAATATGACAACAATCAGTGAAGTATCCTTTCAGCTTCATTTGGGGGAAAAACTGATGGACTATTTAACATGGAAGACCTAAGGCCAGACTAGAAATTATGAAAAGCAACAAAAGTGAACAATGATCTGCACTTGATCTCTGTGCCCTCAAAATGTCAACCAATAATCAACAACTGTAGTAAGAAGAGGTGTACTCTGCTTGAAAATGGAAAAACACAAGAACTGAGATGAAATGCTTCTAAGGTCTTGTATGGCCATCTACCATCTGTGCCTCTTTTTAACAGTCATGCTCTGCATTTTTAGGGCTACAGTAAGTTATTACTCTCTCTTTTACAATTATTAAACAGGGATGCATAGCAATTGCACCTACTGAAAAGCTGTTCATTCCATACCACAGTGGACAAAAGGAGAAGCTCTTCTTCACTCTCTCCTCTTTCCCTCTCTTACCACTGAAATCCTGCCCACGTGAATGGTTAGTTTAGCATAATATCACAATTAAATTTCTATACTAGTTAATGGACAAATGCAGGTTTTATGCCACCTCAGTAGGAGAAAAAAAATCAGCAAAAATCTGTTGTTTTCTGCTCCTAGAAAGAACAGAATGCCCCCGACCAGCTCAAAAAAATAACAGATTTGCAAACAGTTCCTGTTTGGTATGTCATGATGGTTGCATTTGTTTGTTTTGCACTTTGGGATCTGATGGTAGCACAGTGTGTCCTAGGTGGGGAAAGATGACCAACAGATCCTCTGAAGTTGCCTATCCCTATTCTATGCTTATAACTCAACTGTCCTCCAGTGAAGGGGAAAATAAATTAATCTGCTGTGGTGAGGAATAATTGTTATTGTTAAACTTTTAATATCAAGTTGACAGGGATGGAAACAGTATTCTTAAGACTTGGGGTAGAGCAGAGAAAATGGGTTTTCTCCTGCCAGATGAGAAACCTGCTGATGACCGTTTTTTGTGTCCCACCCTCATATTCAAAGAGACTTAGAAGAATGTTACAGATCTTACCCAGTCCGGATTCACCTTCTTCCTGACACATACACCCCAACCATATGGTCATGTAATGGCTGAGGGCAGCCAAGGATGGTCACTGAATAAGCTCTAGTAGGCAGTGTAAAACATTATCCTTTGGAAGACACTCTTTATCACCATGCCCATTATCAGACCAGCTATCTTCTAACAACAGGCACACAGCAATACAGACATCCTATGAGACCCCCCCAGAGGTCCTCTGAAGGATGGTACTATCATCATGTACCAGCTATAGGAACACTGACAATGATGATCCTTAGCTGCCCTGCACCACCACCACCTCACTACTGTGTTAGGGGAGGTAGGAAAAGAAAGTCAGGGGAGGTTTTATATCCTCTGCTAGATTGTCTCTGAAGATAGGATAATTTTTGAAGATGCTCCCATGGGAGGAGAAAATTGATTACATTATAATAATAATAATAATAATAATAATAATAATAATAATAAAATTTATTTATATCCCGCCCTATGGTAACCCAATCAGGGCGGCTTACAACCATAAAAACATGTACAGTACCCAACCCCAGAAACCCCTCCTCCCCTTAAAACAGTATTAAATCAACAGAGATTAAAACAAGCAATTCAGTTCAATAAAACAACACAGACCAATATATAAACCCAGCAGCCATGATCCTAACCACCCTTAGATGGGGCCACGTAAGGATCACTGGGGTGGGTGTATCCGAGGCTGGAGAAAA
>CM034706.1:235577825-235593616 GCA_020142125.1 Phrynosoma platyrhinos
CTCTGGAAAGGCGGGGTATAAATAAAACTTTTATTTATTATTATTTTATAATACAGGTATATTTCTCCAGACATCCTGATGCTGATTTCTGTAACATAAAATATTTTTCTCATGCAGTTCTACAAGGCCCAACAGAGACCTAATTGTTCACACCTTCCATCTGGTTCACATCTCAATCTGTCATAAGGACTGCATCATTTAGCGCTCTCTCTCTCTCTCACACACACACACATTTTGCTAGAAGGAAAAAGACATCTGTTTTCAGTTTATATAGTTTTGTGCTTGTTTTTGTTATGTTACTAATTGGGGTCTGGAGAGACAGTGCCCTTTAAGACTGCCCAGAAACCCCTGGATACTTCTGTACTACAGACTATTCATGTTATACTATTGTGTGCTAGAATCAGAGGTTTGGAGTTGCTACTCCCCTACTAATTCACAACTGCTGGATCAACTTAGGTGAGTTGGTGCCAACAGCTATGGATTCAAGGGCTGCACCTGCACTGCAGAATTAATGCAGTTTGACACCACCTTAACTGCCATGGCTTAATGTTATGGAATTCTGGCCATGTAGCACCAGAGGAGCAAAGGGACGAGTGCTAGAGCGCAGTGCTTGCCTTTTACATAGAATCCTAGAGTTGGAAGGGACCTCTAAGGGCCATCCAGCCCAACCTGCCATGCAGGAATGCACAGAATCCTAGAGTTGGAAGGGACCCCTAAGGGCTGTCCAGTCTAAACTCTTTCAGCCATGCAGGAATGCACAGTATCCTAGAGTTGGAAGGGACCCCCAAGGACCATCCAGTCCAACACCTTCTGCCATGCAGGAATACACAGAATCCTAGAGTTGGAAGGGACCCCCAGAGGTGGTTTTGACCCCTTGGGCTTTTGGGGGCTTCATGGATTGCTCCAAATGCCCCAAACTCTGATGTTTTGAGAGGAACATTAAATAGTGCAGGGGAGATGTAAGATATTTAAAAGTCAAAGTGCTTCTACTGAAGCCTTGCAAGAGAGGCAGTTTGCACTTTATCTTGGTCACAAAGGTGTAGCCAGGATAGACTGGAGAGGTCAGGGGCTGAAAAAACAGACTTATTAGGACACATGTGTCCCCAGGCAGTTTGGCAGTGGGCCACATGCAGCCCACTCCCTGTGCTATCAAAATATTAATATGGAGGAACACAGTGAAAGAATAGATGAATAGGGATGCATAAAACTGCACCTAGCAGAGATATCAGCCATTCCCTCAGTTATCCAGCATGTCAGTTGAGCAGGCTTCAAGGAGGTAATAATGCCTAAACTATCCTCAATATCTGACTTTCTTTGTCCTCTCCCAGGAGATCTCTGTGCCCTCTTTAGCATCCCTTGTAACCAAACTAAGGGCCTTTGCAGAGTGCTAGAAACAGTGCAAATTGAGCCCACTTTAAGGGTTAGGGTTAGGGAATCATGGAAACTGTATTTTATTGTGGCACCAGAGCTCTCTGACAGAGAAGGCTCAATGTCTCAGAAAAAAAACTATTCCCATGATTCCCTAGCACTAACCCTAACCCTTAAAGTGGACTCAATTCGCACTATTTCTGGCAGTCTGCAAAGGCCCTAACTTGGTCTCAAATAGGCAATCATGGGCATTCATGTAAGCATGTCTTTTGTAATGTTCATGGTCTTTGATTGCCCATCAGAGACCGAACTAATTCAACCAAACATCACATTTCAAAATTATATTAGAACTGGCAGACCTCATAGCAATATACTGGAGCTGGAAGAATTTCTTTTCCCATATCTATCTTCAGAGGAAATGTGGATAGCAATGACACCATTGTTTCCATTAAAGATGAAGTTCCAATGGTTGCAAATTTGCAGCCACTTTAACCAGAATTGTTGGGAAGGTGTCATGGATATCATTTTGCATGGCGATAGCAGCTACAGACCTTATTGCAACATATGGTTCTTCAGGTATTAGATTGCAAGTCCCAGCATCCTCTATCTGGTGTAGCCAATGCTGAGAAATGCTGGGAGCTACGGCCCAACAACATCTGGATCATGAAAGCTTTGCTACTTGAATGTGCATGCCTGGACACAACACACACATCCACTGGCTGGCCTTTGGGGGTCCCTTCCAACTCTAGGATTTTGTGTATTCCTGCATGGCAGAAATGGATGGCCCTTAGGGGTCCCTTCCAACTCTAGGATTTATGTATTCCTGCATGGCAGAAGGGGATTGGACTGGATGGTTCTTGAGGATCCCTTCCAACTCTAGGATTATATGTAAAATGGAAGCAGTGCTCTCTAGGAGCTCTCTAGGTGGGGCATCACGTCTAGATTTCTGCAACACGCTCTACATGGGGCTACCCTCATGCTTGGTTCGGAAACTGCAGTTAGTTCAAAATATGGCAGCCAGAGTGGTTTCTGGGACATCTAGGAGGGACCATATAACTCCGGTTTTAAGGTCCCTCCACTGGCTGCCTATTAGTTTCTGGACTCAGTATAAGGTGTTGGTTATTACCTTTAAAGACCTAAATGGCTTGGGTCCAAAGCTATCTCTGGGACCGCCTTCTCCCATATAATCCTCCCCAGGCGCTCCGGTCCTCTGGGAGAAATTTGCTTCAGCCGCAAAAATCGAGGCTATCTGCTACCTCCCAGGGGGCATTCTCGGTAGTTGCCCCCAGATTATGGAACGGCCTGCTGGATGAGATCCGTCTGATTACATCTTAAGGCAGTTTTAAGAAGGCTGTTAAGATGGATCTCTTCCAGCAGGCCTTTCCAGAATAGTTGTCCCGGCCTCAGAAAATCCACTTTAATCTCATTCCTCCTAATATGAAGGCCGCTACCTCCTTGTTATTAGTTGTCTAACTTCCCATGTCATTTGGCTTTTATTATTATGTTTTAACTACAATTTTAATGCTCTATTGATTTAATATCTTTTTAAGGGGTGGGCGGGTATTGGGGTGTATGATGTATTTTGTATTATAACTTTGTTAGCTACCCCGATTGTTCTCAGAGGGGTGGGGTACAAATAAATTTTATTATTATTATTATTATTATTATTATTATTATTATTATTATTAGGACTCATCCCTTTGCCCATGTGGTGCTACATGGCCAGATATAGCTTATCTGGCTACAGGGGCTGCAGAGATAGTAAGATGTGTGTGTGCACGCACACACATGTACCTTCAAGAAGCCCATGAACATATAGGGAGCCTGTGAATTTCTAGTGCAGGGGTCAGCATACCTTTTGAGGGTGGGGCCAGTTCCGCTGTCCCCCGATTGTCGTCGGGCCGAAGGGGGGGAAAACGGTGCCGGAGGTGTGCGCTTGCACACGCTCGCGCACGCATGCACACTACTCCCGCTGTCATGCGCATGAATGCACGAGCGCAGGGTGCCATTTTACATTCCAAAATGGCAGCCGTGCTCGCGCATGCATGTGCACGATGGCGGGCACCATTTTGGAATGCAAAATGGCACCACACGTCGCAAGCGCACATGCATGACACTGGCACCATTTTGCATTCCAAAATGGCACCCGCTGTCATGCGCATGCGTGCGCAAGCGCGGGCGCAGGCGCGGGCACCATTTTGGAATGCAAAATGGCGCCCCGCATCATGCGCAGCGGCGGTGGCAGCAGGACCATCCACAGGACGGTTACAAGGCCTCAGCGGGCCGAGTTCAACCCACAGGCCGTAGTTTGCCAATCGCTGTTCTAGTGTTTTTGTAGGTGAGGAATCTCAAAGGTGATTTTGCCAGTTCCTTCCTCTGAAGCTAGCCTACAGCACCTAGTATTATACTTTGGTGAGCTCCCATCCAAGTACTAACCATTAAAACCACAATACCCATATAAAATCCATCCCATAATTTTGCATTATAGATTAAAAGTCTGCCTGAAAAGAGCAGTTTTTACCTGCTGGTGAAAGGCAAGCAAGGAGGGGGACAGCCTTGCTTCCTGTGGAAGGGCATTTCAGAGGGCAGGAGTAGCCACCAAGGAGGCTCTCTCTCGTATCCTCACCAGGCGAACCTGTGATAGTGGCGGAACCAAGAGAAAGCCTCCTCTTGAAGATCTTAGGGCTCTAGGTGGTTCGTATGGGGAGATACAATCTCTCAAATAATCTGCACCTAAGTTGTGTAGGGCTTTATAAGTCATAACCAGCACTTTGAATTGTGCCCGGAAACGAAACGGTAGCCAGTGAACGTTTCTGGAACTGGGCCCAGTTATAGGGAATTATACGGTCCCTATAACTGGGCCCAGTCTGCAATGTGACAGCAGCTTTCTGCACACATTGAAGTTTCTGAACAGTTTCCAAAGGCAGCCCGATGTAGAGTGCATTGCAGTAGTCCAAACAGGATGCAATCAAGGCATGTGTCACTGTAGCCAGATCTGACATCTCAAGGAATGGGTGCAGCTGGTGAACAAAGTTTTACTGTGCAAATGCACTACTGGCCACTGCTGAAACTTGGGCATCCAGGCTCAAGAGTGGAGTCCAGGAGCACACCCAAGCAGTGAGCCTGAGATTCCAGGGGGAGTGTAACCCCATCCACCACAGGCAACGTCCCTATTCCCTGATCTGCTTTATGACTGACCAGGATCACCACTGTCTTGTCTGTATTAAGTTTCAATTTCTTTGCCCTCATCCAGTCTGTTGCTGACTGCAAACACTGGTTCAGTACAGAGACAGCTTACTTGGAATCAGATGGAAAGGAGAGATAGAGTTGAGTGTCATCCGCATACTGATGACACCGCACCCAGAAACTGCAGATGTTAAACAATATGGGGGACAGAAGAGAACCCTGTAGGACTCCACAGTGGCCAAGGAGTCCCCCAACACCACCCTCTGAGTCCACTCCTCCAAGAAGGACTGGAACCACTGCATAATAGTGCCCCCAAGTCCCATCCCAGAAAGGTTGCTCAGAAGGATACCATGGTCGATGTTAGTGAAAGCCGCTGAGAGATCCAGGAGAACCAACTGTGACATACTTCCTCTGTTCAGTTCCCTGCAGAGGTCATCCACCAAGGTAGCTAAAGCTGTCTCTGTCCCATAGCAAGGTCTGAAGCCAGATTGAAATGGATCTAGATAATCTGTTTCATCCAGAATCTCCTGGAGCTGGGACGCCACTATTGACTCCAGAACTTTGCCCAAGAATGGAATATTAGAGACTGGCCGATAGTTATCCAGAATGGTGGGATCCAGGGAGGTCTTTTTCAGTAATGGCCTCACCACAGCCTCCTTTAGGCAGAATGGAAATCTGCCTTGCTGCAGTGAGGCATTCACCACTCCCCTTATCCACTGGGCCAGTCCCCCTCTAGCTGCTTTCAGGAGCCAGGAGGGCAAAGATCCAGTGTACACATAGGGGGGTTGCAGACTGCCAGAAATAGTGCAAATTGAGTCCACGTTTAGGGTTAGGGTTAGTGCTAGGGAATCATGGGAACTCTATTTTATTGTGGCACCAGAGCTCTCTGATAGAGAATGCTCAATGTCTCAGAAAAAAAAAACAATTCCCATGATTCCCTAGCACTAACCCTAACCCTAAAAGTGGACTCAATTTGCACTATTTCTGGCAGTCTGCAACCCCCCATAGTAGCCCTCACTTTTCCAAGGATCCTGACCACATCATCAGGCTGCACAGACTGAAACTTATCCAGTAAAATGAGACAAGCAGGTGCCAAGATTACATTGACTGGACTTGTGTCAACTATGACATCCAAGTCAGAGTGAATCCAAGCAATTTTGTCAGCAAAGTGTCTTGCAAATTCTTCACAGAGAGCTGTCGAGTGCTCTAAATTTTCTAGCTTGGGCTTTTATTCATTACAAATATTGCAAATTCTTCACAGAGTGCTGTCGAGTGGTCTAAATTTTCCAGCTTGGGCTTTTATTCATTATAAATATTTGGGGACCAGAATGTAAAAGGCCCTTGAATATTTGAAACAGTTCTGCTGGATGACACTGTGCCCATGCAATGGTGGCAGAAAAATGCAATTTCTTCGCTGCATCCATTGCACCACCATATGCCTTCCAATAGGCCTTAGCCTGTGTTCGGTTGGACTCACTCTGAGTTTTCTGCCATTCTCAGTCTAGTCTCCACCCCCCTTGTTTCATCACTGCCAGCTCCCTAGTAAATCAGGGAACATGTTTGGTTCTACTTCGTGGGAGGGGATGCTCAGGGGCAATTGTGTCCACCACCCTGGCCATTTCCCTATTCTAGAGATCTGCCAGGGCTTCGACAGGATCACCTGCTAAGACAACAGGAAACTCCCCAAGAGCCATCAGGAATGCATCTGGATCCATAAGCCTCCTGGGGTGGACCATCTTAATCGGAATTCCACTCCTGCAGAGGCTCTGAGTCCAAGTGAGTCTAAACTCTACCAGGAAGTAATCAGTCCATGACAATGGAACTACAGAGTTCCTCCACTCCCAGATCATCGTCATCCTGCCCTGAACAGAAAACCAGGTCCAGAGTGTGTCCTGCAACATGGGTGGCACCAGATATTACTTGGGACAGTCCCATGGTTGTTGTGGCAGACATGAAGTCCTGAGCTGCTCCTGACAAAACACTCTGCGTATATGTTGAAGTCCCCCAGGACAACAAGCCAAGGGGACTCCAATAGAGACCATTTCAACCAGCTCAGGAGACTGTTGTGCAACAAGGTGGGCAGTACACCAGCACTTTCTGCCTCCCACCTTTAGATAGACACATTCATACCCAGTAGAATGTGGGACAAGGAACCTAGTAAGGAGAATGGAATTCCAATAGACCACTGCAACTCTGCCTCCCTGCCCCCAGGCATCACCTTCTGCTGTACAGAAAACCCAGGTTGGCAGACCTGAGAGAGATTAACACACACACCCTCAGCTTCATCCAACCAGGTCTCCATAATACAAGCCAGGTCAGCATGTACTCATCCAGGATCAAGTCCTGGATCAGAGATGTTTTCCTATTCACTGATCTGGCATTGAGCAGCAGCATTTTCAGCCCAGGGGTCTTGTTACCAAGGCTATCCAGATTATTTGAAATGGGGAAAAGCTTGGGAGAAATTAACACCCTGTGACTTTCCCTTCTCTCAGAAGAGAAGTGCTGACTCCCCATGCAATATCTCCCCTTGCCCATTATTGTCCATGGGCTACTTCCCCTCCCATGCCCTCCTTGTAGCACATGTTCACCTACTAACAGGCAAGTTGTTTCAGGGTCACAGCCTGTAGCGGTCCTCTAGATGGGCTAGCAATGGCACGCAGGTGATACTCTTCCTTGCAGGTGGGGACAGCAGTTCTCTCCTCTCTGTGCTACCTCCCCTCAGGCCAGTCCAGTCCAGTCCAGTCAAGCCCCCAGCTTATATCCCTTTCCCGGGGCAGGTATTCCTTCCTGGCTATGTAGCCAGGAATCAGCTGAGTGCCTGGGCCCTGATTCTGGCAGGGAGCAGCTCTCAGAGTCCTCCAGGTAGAGTGGGGCCAGCAGCAGCAGCAGGCAGGTGGTACCTCTTCCTGGAGTGTGGGGGTATCAGTTCTTCTCTCCCTTCTGCGCTAGCTCCTTTTTTTCTGCTTCTTCCCAGAAAGTGTGCACCTTCACATGTACATATAAATACACTGATGCCAGGGCAGCTCTAAAGGGGCGCTCTTTCCCAACCCAAACCCTAATTGCACACGTAAATGCCCTGTTGAGAAGCACACTTAAAAGGGATGGAGTTGCCCTACCCAAGTGGTGAGAAATGCCAAAAAGAGAAACTGTGACACCTCTCATGGAGATGAGTAAAACATACACAAAATAGACAGTCAAAGAGGGGGCATGGGGTGAAGAGGGGCATGATTGTACCTTGCTGGCATCAGCATGGGCACACTTCTGCTCTGATGCCCTATCCCAGTGAAGCGTTGCACATGCGACTGTGTTCAGGTTTACAGGACGGCCATGCAATGATGGCAGTCACTAGTGATTTGCTCCAGAGAAGGTGTGCAGGTAAGGTTACCATTCATCCTGAAAAACCAGCAAAGTCCCAGTTTTAAGAGTTGTTAAAATGCCCTGGCCAGTTCAAGCTGCCTGTCTCAGTTTCCAATGAGGTGAGGCAGAGGTGCCAAAGGCCCTCATGCGAAACTTTGCACCAATGGACGAGAACAAGGTCAGTGCTAGGAGCCGGGGGACACCCAAATACCTAAAATGGGTCTGTATTGGCCCCTGGGGCTTCTGGGAATTGGAGCCCAGCATCTTCTGCCGGCATGGCATCATGGTTGGAGTGCTGACTGGGTTCAAATCCCTGCTTAGCCAAGGAAGGCAGAGGAAGGAAGGGAAGGGAAGGGAAGAGAAATACATCTCCCGGCAGCCCCCGCCCCCATCCACCCCACTCTTCTAGCCAGTCAGCCGGACTCCACTCAGCACCTGGGCTCCTCACACTCCAGCCCTTCCCAGCCACAGGGCCTCTCTGCTGGTGGTGGCCATGAGTTCAGGTGAGGTGCTTCCTTTGCCGATGGCCAATGGCCAGGAGGGAGGTAAGGGGCCTCAGCCCGACCAGCCAACCAGAGGCTGTGGGGGGAAGGCAGGAGCTAGCCAAGAAAAGGGAGGCTGGGCCTAGGCAGGGCCTTTCTCCCTCATCGTTGTCTTATTTCCCTCAGGGCGTCCCATGCCAATCCTTTAGTGCTTCCTCAGTGCCTCGCCGCTTCCCCTCAGAAGACCTTTGGTGGCCTTGCCTTCTGCTACCATGGTGGCCAAGGAGGACACCTTCAGTTACTACCATTCCCCTTTGGTATCACACTACACCAGCTTGACATGGCCTTCAGCTTCAGCGAGAGGAAGAAGTTCAGGACTTGGAGGCACCTTTGGCTCTACCTGGCTCAGGCTGAGAAAGTCCATGCTGGGGTCTGCCTCTGAGGGTGGGGAAGCCTGACTCTGGGTGCATTGTTGTTGTTGCTGTGTGCCTTCAAGTCACTTTCAACTTATGGCAACCTTATCATGACATTTTCTTGTCAATATTTCTTCAGAGGAAGTTTGCTGTTGCTTCACCCTGAGGCTGAGAGAGTGTGATTTGCCCCATGGCAGGGGTAGGCAACCTTTCCCCTTTAAGGGCCAAGGGACTTCAGCTCCCAGAAGCCTCAGCCATGTTGGCCAATAGTCCCATGTTGGCCAATAGCTCCCTCAGCCCTTAAAGGGGAAAGGTTGCCTACCATTGCCCCACGGTAATCCAGTGGGTGTTTATAGTCCAGTTGTTGTGTGCCTTTGTTTCCAAGTTATGGCAACCCTATCACAAACTTTCTTGGCAAGTTTTCCTCAGAGATTTTATTTTGCCACTGTTATCCTCTAAGGCTGAGAGAGTGTGACTTTCCCAAGGTCACCCAGTGGCATGTCATGGCTGAGCATGGATTTGAACCCTGGTCTCCAGAGTCAGAGGCCAAGGACCAGGGCAGCAGGTGCCCCACGGGAGGCCCCGCTTGCCTGTCTCAGGCATTCACTTCAGAAGGAGGCCATGTCCTACTTTTTTAGGTCATGTCCTATATTTCAACCTTCTGTCCAGGAGGAATGTCAAAATCTCCATTTTGAGCATGACTAAGAAGCATGAATTTATGTTAATGTTTTTGGGTTTTAGTTGGTCATGTCCTCCATTTTTCTTGAATGTCCTACATTTTGTTTCAGTTTTGTGGAAGAGAATTATGGCAACCCTATGTGCAGTAAAAAAAAGTATCCAGCGGCATGGCTTGAAGCCACACGGTGTGGTCATGACAGGCACACTCCTGCTGCTTTGGGAGTGGCAGTGCAGTTGGTGGGTTTTCAATGCGAGTCCTGAAAAGGAGGCTTCAAGCTGTTTTTTCCTGCCCATTTGTTTCACCACAAAAACTTATGATGTGAAAGGAGAGACTGTTCTTTAAAATAGTCTGGTCATCTATTTTTTAGATGAAATACTTTATTGTTGTTAACTGCCCTGAAGTCAGTCTCAACTCATGGCGACCCTATGGATGAGACATCTCCAAGACCCTCTGTTCTCCACTGCTCTCCTTAAATTTAACCCCATACCCATGACTTCCTTAATAGAGTCCATCCATCTAGCAGCCAGGCCTTCCTCTCTTCCTACCTCGCTCCACCTTCCCCAGCATTATTGTTTTTCCAAAGAGTCCTCTCTTTTCATGATGTGTCCAAAGTACGACAGCCTCAGTTTGGTCATCTTGGCTTCCAGGGAGGTTTCTGGCTTGATCTACTCTAGAACCCATTTGTTTGTTCTTTTGGCTGTCCATGGGATCCTCAACACTCTTCTCCAGCACCACATCTCAAATGCATTGATTTTCTTCCTATCATCTTTCTTAACTGTCCAGCTTTCACATCCATAGATGGTAATAGGGAATACAATGGCTTGTATGATTCTAACTCAGGAATAGGCAACCTTTTTGAGCCAGGGGCCAGGTTGCTGTCCCTCAGACAATTGGGGGGGGCAGAAGCACCATAAATAAATAAATAAATAAATAAATAAATAAATAAATAAATAAATATAAAAATTAAAAATTAAAAAAATAAAAAATAAAAAAATATGCATGCACACTCTCTCAGCCCCAGAAAAGCCATGGCAAAACCCCTGTGGAGATTTTGCCAAGAAAACCCCAAGAACAAGTAATAACAACAATAATATCATCATGGCGGGGGGCCACATCCGGTTCCCGGGCTTTAGATTGCCTACCCCTGTTCTAACTTTTGTGCTGAGTTGTATTTTAGAATATTTTCTAGTTGTTTCATAGCCACTCTCCCATTCTTAATCTTCTCCTAATTTCCTGACTGCAGTCCTCATTTCTATCAATGTTTGATCCCAGGTATGAGAATTCTTTGAGTATTTTTTATTTCTTCATTGTCTAGGTTGAACTTGTGAAGGTTCTCAGTGGTCATTGTTTTCTTTATGTTCAACATTAAGCCTGCCTTAGCACTTTCTTCTTTGGTCTTCCTTAGTAGGTGTTCCAGGTCTGTGAGGTTTTCTGCTAGTATTATGGTGTCATCTGCATATCTTAGATCAGGGGTAGGCAATCTTTTTGAGCCGGGGGCTGGGTTGCTGTCCCTCAGGCCGAAGCACCAAAAATAAATAAATAAATAAATAAATATGCATGCACACTCTCTCAGCCCCAGAACGCCTGTGGAGATTTTGCCAAGAAAACCCAAGAACAAGTAATAACAACAATAATCAATATCATCATGGCTGGCAGTGGCAGCGGCAGTGGGCGGTGGGGGGCGGCAGCAGGGGTGGCGGCACGACCAGCCTGGGGCCGGTCCAAAGGTCTTGGGGGGCCGTATCCGGCCCCCAGCCCTTAGGTTGCCTACCTCTGTCTTAGATTGTTGATATTTCTTCCTCTTATTTCCACTCCTCCTTCTTCTGTGTCCAAGCCTGCTTTTCTTATAATATATTCTGCATACAAGTTGAACAGAGATAGGGTGAAAGGATGCAGCCTTGCCTGAACCCTTTGCCAATTGGGACCCATTCTGTTTCTCCATGTTTTGTTCTGACAGTAGCCTCTTGTCCTCAATACAGATTCCTCATCAGGAGAATCAGATGTGTTGGCACCCCTATGTCTTTAAGGGTGTTCCATAGCCTTTCATGATCTATGCAGTCAAAGGCTTTGCTATAGTCTATAAAGCACAAGTTGATTTTATTTTGGAATTCCCTGGTACAATCCATTAGTCATTATTTTAAATAATAAAACCCATTTTGCATTGGGTTATTATAAATTTCCATTTGCGTGTGTGTGTACTATATACTATATGGTACCTCAATATATACATTACATTTGTATGGACTAAAGATAAGAAATATCCATCCATGTCCCAATGATAGGTTGCTGAACTCTGGACAATGAGGCTCTAGCAGTTCACACTAACAAAATATTAGGAATGTGTCCTTGAAAAGAAAAAAAATAGGAACTGTTGGAGCCAAGTATGGCATTCAGAAAAGACCTAGAGAGACTGACAGATGTGTATAAGTAACTATTTTTGTTGTTGTTAACTTCGATCACTGTTTATGTTGGGTATAGCAACTATCACATGCTGAGACTCTCAAGGACTTTAAATGTTTGTGGTAACTTCCTGTTTTTAGAACATTCCCTCTCACTTCCTGCAAGCACACCTTTTAGTCATGCAGACTCCATTTTGTCTTCAAGATTCCATTTTGTCTCCATGTTGTTAGCATGGTTTTTGTGGTGGTGGGGGGGTTTACCAACTGACAAACCTATTTTCTTCTAAATATATTTTTGCAAGTAACATGTAGAACTTTACTTATTTTATTTTTACCATAAAGCTGGGCCTGTGTATGAGCTATACACAAGATATGTGAGTAAAACTTGCTTATGTTATTTTTGATGAAGACTGGCTCATATTTTTACTAAACCGATAACATGTGTGTAGGGGAGGAATGGCTGATCTCCCATTTCTCAAGCTTTGCTGTGAATGATCTCTTGTTTTTTTACCAATACTCTAAGAGTTTATTATTTATTTCATTCCATTGCTTCCTTTCTCCCAGAAAGGGATCCAAGGTGGCTCACAGATAAAATACTTTTAAAGGTTTGGCTGAGATCACCATGTTATTATCTTGAGGTCTCCATATTTAATATTGTACATGTGTTAGCTTAACAGAAGGCAACATAAATATTTAGAAAATTAGATGTCACTACCATACTCCATTTCCAAAATGGGTACATTTTTTAAAAGTTCTTATTCTCATTTCCATGCTAATATGCCAGGCATATGCATGTGATATGTTTTGCACCTTGATGTGTAAATTGTGGAAGAAATAATATGCTTGAATTTTTGGCCCTGCAAATATTTCTAGTTCATGTGTTATCCCTGTGGCACATTGCAGTAGTCTAGATTATGATTGATTAACAGCACATGGTGGCCTCATGTGACCTCTAGAGGGCTGAGTTCTTTGAGACAGAACACCATCCCTGGTGGGAGCATGTGAAAGAAATATTGCAAAGACATCCCAAGTCTCTGGTGCCTTCAGATCTAAAGAAAACAAAACTTTGATGTGTAACCCAGGAACCTGTTGGGGGAGGGGGACTCTTTTGCTACAAGCCAGTGAGCCCCCGTGACCACAAGCAACACTCACTAGCAGAAGAACAGCCAACGAAAAGTGTTTGGGGGGGAAAAGCTATGGCCAGGAAAAGGGTTTTAGCATGGAGGCCAGGAATGAATGCAGTTCTACAATGTCCCAAGTACATTGCTAGAATGAAAAGCATAGCCAGTAGAACAAGTAAATAGCAATATGCCTGTTTTATGCATGGCGCTGCTTCATTGATTCAGAAGATCAGTGCTGTGAAGTTTGCTTGAACTGTTTGCACAAAAGGATGCTCTGTTCTTGGTATTGGAATAATACCAGGATAAGATGAAGAGTATAAATAGAACCTTGCTGAATCAGACAAAAGGGTAACTGTTGGAATATGTTTGCATTCTCCTTTCCCTTACTTATACAGATTGGGATTCCTACTTTGGTTACTCTCCCTTTAAGACTAACTGTCTTTTGAGACTAACTGTCTTCTCTCTGGAGATTCTAAACAGTTGCCGTCTCCATCTTCCTGCTATCTTAAAGATGGTGAGATTTTCTATCTTTATCTAAACCATTACCAATTAGATTAAGATTTAGTTTTTATGTAAGTATATATATTAAAGCCATCATTGTTTTTCTAAAACTACAAGCTGCATGTTTGTTATCTATTTTGAGTCAGTCATTATTCCTTAGGAAAGCATAGTTAGGCAAAATCACAGTTCTCCTGTTCTGCTAATGAAAGACAAACTCTAACAGGTTTGCCTTTCATATTTGTATATTTTTGTTTCCTTTAATGGGTTAAACCCCTAGGAAAATTAAATTACCCCACATTTTGGGGTTATGGGCCCAGAAGAGGTCCCAGTCTAGACCCAGTCTAGACCCAGGTCCCAGTCTAAACCTTCTGAGGTTTCAGAAGAGGTCCCAGTCTAGACCCAGTGATTATTTTTAAACTGTTTCTCCTGAAGATACTGCTGTCAAGAAAGTTTTTTTACTACTCTAATCCTAATCCCACAATGATCACTGAAATACTAACTGGAAAAAATTATAAAATGTGGTCATGAAAAATGCAAATGTACTTGACTACAGTGGGACTATTTAAAGCAATAAATGGGCAGAGACCCACAGAAGCAGGAATACAACAACAGTTTGATGAAAATGCAGAGAAAGCAGTAGCTTATATTTGCTTGTCTATAGATCCCAACATTGCATACGATATTCAAGGTTTAACTGATGCAAAACAAATAACAGACAAACTAAAGAAAGTGTTTGATATTCTAAGTACTTCAAATCAAACAGCTCTCCTGATCAAACCTGTTAACACAAAATTGCATTATCCCCAATTTTTAACTCAACATATTAATGGCTATGACAATTTTGTCTGGAGTTACAGCACCTGGAGAATCTTTTCCAGAACATGCAAAACTTGGACTGTGTTTGGCTAGTATTCCAAAATATTATTCTTCAATAATCAATGCTTTAAAAGTTAAAGGAGATATTTCTTTGCAAGATGCTATTACTCAAGTTGTTGAATTTCAAAATAGGCTGAAGTTGATGGAAGGCAGCTTTAATACAAAAAACAAGAGACAAAGAATTCGCTGCAGAGGATTTTAAAAACGACTTCCTTTTCTCCCAAGTAAAATAGAAGTAATGTTAATAAGTCAAAGGAAAGAGCTGAGCTGCAAAAGCTGCAAAGTCAGGGACTGCACATCAAAAGAAATTTTAAGAAAGAAGCTTTTAATGCTAAACAGAAATCTTCCAGTCATATTGATATTGGTTTGATTCATGAACAATTATTTCCAATTGTTGGAGATAAATATAAAAAGTTTTCACTGATCGTGGAGCAAGTACACATTACTTCAACAGAAAAGAATGTTTTATTGATTTTGATGCAACTGTAACTTTTCCCGTCTATCTTACTAGTGGTCAATAAGTTTTTGCACAGGGAAAAGGGACTGTTATTTTACAAAAAAAAAAAAAAAGAAAAAAACCTTGGTCCTAACAGAATAGGAACCTTACAAATCCCTGATACTTACTATGTACTGGATTTGCAAGCCTCCTTTTACAGTGTGCAAACCACAACATCAAGAGGCAACTGTGTCAGTTTCAGAAAGCAAATTTAGAGCCTTTGCAGACTACCAGAAATAGTGCAAATTGAGTCCACTAAGGGTTAGGGTTAGTGCTAGGGAATCATGGGAATTGTTTTTTTTTCCTGAGACATTGATCCTTCTCTGTCAGAGAGCTCTGGTGCCACAATAAAATACAGTTCCCATGATTCCCTAACCCTAACCCTAACCCTTAAAGTGGACTCAATTTGCACTATTTCTAGCAGTCTGCAAAGGCCCTTAGTTTTCACAGCAAGAATTTGATTTTTAGAGCATACTTAGGATCTCATGGTTGTTATCAGATGCATGTTTTACATTCATCTGTATAAAGTGTGACCCAATGCAATCACAAAAACTGTTCATTTTTATGGCATCACAGATTTGCTCATCAAAGTATAGAAAATATTAAGAGACTGGACCGCCTCCTTCCATACAATCCTCCCCGTGCTCTCCGTTCCTCTGGGAGGAACTTGCTGCAGCCTCAAAAATCTAGGCTTGTGGCGACCTCCCAGAAAGCCTTTTCTGTTGTCATCCCTAAACTCTGGAATGACCTGCCAGATGAGATCTGTCAGTTGACATCTTTAGACAGCTTTAAGAAAGCTGTCAAGACGGATCTCTTCCAGCAGGCTTTTCCAGAGTAATTGCCCTGGCCTTGGGTTTTCTGACTTCGTGTTCCTTCTGTGGCCCCATCACTTGTTGGTGGATGAGGAGTGCTT
>CM034706.1:235593716-235605009 GCA_020142125.1 Phrynosoma platyrhinos
GCCCCAATTGCTCTGCAGAGGGGCGGGATATAAATAAAAATTAATAATTAATAATAATAATAGTTAATGCTGAATTAAATGATTTTTTAAAGGAACATGACATCAGACCACATAGGCTTATTCTCCAGAACAAAAGGGTGTGGCAGAGAGAATGAACAGAATTCTCAAGGAGATGGCAGTCACAATGCATTTGGAAGTCAATATGTCTAAACACTATTGGTTTGAAGCCATCATGACTGCTACATACCTATGTAATCAACTGCCAACTAAATCAAAAAATGTAACCCCATTCCAATTATGGCATGAAGTTAAGCCTAAATTAAACCATCTAAAGGATTTTGGAAGTAAAGCATTTACCTATATTCCCAAACAGAAAAGAGGCAAACTTGACTGCAGAAGTGAAGAGGGAATTTTTTGTTGGTTATGCTAGAAATGGTTACAGAATTCTAAATCCATATGGATGCATGATAAAATTAACATGAGCTGTTTATATTGATAAAAGACCACAGTCCAAATCTAATCCAAACCAAGGTGTTTATTCAGATTTATTTGCAGTAGAAGAAGACTCCCACCAGCAACTAGAGTGTGTGGAGTTCTTTCCTCCTCCAGTAGTCTTGCATCCAGAAGAGGCTATACCTGCATTGGACCAGCCTAATGATGAGGAACCAGATGGTGCACATAAAGCAGAGCCAGGTGTCCAAGTACAGGTGAGAAGGTCAGAATGCTCCAGTAATGGTGTGCCACCTGACAGATTCTCTTATCAAGCCACAGAGGAAAAAAATCCAAAACCCAGATTCTGAGAAATGGGTGCAAGCTCCTAGTGAGGAGATGCAATCATTATATAAAAATAAGACATGGACTTTATCAGAATTGCCAGAAGGAAAAAGAGCAATTGGCTGTAGATGGGTCTTTACCACAAAGCTAGATGCAGAAGGAGAGATTAAGAGACACAAAGCATGACTTGTGGCTAAAGGCTATACTCAAAAATTTGGTGAGGACTACAATGAAACTTTTGCTGGAGTAGTCACTCATGCAACCATCAGAACTCTCCTAGCTGCTGCAGCTTATAAGAAAATGAATGTTCAACATCTGGATGTTCATACAGCTTTTCTGTATGGTGATCTCACTAAATAACTTTAAATGGAGCAACCTCCAGGATTCCAAATATCTTGTATGCAAATTACAAAAGAGCATTTATGGTTTAAAACAGGCTGCCAGAGCATGGAGTGAGAAACTGAACCAGCTTCTTATCAAAGAGGAGTTCACTCCAGGCACTGTTGACAAATGTGCATACAAGAGATTCCGTAATAATAAATGGACTTATATCACAAGTTATGTTGATGATCCTGTGCAGTGAGGACAAAGCAGATAGTGAATAGATAATCCAAAATCTCAAGAAAGAGATTGATATCAGAATTTAGGAGAAATGCCACACTATCTTGGAGTGCAAATACAAAGAAGTAGGCTATGGAATGGCCTGCCGGATGAGATCCATCTTATTACCACACTCACTGCCTTTAAGAAGGCAGTGAAGACGGATCTCTTCTGGCAGGCCTTCCCAGAATAACATCCCTCCGGAATATATCTGCCCTGGGAGATGAGTTTGTCAGTCAATCAATTTGCTCACCACATGTGATTGTTCTGTATTGGTTTTTATTGTTTTTATTAATTTTTATTGCTTAATGGCTTTTTAATCCTTTCTTGTTTAATCCTGTTTTAAGGGGATGGGAGTTTGGGACTAGGGTATTGGGGATGTTTTTAATTAATTTTGTCTTGTTTTAATGCTATAACACGCCTCGATTTTTGGGCAGAGAGGCGGGCTATAAATAAAAATTATTATTATTATTATTATTATTAAGTAATAATGGAAATTTCTTCCTTAATCAAAAGCAGAAGATAATGGATCTTCTAGTCTGTCTTGGTCTGAAAGATGAAAATGCAATATGAACTCCAATGGAAGTAAGATTCTTAAAGGACATTAAGAAATCTGAATCTTTGCAAAATGGAGACAAGTATAGGACAGCAGTTGGAAAACTTCTATACATAGCCAACTTTACCAGACCTGACATTGCAAATGCTGTCAGCATTTTATGCAGAATGGTCAACTCTCCTACTGAAAGAGATTTCATTGCAGTAAAAAGAGTTGCCAGGTATTTAAAAGGAACAGCAGATCACAGACTGATGCTGCCTGCCATAAACAACCACAACTAACTGAAGATGCAGATGCAGATCTGGCAGATAGAGAATCAACAAGTGGAAACTTGATTTTTTTTAATGGTGGAGGAGTTGTAATGGGGTATGCAACCTTTCCCCTTTAAGGGCCGAGGGACTTCAGCTCCCAGAATCCCAGGAGCTATTGGTCAACATGGGACTATTGGCCAACATGGCTGAGGCTTCTAGGAGCTGAAGTCCCTCAGCCCTTAAAGGGGAAAGGTTGCCTACCCCTGAGCTATAAGCTGGAAAAGTAAAAAAGCAATCTACAATTACAGATTCTTTTACTGGTGCTGAGTGTGTTTCAGCAAAAGCAGCATGTGATGAAATCAAATGACACAATTTACTTCTGGACTTTGGGATAACAGAGCCCAAACCAACTATTTTGATGCAAGATAATCAAAGCTGCATCAAGATTTCTGAGAGTGAAAAGTCATTCAAGAAGAATATTGACATTGCCTTTCACAAAGTGCAAGAGATGTATCAGAATGGACTTGTCCAGTTAGAGTACTGCAGCATTGAAGTGATCATTGCAGAATCCTTACTAAACCTCTAACAAGAGATCGGTTCCAGAGACTACTTGAAGGAATGAAGATCCTTGACATCAGTCCAAGAGAATGAGAAGGGGATTGTTGGAATATGTTTGCATTCTCCTTTCCCTTACTTAGACAGAAAGGGGTTCCTATTTTGATTACTCTCCCTTTAAGATTGACTGTCTTTTGAGACTAAGGTCCAAGCCATACTGAAGAAATAATCCAGTTTGAGACCACCTTAACTGCCCTGGCTCAGTGCTAGGGAATCCTGGGAATTGTAGTTTATTGTGGCACCAGGGCTCTTTCTGACAGAGAAGGCTAAATATCACAAAACTACAGTTCTCAGAATTCTCTAGCATTGGATCAGGGCAGTTAAAGTGGCATCAAAGTGGATTATTTCTGCAGTGTCTTTTGAACATAAGTGTCTTATCTCTCTGAAGATTCTAAACAGTTGTTATCCCCATCTTCCTGCTATCTTAAATATGGTGAGATTTTCTCTCTTTATCTAAACCATCACCAGTTAGTTTTTATGTAAATCTATCTACTAAAGCCATCATTCTTTCTTTAAAACTATGAACAACATGTTTGTTATCTTTTTTGAGTTAGTCATTAGTCCTTAGGAAAAGCATTGTTTCACACTTCTTATGCTCTGCTAAAGAAAGACAAAGGGCCTTTACAGACTGCCAGAAATAATGCAGCTTGAGTCCACTTTAATTGCCCTGGCTCAGTGCTAGGGAATCATGGGAACTGTAGTTTTTTCTGAGACATTGAGCCTTCTCTGTCAGAGAGCTCTGGTGCCACAATAAACTACAGTTCCCATGATTCCCTAGTACTGAGCCAGGGCAGTTAAAGTGGACTCAAGTTGCATTATTTCTGGCAGTCTGCAAAGGCCCAAACTCTAACAGGTTTAGCTTTCATATTTGTATATTTTTGTTTCCTTTAAAGGGTTAAATCCCTGAGGAACTTAAATTACCCCATAGTAACCTAGTCTAATACACTGGGTAAACCCATGAAAGCCAGATGACTCTGGAAAGCTGACAAGTGAGACATGATGGCTTTGTTAGCTCCCAACATCTGGCAATCAGAAGTCCATTGTTTCTCCAAAGAGATTCCATTTTTAGCAACCATTAACTACTGAAGCATGGATCTTTCATTAATTCTTCAAATCCTCTTCTGAAGAACATAGGAAGAACCATGCTGGGTTAGATCAAAGGCATATCTAGTCAAGCATTCTGTTCATATTGGCCAACCAGTTGCCTATAGAAAGACCACAACCAGGATATGAATGCAGTTTTTCTTCCTCAGCAATACACAAACAGAGACATGATATCCCTGTTGAGATATAACTCACTGGACTTTCTTAAACATTTGAGCAGAGGGATATCTAGCCCTGCCCCCTTAATTATCTTCTATATGTGGGAAGCAATGCATCTGAAGAGAAAACGTTTCTATTCGTTAAAGGCTCTCCACCCAAATATGAACTCTGAAAGATTAGGGATTTTGCTTATGTGGAGAGAAAGATTACAAACAGAAAGATTGCCTTTTCAGACAGAAAAGGAAAATAAACAGTGCAAGGAGGAAATGAGGATAGCTGTTTCCCTGCTCCTTCAAGGAAGTGTTGTGAATAGTATTTGAATAACACTCCTGTCTTTGATACTGAAGGAAATACATACTGATCATGATTAGTAGCCACCGATATTCCCTGCCTTCTATAAATTTGCCCAAACTACTTTTAAAACCATGTTGGCAGTCATTACTAGTTCATATGGTAATGAATTCCATAACCTAATTTTCTATTGTATGAAGACATTATTTTTAGCTGTCCTGATGGTCCCACCATTCACCATGACTGACTCTAGATTATAATTTTTTGAGAGAGGGAGAAATCTATCTATTTTTTTCTGCACTTTACTTAGATTTATACATTCATATAATGTCTCCCCTTGCCATTTTCTAAAACTAATCTGGGACAATGAGTTTTCCTTCCTCACAAATAAAAGGCAAAATTGGACCACCAAGGCTGCTGGCACACTGCATAATTAGTGCAGTTTGATACTGTTTAAACTGTCTTGGCTCTATCCTATGGAATTATGGAATTTGTAGTTTGTTCTGGCACCAGAGTTCTCTGACAGAGACACTAAATATCTCACAAAACTTCAAATCCCAGAATCCCACAGCATTGAGCCATGGCAGTTAAAGCAAAGTCAAACTGCATGAATTCTGCAGTATATGGAAGAGCCTTCTTTTTCAGTTTCATCCTGCCATGTTCTGTTCTCAACAACAAGAGAAAAAGAACTTTCTCTTTAAATAGTGATGGATGGGAATTTGGCTGAAGTACAGGTTAGTCCTGACTAGATCAGACTCATCGAATCATTGGGATTTACTTACATGGCGACTGATCATTTACACTTATGACTGAATGGGAATAATCTAGTTGCAAATAAAGAACATGATCCCAGCTTTAGACTGTTTATATGAAATTAAATTATTAGTTTTGACTTTCCGTGACATACTATTACATAGAAATACTACTGTATCCTTGTTGCTGTGAAAACTTTTGTACACAAATGTGTAAAATGTCACTTTGGTGAAGAGTGCTTTTTCAAAAACCAGGGAATGTTGTGATCAGCTCTGTCAGCAACAGAGATCACTGAGAAGGTCAGTTTGGTCATTGAGTGTATGTGTTACAGTGAATGCCCACAACTTTGGTAAAACTTGACATTCATAATGGGGCGGGGGAATCATATGCTGCAGTGTAGATGTCACCTAAGTCTCCTATGTAGTTGAGCCTCTGTAAGAACCATCAGTTACAACTGTAGTTGTTTTTGTGGGTTTTTTCGGGCTGTGTGGCCATGTTCTAGAAGAGTTTCTTTCTGACGTTTCGCCAGCATCTGTGGCTAGCATCTCTGAAGATACTAGCCACAGATGCTGGCAAAACATCAGAAAGAAACTCTGTGGCCGAAAAAAACCCACAAAAAAACTATGGATGCCGGCCATGAAAGCCTACGACTTCACAGTTACAACTGTATTTGCTCTTGCTTTCATGGTACTCAGATTGTTACCACCTCCAGTTATATGACGATGATAAGGATGAGGATGGTGTTTTTTGTTTCAATACAATATACTGTGTTCCTATGTTTGTTTTAAAAGATATAAATACAAGTAGGCAAAATTAATAATAACCAGCCTATCAATGTTGAACCGTCTCTCCTCAACCTTAAAAACAATCCTGAGGTCTCTGCTTTAACATAGGTTTTAAAAAGAGAGTCTAGAGAAGCAGCATAAAGCCTAGAGATGACTTTCATTCCATGTGCTTGTGAACATCTGACTTAAAATAAAACCCACTGTAGCAGAGGTGGGCTTTATGTGTACTCAGTCCACAAAAGATGTTTGCACCCCTTGTTTATATGCAAAGGGATCTTTGCATACTGATTTTCTATATTCAAACAAAAATCCATCAGTGATACATTTATTGGCCAACCAAAATGTACAGTATACTTGTTGCAAGCTTTCAAAACTCCATGGGCTTCTTCATCAGGCAAGATGTTACAAACCAAACAGGAGAAAAACAATTGGAGATGTTAGTCAGATGCCAAAATGTTGTTTCAGTCTTTAGTTAAGATGGTATATGGTGGGGAGGATATCTTTTGTAGGCAAGATCCTTCTCCTTCCGGCCCTGTGGCTATAAGGGAGATTTGCAAAGTCCAGGAAATTTAAAATCCATTTACATCTCAACAGGGCCCCCTCTTTTGCAATCCAATATGTCTCATATTTGCTAAATGGCCAACACAGCTACCATGAATGATTTTCTATACTGACTAACATGACTATGTCTTTGAATTCCTGCAACCCTTGTTGTTGTCATTAACTGACTTCCACTCAACCCCAACTGTATGGATGAGATGTCTCCAATTCCCCCCATGCTCCGCTGCTTAGGTTCTGATGATTCAGACCCATGACTTCCCTAATTGAGCCTATCCATCTGGCATGTGCTTTTCCTCTTTTCTGCTACCTTTTATCTTCCCTAGCATTATTATATTTTTCTAATGAGTCATGCCTTCTCATGGTGTGATCAAAGCACAACAAACTCAGTTTGATCATCTTGGCTTCCAGGGAGAGTTCAGGCTTGATCTAGTCAAGGACCCATTTGTTTGTCTTTTTAGCTGTCCATGGTACCTTCAGCACTCTTCTCCAGCACCAAATCTCAAATGAATTTATTTTCTTATATCCTTTTTTCACCATCCAGCTCTCACATCCATACATGGTGATGGGAAATATAATGACATGGACAATTCTAACTTTAGTGCTCAGTTCTCTGTTGATTGCAAGTTCAGCAGGTTGGCAGTTCGAGGCCCAGGTGCTGCATGATGGGGTGAGCTACTATCACTAGTCCCAGCTTCTGCCAACCTAGCAGTTCAAAAGCATGCACATGAAAGTAGATAAATAGGTGCCACTTTGGTGGGAAAGTAAACAGCATTCTGTGCAATCATGCTGGCCACATGATCACAGAGATCTGATATGATCTGACAATGCTGGCTCTTCGGCTTAGTAACTGAGATGAGCACCGCCCCCTATGGTTGGACACAACTTAGCAATCTTGTCAACGGGGAACACCTTTACCTTTTTTGTATATCTTTAGACTATAGGATCTTGTCTAGTTCTTTCATGACTGCCCTTCCCAATCTTATTCTTCTTATTCTTTGACTACAGTCTTTGTTCTGATCAATGTTTGATCCCAAGGTATGGGAAATCTTAAACTGTTTTGATTACCTCATTATCTAGGTTGAATTTATGTAGATTCTCTGTGGTTATTATTTTGCTTTCTTTATGTTCAGCAGCAAGCCTGCCTTTGCACTTTCTTCTTTGACTTTCCTTAGTAATAGTTCCAAGTCTATGGTGTTTTCTGCTAGTAGTATGGTATCATCTGATAACTTCCTTCCCCCTATCTTCTCTTGTCCTTCTGAGTCAAAACCTGCTCTTCATATGGTATTTTCTATGTACAAGATGAATAGGTAGGGTGATAGAATGCAGCTTTGTCTGACCCCTTTGCCAATTGGGAATCATTCTGTTTCACCATATTCTGTTTTAACAGTAGCCTCTTATTCTAAGTACATCTCATTAGGACTATCAAAAGTTGTGGCACTCTCATGTCTTTAAGAGTGTTCCATAACTTTTCATAATCTATGCAGCCAAAGGCTTTGCTATGGTCTATAAAGCACATGCACCCCTACCTCTCGATATTTGTCTCCTTTAAAAAAGGTCCTACTGCCAATCAATGGCCAACAATGCCCATAAAGCCTCTGGAGGGAGGGATGATTGGCTATTCTGCCCCCATTTTCAGCCTTAGCCAGTTTTAGGACCTTGTGGATCTTTTTTTTTTCTCCAAGACAGGAAGTGATCAACCCATCACTTCTAGTTTGGGAAGGAGGCCAAAATCAAGAAAGAAGAAGCTGAAAATGAGGCATAATGGCTGACTGTACCCCCAACATTTTAGAGACCAGTCTTTTTTTTTTCTTTTTTCTTTTTTGAAAAAATAATGGTGCATGTGGAGACTAAAATAAGAGGCAGTACTCCAGAGTCCTGCAGGGTGAAATGGTGACCATCACTCTTTCCAATATAAGCATGTTGTTGATCAAACCCATCCCGACTCTTTCTGTGTAGTAAGTGCAGAAAAGCGGCAGAGATATAATGCTGTGGTTGGAAAAAGAATGTTAACAATTAACTTACTTGGTCAAGGCAGGAAATTCATTCTTATGCCAGATAAGGTATACGGATCAGTGGCAGAGAAGACCTTTGAAAAGCAGGGATGTGAAATATATTGTCCTCCAGTTATAGCTGAACTGTAACTCCCCCCACCCTTCATCATTGATTAGGGCTGATGAGAGCTGCAGTCCAGCAACATGTGGAGTGACACACAGTCCTCATCCTGGTCAGAAAAGAGAAATTCCTGCTCTGACCAGTCTTTTTCTTCTTTATTCTTTTGCTTCTGTCTACCCACCCATGCCTTGCCCACACATGGTTGCTTTCAGCTTCCTACCCTACACTCATGTTGACTTCTTGTCCTTCCACTGCACAGTGAAGAGAGATCTAATTGTTTATCCAATTTTGAATAGTCATTACTCAGGAAGACACCAGTCTTTGGGACTCTAACATCTTCCCCAGCGTCTCTGCTCGCACGCGTGTGAGGGAGACAGCCTGCAGAGGCTATTTAAGAGCAGCCTCACTCCCTCCTGGGCAGCTCAGCTGTTAGGAGTAAGGAAGATGCCGGTCTTTGGGACTCTAACATCTTCCCCAGCGTCTCTGCTTTCACGTGTGTGAGGGAGACAGTCTGCAGAGGTTATTTAAGAGCAGCCTCACCTCCTCCTGGGCAGCTCAGCTGTGGACGTGCAAGCGGCGGAGGAGTCGGTGGAGTGCCGGGCAGGAGATTTAAAACTCCCTCCTGAGGGACCATCTCTCCACCCTAACTATCATCATGTGGTGGCCTGAATTGCTGGAATTGGTGTTTGAACTGTAAAGGACTTTCTCTGACTTTGGCCCCCAGTCCTCAGTTAACCATCTGAAATGGCCTGAGCCACCTCACTTTGCTAGAAGCTGGGAGGAGTTTAACAGGAGATAAAAACCCTGCATAAATGCCACCTCTCCCCCAGCAACTACGCAATGTGCGGTGGCATGGGGTCTTAGAGAACTGGGAAGGATTAATACCACCATCACCAGAACTGTCTTTTTTAACACCTCAACCCCTAGAATGTTGATAAGGGGAAATTATTTGTTCTGGGGAAAAGTGACAGTCAGGAGTTCCTTTCAGTTTACTCTCTTCCTGGCTATTTACCTTGGAAGAAGCTGCCATTTACTGGGGACAGAGAGTAGCTGGATTCTTCTTCTCCCACTTTATATAATGTAGCCGGATACAGCTTGGGAGCGGCCATCGAGGTAGTGCGGGGGCAGGAAGGTATGGTGGCAACAGAGTCAACAAATGTTACAAAAGAAGGAGGGATAGATGCTTGGTACCTATCCCTCCTTCAGTTCACCCTGTTTCCCAGGATAACATGGAGAGCATGCCAACCATTCCACAGACCCTTACGCTGCTCCTGTGCAATGCCAGGTCGGTCAAAAATAAGACCCACCTCATCCACGATCTTTTGGTGGATGAGGCGGCCGATCTGGCATGCTTTACTGAGACTTGGCTGGGGGATGCTAGTGCTGCAACATGGGCGCAAATCCTCCCAGCTGGGTACTCAGTTAGTGAGCAGATAAGGGAAAGTGGGCAGGGAGGTGGCGTAGCCTTAGTCTATAGAAACACCCTTGCTTTGATCAGGAAGCCTCTCCGGAAAATGACTTATATCGAGTGTATGTACCTTAGCCTGAAAACCAGGGATAGTTTGGGGATTCTATTGGTATACCGGCCACCCCGTTGCTTAACAGACTCCCTATCCGAGCTGACTGCCCTGGTTTCTGAGTTGCTGTTGGAGTCGCCCAGACTTATGGTCTTGGGCGATTTCAACATTCCACTCAAAACCAGCTTGCAAGATCTAACTGGTGCAGCTCAAGAGTTCATGGATACCATGACAAACATGGGCCTATCCCAATTGGTTGACGGGCCCACATATTGCGCTGGTCATACTCTCGATGCAGTCTTTAGTATGGAGCAGGAATATCCGTGGGCGGAGGTCAAAACAACCTCCACATTGTCATGGACGGATCATTTCCTGATCAAGGCGGAAGTAAGAGCTACTGTCTGCCCTCCTGGCGGTGGTGGACCCATTAGAACGGTCTGCTCTCGAAGGCTTACAGAACCAATTGGTTTCTAGAAGGCCTTAGAGGGTTTAATGGTTGGTAACACCGGTGATTCTGTTGAAGCCTTGGTCAACACGTGGAATACCGATCTCACCAGGGCTATCGACACAATCGCCCCCAAGCGTCCTTTCCGGCCCACTTCAAATCGTAAGCCCTAGTATACAGAGGAGCTTGGGAGGATGAAACGGGTCGGACAAAGACTAGAGTGCGAATGACAAAAGACTCGTCTCTCATCTGATAGAACTTGCCTTAGGAAGCATCTTGATTCCTACAGGGAGGCTTTGCGTGCAGCGCAGAAATCTTTCTGTTTTGCACGCATTGCGTCTGCAGAGTTTCGCCCAGCAGAGCTATTTAGGGTGGTGGGGGAGCTGACGAAGGTCCCTCCTGCGCCAAATCCCCTACTTAACCCAACAACATCCTGCTGTGAGGTATTTAACATCCACTTTGCAGATAAAATCTCTCGGATAAGAGCCGACTTGGATGCCAGTGTTTTGGCAGAATCCGTAGACAAGGTATCCAGCAACTCCGTTGAAGGTAATTTACCGGATCAACTGCAATCTGTGAGTACCCATGACGTAGACAAGCTACTTGGGAGGATGAGGAAGATGACTTGCCCCCTCGATCCTTGTCCATCATGGCTGGTTGTCTGGTGGGGGGGGAACATGTTGAAAGTGTTCCTTTGGGACACGATCAATGCATCCTTCAGAGAAGGTTTGGTACCATCTAGTTTGAAGGAGGCGGCAGTTAGGCCACTC
>CM034706.1:235623017-235679314 GCA_020142125.1 Phrynosoma platyrhinos
GAGCGCATTACAGAAGTCCAGGCGTGAGGTTACCAGCGCATGCACAACAGTTTCGAGATCCCTTGCTTCCCGAAAAGGGTGCAGCTGGTGTATCAGCCAAAGCTGATAGCAGGCGCTCCTGACCGTCGCATTTACCTGATTTGTCATCAGGAGCGATGATGTTAGGACCTCAGCAGATGGCTTAAAAAGCCATCTTGGAGGCAGGGAAGAGGAGGGGCAGCCTTCCTCCTCTGCAAGGCCGGCGCTCCGAGGGCAACCTCCCGCCACAGCGTCCGGACACGCTGCGGCGGAAAAGTCAGTGAAAGTGCACTGCAAGCTTTCCCCAGGGCGGCCCTGTGCCGCCAGTCTGCTTCCCCCTTAGAGTGTCTTTGTATGTTTGATTCCATTGATGATTTGGACTTATGTAATTCCCTAGGTTCAAGTTCTTCTTACACATGGATGGTTAAATTTGTGGATAAAGAATCTGTGGATACAAAGTGTTGACTCTGTTTGGTATCAGTTTTGACAGATTGCAATGCCTTCTTGTGGAAAAGGTTATTAGTGCTAGTTTGCTCTTCCCTTAATGGGTTGCAATGAACAGCATCCTCCACAGCAGGGGTAGGCAACCTTTTTCAGCCAGGGGATGGGTTGCTGTCCCTCAGACAATTGGGGGGGCTGAAGCACCATAAATAAATAAATAAATAAATAAATAATTTTTTAAAAAAATTAAAAATTTTAAAAAATGCATGCACACTCTCTCAGCCCCAGAAAAGCCATGGCAAAACCCCTGTGGAGATTTTGCCAAGAAAACCCCAAGAACAAGTAATAACAACAATAATCAATATCATCATGGCGGGCGGGGGTGGCAGCAATGGCAGAACCAGCCTGGGGCCAGTCCAAAGGCCTCGGGGGGCCACATCTGGCCCTAGGCCTTAGGTTGCCTACCCCTGCTCCACAGTATAGACAAAAAGCAGTTTTTTCTGTCAGAGACAATTTATTGTCTTCAAAAATATACCATTTGGCCTGTTCTAAAGCTGTGTAACCTTTTTTTCCTATACTATCACAACATTCAGGATTTAAACTCACTTTTGATCTATGAGCATTTTTAAATGAATATGTTCACAACCAGTCATCACAGAAGCAACTATCCAGTGCTAATTTGTACAGATATGTGAGGCAAAATGTCCTTATCTTCTGCTTCCTCTTTATACCTATCACAGGTGTAGGTTATTTTATTCCTATCTTCAGTACAGGAGGCAGAAAGGAAAGTTCTTGTTTCTATGTGTATTTAAATGTTGTTAGGGTGCAAGTTTCATTTGCCCTCCCCCAAGGCTGTTATTTTTGTATTCTTCTTTCATTCATTTCTGATACTGACATCCGAAAGGCAGAAAATGGCTCCTTGACCTAAACCAAAATAGTGAATTTCTTGTATGAACAGCAAAGTCTGGACCCTTGATTTACAAGGTACTGGAAATGAATCAGGAAGGCCCTTGAATTTCACTGCAAATTAGAACCAGGAAAGAGATGATATTACACATTCCATGAATAGATGGCTTTGTCTTCTTGGGGAGAGAAACCTTTAAGATGCTCTTTGTCTGGCATCACCCGCCTTCCCTTTTTTCACATGAATTTGCTTCCTTTGGGGTGGGGGGGTCTGATGGATTCAAGGAGCAGCTCATATTTTGATTCTGCTCACTTATTCTACTGAGTTTGATTGTTCTTCCTTCCCTACCACTTTTCCCCTTGTCTTTTTCTCTCTTCCTGCCCCCCCAACCTTTCTTTGTGCCAGGGTTTTTTGGTTTATTTGGTGTGTGTGTGTGTGTGTGTTTCTTTCCTTCTTACTGGGATCCTACAACTTCTTAAAAGGGGAAGCTAATCCATATAAATAAGGAGAACCTGTCGGGATTTGTTTCCCAAAAGGTAGAATTAATAGAGGCACTTTCTTTTTTCAGGTAGGAACAGATCTTGGTACATATTTCTCTTGCCTTGAAAAGAAATTCCTTTCTCTCCTATCTCTGCTTCTCCTACTTCCATGTCTTTTCTCCATCTTCCCCTTCCCTCTCCCTCCTTTTTTCTGGTTCAAACATCTTTCCTCGTAAATGCTTCCAGCGTCTGTATTTCCTGGGGCTTCCTGTTTTCCTTCATATTGACAACTGACACCGTTCAACAGATGCGTAAAGGAGCGGATTTCTACCTTGCCTGCCTTGGGTAGCTTCACTATAGTGGTCTAATCGTTTGGGTCGGTTTGTTTTTTCCAGGCTAGTTTTTGCTGTGACTGCGATTGATATCTGTTTCCAGGGGGAACCCAAGATGAATTTCTATCCTTAGGTTTTGTGGATCGGCCCTCCTTTTCCCCCATGTTATTTAGAAACAATTTGCACTTTGGATTTTGGAGATGCTGGAGAGGAAAGAGCGCGCGCGCTGCAAAGTGATGCTTCAGCACCTTGAGTTGCAAAGATTTCTCTGTAGTGGGGGGTCTGATGCCTGCTTAGGTAGGATCTGTTTACCTCCAGGAACCCCATTCCTTAAAAATAATACTAAAAGGCAAATGTTTGCCAAGGCAATATACATCTCTAATGCATTTTACCTTGAGAGGAAAAGAAACATTGTGGCGCACTCTCTGGAATTTCTTAGTGCTCAGGGAAGAGTCTTCTTCAACATCCTGCAGGTTTTGAATGCTATGCTTTCTTTCCTTTTGGTAAAAACCTTTTTCAAACTTCTGATCCTGGTATTTTCGCCTGTGATTTTGTTCATCTCTAACTCGGTCCACATTTCTACAATAACTGAGACACACGTATGTACATCCCAAAAGATCTAAAAGATAAAGAAGTAGGCAAGGAGAAAATGGCCTTGGTATGAATCCTAGCTAACTTTGGACAGATTGAATTTTTTGACCCTATTCTGATGATGATTATTATTATTATTATTAGTCATAAGAAGTCCTATGTTTGTATTTTGGCTGTAACCAAGTTTGTATCTGTATAGGGGTTTAAGAAAGTGACATCCATTTTTGATAATTCATTTGTAAGACACATTTAGTTGGTAAACAGTTCATTTCAGCTGAAGTTATTTTCAAATCAACATGATTTCCACTGCAGCTTGGACTCTGAAAACATGGAAATAAAACACTGAATTGAAGGACATTTTTTTAATTAACAACACATTTTGTTCTTGTTGTCAGAATGATGTTGTCACCTTTGTTAAGGCTTTCAGAAAGGGCTGGAACTGTGTTTGAAAAGTACATAAATGTGTTGAGAATGTGCATGGAATTACAATTTTAATTGAGTAAGTTACTATGATATTTAAACCATGTTTATTAACAAAGATTTCCCACATTGAAAAGATTTTTTTTCATGATCAGGACAGTTCTTTGTAGACAGTAAAACAATCCATATTTGCAATAAAATCTTTATTTTTCAGTATATTATGGAAAAATAATAAACATTGCATGGATACAGATGAAATACTGACAGTTATGAAGCAATACCATAATATTTAAAATTCTATTTGTCAGAGAAAAGTGCTCTTATATAGTCAAATGCAACAAACTGCATTAATTCTGAAGATTTTTTTAAACATCATGAATCTTTTCTAGTTCACACAGAAACTCATTTGGTAGTGAATGCCAGACGTTAAGCTCAAAAGTGATTTAGCAAATCTTCACTATTAATTTCTAGTACCACATCAGATTTGAGCCTAACCACAATCCTTAAAAAATGAAGATAATTGCATTTCTCAATAATTAAAATATGATAGATTGTATTAATTTTTATTTGCTTATTTCTGTTAGCCTTCAAATTGTTGTTGTAAATTCTTTATAATATACATTAACGCAAAATGTATAGTTATCAAAATTAATGTGCAATACAATGTGGTGTGTGCCCCCAGAGGTAAATCCCAGTGGGTTAACAGGACTTATTCCCAGGAAAGCATGAACAGATTTGCTTTCTAGTAAATCACTAAAATCATCTCATGCTTTAGCAAAAATTTAATAATATTCGAACATATTGGCTAGGCATGTCAAAAAGAATTAATCAAAAAACCTTTTCAAAATCTTTAATATTTTCCAAGCTAAACTTAGCTGGAAAAAAAATCACACTTAGAAGTGGTTTTGTATGTAATTTTAATTGTTGTTAGCCACCTTGATTGTTCTCAGAGGGGCGGGGTACAAATATTAATATTATTATTATTATTATTATTATTATTATTATTATTATTATTTGTATTTTAGAATATAATTATGTAGCTTCTTTTTTCCAAGGCTTCAAAACACAGTGCAAGCCTCATAAAAGAGAGATGCTTACACATTCTTTCATTTTTTTCTCCTTCACTTCTGCATGTGATGATGATGATGATGATAATGATGATAATGATTCAGTTCCAGATGTATATTACAATATGTGAAGTAAGCAGGACATTGTGCCCCAAAGGCATATAAAATCATTTCCTTAAGTTAATAAAGTCTTTAATAGGAACGATAATACCAAAGAATTTACACCAAGCATTTATTTAGTCATTCAGGACTGTACTTATTTAGGTTAAAATAAAATTGGGGATGATAAATAAGATTTAATTTCTACTCATATTGAAAAGAAGATTTAAAATTTGTTTGAAATACTGTTAATATATGTATTTTTTTGCACCAAGAGAAATACTTTAAGAATAATGAAGAAAGGCCTATCAGTTTTAGGCTGTACAATTCTTTGAAAACAAAGTCGTTTTTAAACAAGTCTTTCAAACAAGTTTTACTGTAACATGCAACTCCCAGTACTCATCACCACTGGCTACGCTAGCGAAAGTTGCTGGGAGATGTTGTTCAACAATATTAGTAAGACTGCACAATTCTTACTCTTCCTGCAATAGCTCACTTACACTGATTTGTTTAGATTGTTTAGATTGTTGGAGATGTTGTCCAACAATATTAGAAAGACTATAGTCTTTTGTGGGTTTTTCGGGCTGTGTGGCCATGTTCTAGAAGAGTTTCTTTCTGATGTTTCACCAGCATCTGTGGCTGGCATCTTCAGAGAAATAGGTTGCTTAGAAAGACTGCACAGTTCTCACTCTTCTTGCAACAGCTCACTTACATTGATTTGTTTAGATTGGTCAGTTCTCTTTTCTTTGCTGCCTGTTCCACAAAACAGTTTGGGGGTTTTGTAGTGTTTTTTTTTAATGACTTGGTTCCAGATAACATTAGTTATGCTTCAGTCATACTGATATCAGTGGGACAATGTAGTCATGACTAATAGTTAGGACCTAAGCCAATATATTTCACTGGAATGTAAATTCAGTATAAGACACAGGAGATTATCACATGAGGGATGGGAACGTCATGGTCTCGTCCCTTTCCCATCCTTCCTGCAATTGCGTGGGAAGGACTTTCAGATGACTTCGTGCTTATCCAGATATTATCCCATCTGGAAAGTGCAAGTGATAGTGATCACGCGAAAGCATTTCAAATGACTTTGCGCTGATTCTGTCATTGCCCTGTCATTGAAATGGCATTGTCTGGCATTTTGCATTGGGAGTTTGCATTAATGTAATGCTACTTCAATGACAAGGTAATGACAGGATCAGCACAATATTATGAAAGGCTTTCATGCAATCACTGTCATGGACAGGATAAGGATGGGGAAGAAATCCCATCCCTATCCCGTCTGTGTATGATAATCTCCACAGTCATGTGTCAGTAAACTGTAAGATAGTTTACTGTTGCTGGAAATTCTTTGTGCTATATTTTGGAAAGGACATTTAAAAAAAATGCAACGTAAGGATCAGACTTCACATTCCATAATGATCCAGAAATGTGGATTGTTGGAAGTGGGGTTGTTTTGTTTTGTTTTGTTTTGTTTTTTCTGTTCACCAGTGCCATTGATTAATGCAGGGAAAAAAGAGATTTTGATCAGAGCAGCAGCACTGAGAGAGAGCGCTAGCCTTTCCCCCATTCCAGTTTTCCTGTCAAAATGCCCCTCCAAAATGCAATTGTTAGGCCCACAGAGCTGGGGTACATGGTATCTGAAATTAACAGGCTTCCCTCCCCCTATATTTTAGAAGGGGGGATCAATCAAATTAAATCAAATTTTGAGTCTTCACAGTTGCTTCAGACTTGGGTGAGAACTTTATGGTGCTTGATTAACTTGGAAAAAGTTACTTTGTTTACATTTTGAGTGGCGGAATTCCCCCTCTAGTATCCAGAGGCCATTCTGGCTGGAGGATTCTAGGAGCTGTAATCGTTCATGGTCTTCATGGACATTTTCTGAGTTCTTAACTGAAATAAATACAGAGCAATAGAAACTTTATGTCTGGTTTATTTGCTTTTTGTTGTTGTGTGCCTTCAAGTAGTGTCCACCTTATAGCAAAATTGGGTTTTCTTGGGGTTTACTTGGCAAAATTTATTCAGAGGAGGTTTGTCCTTGTCTTCTTCTGAAACGAGAGTATAACTTGCCCAAGATCACTCAGTGTGTTCCCATGTCTGAACAGGGATGTGAACCTTGGTCTCCAAAGTACAAGTCTGATACTCAAACCACTACATCACACTGGCTCATCCAACTTATAGAGAGAATGATAGCCAAGTCTAATTTTAGAACCTATTGTTTGGATTTTACACCAAGTCATTTATTGTAACTGTTTTTATGATTAAATTAGTCTAAGTTACAACAAATATAGTTTTTCTTGCTTTGATATTTCTCACTGTAAAAATGTTAACATTTCAACCTATATTGTATTTTGCTTTTCTTGAGACACTTAATATTGACATTTCTATAATGAAATATAGAGGTTTCTCATTAATTTTCATTAATTTGACCCATTTTTACTTTATTTGTTCCATAAACATTTCAAACTTTTTAGTAAAAATTTGTGTAGCCCAAATACAAAGTATGTTTTCTTCCTTTAACAATTATGCAATACAGAAATATATATTTTTATTTCCTAGAAATTTGATATATGTTGTATACATTCAGTAGCTGGAATATATGAGAAAGGGGATGTTCCTTTACTTAGAACAGGGGTAGGCAACCTTTCCCCTTTAAGGGCCGAGGGACTTCAGCTCCCAGAATCCCAGGAGCTATTGGCCAACATGGGACTATTGGCCAACATGGCTGAGGCTTCTGGGAGCTGAAGTCCCTTGGTCCTTAAAGGGGAAAGGTTGCCTACCCCTGACTTAGAACATCGAATTAAGCAAAAGAAATTTAACTGAGCAAAAAGAAGTTGTAGCATAAGCTTTTATAGATTTGGTCTACTTCCATGGTCTTCATGCATCGGAGGAAGAAGTCTACAAAAGGTTGTGCAACAACATCATTCACTCAAAGCCTCTTTGCATAGTGATATTCCAGATTAACATGACTACATCTCTGAATTGTACCCCTTACTTAGAAGTAAGTCGTAATAAGTTTATTTTAACTTTAACTCTCAGCATTCAGATATGGACTTGCTTGAGAGTAGGTGCATTCTACTCAACAGGACCTATTTCTGAATAGTGCTATGTAGTTAATCTCTTTTAGTCTTCATTAAAAAAAAGTTTTATTCTTTTATTCTTCATGGGGTTCAGGATCAAAGCCAGAAATATCCATTATGCATCTGCCTTAATTTTGAACATACGTTTGCAAGCAGTTGCAGGGTGAGAATTATTAAGAGAAGAAATTTATAAAATACTTTTAAAAGCCGTATTGGATTAGAATTAAACAAGAACACATTCAAGTTCATCATTTGCTTTGTAGTCAGGGTATATGATGCATGGCCTTAAAAAAAAGAATTAGAGCTTCTTACAAATTAAAATTAAAGACTTATTTGGCACAATCATGACTAAAAATATCTTCCTATAATGTTAGATAATAACTTTACAATAAGCAATATATTTACAGTCAAATTGACATTTGTGATCTTTCCTTCTCCCTCCCAAGCACTCTGTATGAAGAGACTAGACACTTCAAAGGTCTCTCTCTCTCTCTTGCTCACACACACCATTTTTATCAGATTGTCTTGGTTACCTTGCCATTTGTCCACTTGCATTGACACTGACAATGAATACAGACTTTGCAGTTGTCACTGCCCCACTCTGTACATGCTGCATATTTTAGTACAGGAGTGGGAATCATGTTGCTCTCCAGATGATACTGAACTGCAACTCCCAATACTCTTCACTGCTAGCTATGCTAGCAAAAGCTGCTGGGAGATGTTGTCCAAAAATATTAGGAAGACTGCATGATTCTCAGTCTTCCTGCAATAGCTCACTTCTTACAGTTCCCAAACTGTGTTTTGTACATTTTTCAAAGAATCCACTTTCATTTCTTGGGTGTGATACTGTTGTACTGGAGGGAACCCCTATTCTGGGCTAAGACCTTTTTTGTCATGAAGTACTTAATGGGAATGTCACCTAGATACTGCCCAGCAACACTACAGTGCATGCATTAACTTCAGCTTAGAATTCCTCACAGCATATAGTTGCTGGCACATTGCACATTGGGCTGTGCCAGGAGGTGAACTCACAAAAATAATATTGGGCACAATGTGATGACAATACAACACAAAAGATGCTAGTCAGTATTTTGCTGTAATACAATGCTGTACATTGGTGTATTTTGTCCAACTGTGAATTACTGCTTTCAGAGAAGGTCTGTCTGATATTGTGTGTTGCGCTAGTGTGTTTCTGGATATCCTCTTCCCTTTATTGGCCTCTCCTTTACCTCCTATTTGGCATTATGGTTTCCAGCAGCCTAAAAAGAGTCAGTTCCATTCAGATCTACTCTGGTTGCACAATGCTACAGCAAGCCTGAGTGTTAAACCACCTGATTCACAGTGCACTGTATCTGCAAGCCACATCACCCTAAATATAATCCCCCTTAGAGCAAGGGATGCAACATAAAGTAAACTAATTCATTCAGCAACAATTATGCATCCAAACAATTGCAGTACTGGCTGCAAAGTACACAGTGGCGCAAAGGTACACTGTTGCATCAGCTATTGACTATGGCATCTTACAGATGAAGCTTAGTTTGTACCATCACCTTGTCATATTTTTAAAAATTGACTGAAATAGTCATCTTCTGTTGAAACATTCCAATGTTTTCTATCATTTTTTAAATATTTCTTTCCAGGAAAAAAATCCATTAAGGAGAAAATGATATTCTCACAGTGTGGTTTGACTGGTAGAACGAGAATTCATCTTTTTGGAAGCATATGCCAGTGGACAGTCTCAGTATTGCTTATTATACACACTGCGTTTTGTATCAATACATAGGCCTTTAGACACACAGCATTACCTTTGAGGAAGTAAGCTGGGGGAGATATCCTTCCATAATCTTGTGGAAGAACAAATATTGGGATGGACATTGACCAAAAGGGTAAGAATCTCTGTAACAAGGTACTGATTTTCCCATGATAAAACTAGGAAGTAAAATCTTTTATCAGGAACATAACAGGATAAACCACAGGTTTCATGAACTGTCTAGGATTTAGCTGAGGTTACTGTATGTTCTGTCTTGATTTTATATCAGCATTTGCAAGCTTACTTTAAATCAAACCATCATGTAGGAAAAAGGAATTGATAACCAAAATTAAATTATGTATGAATACAGTCTTAAGACCACAGTCTCATAGTTAAAAGTTATTAAAAATAGTAGGTCATGTTATTAGAGAAAAGGTAGAGGATGAAAAGGAAGTGAAGAATTTTCCAGATGCTTCCATGAATATTTAAGGATGGTGATTCCCATGCACACACACACACACCCTGAATTCTCTATAAGCATATTTAAAGCAAAGTGTTATTCTGAGAAAAAGGTGATATTAGGGCATAGATTCTATAGAGATGAGACAAAATCACCCCACTTTTCATTCTTAAAATAACGCCGTGGCACATCATTGGTTTAAACCAGGGGTAGGCAACCAATAGTCCCATGCTGGCCAATAGCTCCTGGGATTCTGGGAGCTGAAGTCCCTTGGCCCTTAAAGGAGAAAGGTTGCCTACCCCTGGTTTAAACATACATGCCTACTAGCAGCCTATCTAGTTTAGTCTTATAATAACTGATAGCTATCAAACTAAAATTGATTTTTAAGGGATTGATTTTGAAGAAGCTAAAGTGGTATGATCATAACCTGAGAGACTGACAGGAAGGATATATCTCATTCTGAACAGCAGACTGTTAAGAATTAGAGGTCATGAGGTAAATCTGCAATTACTCCACAGTGTAAATCCTTTAAAGACAACAAAATACAAAAGACAACAAAAGTAATAAGCTCACTCCCAGTAGGGAGTTACCAAAGTGCTCCTGGTGATTTATATAACAGCAATGGAGATGAAAGTGATTGCTGCTGTATAAGCTTTTGGTAGCTACATATTTTAGCTTCAGGTCATGTTCATATCTTATAAACTTTTGTCTTGGACTGTAGGAGCATATGCTTTCATGGACTAGAGCATACTTCATCAGAAGCATAAAGGATTGTCCTCAGTTGACAAATACATAATACATGGGTATACAGGAGGGAGAAATACAAATGTAGCTATAGATCTCACTCAGGTGGTCCAATTAATATGCAAAAAGAGAATGTAAGAATGAACAATCTAGCTTTTCTGTAACCACCTTCACCCCCTTGCCAATCTCATTGACTTCTTTATGTTCAGGGTGATTGCATCTGGATGTGTGTGTTTACGTGTGTTTTGTGAGGATTTTTTTTTGTATCTTTGTAGGTTTCTTGTGAAATTTAGCACACTAATTTTCCAGAATTTTAGACCATGAAAGGGCCTTGGTGTATAGAAGAGGTTCCTCACTGCAGACAGCCATCTTCACTAAGTGAAGGTGGTGAGAATGGCATCAGAGAGGCGAAATCCAGTATGCTGGTCCTCCTCAACTACAGAATGCCTGAGCCACACTGAAAATACATGATTAATGCTTCAGTCCCATGTAAAACTTGTGTGTGATGGAGGTAAATCAGAAGTGGTCAGGCATGTTTTATTGTTCCTTTTATCACAATATTTGCAATGCTTTTTTCATGCACTTATCCATACAGTTGACTGATGGAATGAATTTCATCTTTTCCTCACTCTTTTCCAATCAAGATTCCCAGGTTACCAATAAAGTGGCCGGATACTCTGCAACTGCTAGTGCCTCATATAGATCCTTGAATAGATCCTTCAGTAATTTGATGTAATCCTTGTGCTGATTTTAGTAACATCAAGCATGTTACTACACAAACACACATACTGTACATGTTACTTTTAATATCTTAGTAGCATATAAATTTTGTAGTATCGTTGTTGTTATAAATCTTACATAGGACCTTATCACACGCTGGCCACGAAGCGAAAAGTAACCGAAATAAGAGTAAATTCAGTTCTATACTGAAATGAACTGAAAGAGCTGTAAATGCCTACCACACGCAATTACCACCATAGCGCATTTATCGTGCTTCCCTGGACATGCATCCTGGAAACATATTCTCCGTGCACACACAAGTTACAAAATCCCATAAATTACAAAGAAAGGACCGTGTTTACCCGTCCCATTTGTTGCCCAATCCAAACAGGAAGGACACGTCATAAGAAGCTTCCTCACAGATCCATGGGAAGTAGCACAGGGAACCATGGGTGAGGGCGGGGAAATGCTTCACAATACGTATTGCGTGATTATATGTATTTCGCCTGCGCAGCCATTGCGCAATGATTCCGAAAGCTCGGTTGTACTTCCCCGAAAAACCGAATGTCAAAAGATCTCAATTCGTTACAGATTAGCTTCGGGTTCTGTCGAGTTTCGGTGCAACGTTGTGTGTAAACACAGGGAAATAATATGTATTAGCTACGGATACCCTTAGGATTAGGTCTGCTTTAGACCCCGTGTGATAAGGCCCATATTCTGCGCTTCAACTATAAAGACATTTTACTTAAATAAACTTATATTTATGCAAGGTAAGTTCTATGTATAATTGTCACAAGCAGTATATTTTGCATTTTAGAGCTATTTACTCTTAGAGTTTATTATTAATTTCCCTTTAAAAAACAGGTGGAATCCTGCATGAGATTATGTCTTCATAAGTGGACTTGTGTACAGAAGAATTAGAATTGGTCAGTTTTATAATGTCCATATCCAGTAAAAGGCCTGCTGCTATTAGTAGCATCACTGGGTTTGATGTCACCTGGTCTGGTAAAACTCAAAGAGTCACCTACCCATTGACCTCCTCCCATACCACTTAGTAATGTTTTTTGGGTTTTTTTACAAATATTACGTATAAATTGTAATTCCCATATATCACTGAATGTAATGGTAATAAATGTAATTGTGACATAAACAACTAGCAAAATTAAAATTATACCTTTAGATTGTGATATCATACACTCAGCCTAAATGTATTTACATGTACATAATTTCATGTGGTTAAAATGAAAATGTAGTAAGATATGATGTTTTTAAAGAAAAATTTAAAAGAATTCTAAAAACTAATTGTTAAAATATATTTTTAAAAACGTGAACCTGTTCTTTCTCCTTCCACTGAGCCTCATCCCGTTCCCCTCATCTCTTCAGCATTTTAAAGGGGAACAAGTGAATGCCACAGCCCATTTCTGCCCAAAGGCAGATGTTTGGGAAGCAGTGGTGTTATACACACCCTTAGGGTGTCACCAGGTATGGCCTATAGCCCCTGCATTCTCTCAATGATACCCCTGGTGGTTATATTACTTTGTAGCAGAGCCAATATGCATTGCACACTGATGTGCATTGAGCACCAATGCACATTTGGCACTCAGGCTGGTGTTCCAATATGCACCTTTGCAAGTTTTGCCAGTATCCCAATAGGCATCTTCACAACTCACTAACAGGGTTTCTCAGCACCTCTGCTACTTAGCTAAGTGTATGTAATGTGAAAATTAAGTAAAAGGTGATGTAGGATTCCAGCAAACAATTATATTCTGCCAGTCTGACTCAGAATGAGGGATCTGAGATGGCTGACTCAAGAGTCAGGAAAAATATGAGCCGAGTCCCTGGCTACTCAAAAGCACACTAGAACAAAAGCAGTCTGGTTTTGATTTGACTGTCATTAGAGCCACATGGATCTCCTTAAATAAGATCTCTGTTACCAAGCAGAGACTGTCATGATTCCTACTGCCCAACCCTGAGACTGGTGGGATAGTTTACAATGATTTTTTCTATAACTATGTTTGTGTTTCAGTGATAACACTACATGCATCTGATGATGTAGATTCTAGTCCACAAAAGCTTCTGCCACAGAACAGTTTTAGTGGTCACTGGATTCTTTTGTTTTTGCTGCAGCAGACTCACATGACTATCCCTCTCTGGAAGTGATTAGACTGTAATGTCTTCCAGGCCTTCTAGGCCATTTAAAACATTATTAAGGATATTTAAGAAACTCTCCTCAGGATTTTGAATTAGCTGGTTTGTGGTTAGCTTTCCATTTCTACTTTCCAAATTTGTGTGGACAATTGTGCAAGCACAGAAAATAAAAAGAAAACAAACACTCCCATTACATAATAAACTGGTTTACAAACTGGTTTGAGGTGGTTTAAATGGCCCTTGTTCATACTTGCTCCAAATTCATGACGTGGTTTGTTGAGGGCTCCCCAGTGCTAAAAGCACCTCTTCTGGGTCTGCAGAATTCCCTGCATCTTTTGTAATAAATCAATTAAGCACTAGTGTGAACGGAATATGGATTGGAATCGGTTCCCTGTGACACAATCAGGAGAGTGTCTTAAGTGTGGTCAAGCCAAAATTAAAAAACTTTAACCTGTGTTCATCCACCTCTTGAATCTCCCCCTCCCTGGACAATGCACCATTTTTGGGCTGCCCACACTCCATTACCACTCTGCTCTCTCTCTTTACAGCTGCACCTCCATTCTTTTTTGTAACTTTTGAGAAACTTTTCCCTATCTCGTGGTACTTTGAATTTATCTGCCCTTTTAAACACCTTTTAAATTTGCTGGCTGGCATTTTTGTTTTTGTTTTTTTGTTACAACAATGGATGCGACAGAGCACGTCATCAAATGTAGGTGGAAACATTACAGAGAAGCCGCAGAAGTGGGTTCATTTTAAATTGATTCATTGGGTAATGTGAATGAGAAGTGGGTTAATTTGCAACAGGAAAATTCGATCAGTGCAAATGTAATGTGAATGATACTCCATTGTCGAACCAAACCATTGATTCAGATTGCAAACCGAATTATTTGAAAGTGAGAATGAGGCCATGAAGAAGAAATTGGAAGCAATCTCAGGCAACAACGGTAGAAAAGAAAAAGGAGAAACTACACATTATGTAGACTATAATATGGGACAGTCTTGCACGTATATACAGAGCTACATGAACCTCTGGTGACAAACTGTGGTCAGCCCATATTTACATATCATTAGAGTTTTGTTCTTTTTGCCCAAATATTATTTCTTTTGTTCAAATATAGAAGTCCAGAATTTGTCGGATCTTGGCACAATGTTAAAATTTAAATGTTAAAATATATAGGTCTTTCAGGGGTTACAATATATGCATTGTGTCTCATGACTCATGGCTAGAATATAGTAATGGAGGGAGCATAATCTATTTCAGAAAAATAGACCAAACAGGAAAGAAGGAGGAGTAGCATTAAAGGTCAAGGAGGTTTATACCTGGGAAGGGATCCACAATTTTAACCCTGGAAGCCAATTTGAGAGACAAAGGAGATTGCACTGACTTTTATTCTCACACTAGGCATTGTATGTAAATGCGCAGGGATGGATTCTGTTGCACAGCTCCGTCCCCAAGCAGTACTCATCCCGTACCCGACCTTGGCTTCTCCTGGACCTTTTAAAGAATGGGATTTTCCATTCTTTAAAGGGAAATATAATCTCCAAAAACAACAGGGATGTCATTTTAAGGGTCTACTACAGACTTCCCAAGCCAGACTGAGGACTTGGATGATGTCTTCCTGTAACAGATGAACACACATTCAAAAAGTAGAAAGGTAGTAGCAGAGAGAGATTTCAACTATTGTGATATTTGTTGGAAGTCAAACCCTGCCTAGAATATATATAACTGCCTAGACATTTTTTAAAATTAATTTTATTAAGTTTTATCAAATAACAAACTTATATACAATAGAAATAACAGACCCTGGAAGTAAGGGCTCTTGAGACCGTGGTGCACACGCTGGTAATCTCCCATCTGGCGGTAACCTCCCGTCTGGCACTCTACATGGGGCTACCCTCATGCTTGGTCCAGAAACTTCAGATAGTACAAAATATGGCAGCCAGAGTGGTCTCAGGTACATCACAGAGAGATCACATAACGTCTGTACTAAAATCTCTTCACTGGCTGCCTATCAGTTTCTGGGCACAGTATAAGGTGTTGGTTATGACCTTTAAAGCCCTAAATGGCTTGGGTCCAACTTATCTTCGGGACCACCTCTTCCCATATAATTCCCCCTGCACACTCCGATCCTCTGGGAGGAATTTGTTACAGCCGATGAAAACTAGGCTGTCGACAACCTCCAGATGGCCTTTTCGGCCACCGCTCCCAAATTATGGAATGGCCTGCCAGATGAGATCCGCCAGTTGACAACTTTAAGTAGCTTTAAAAAGGCTATTAAGACGGATCTCTTCCGGCAGGTCTTCCCTGATTAGACCCCCTGGTCTCAGGAGTTTCTTTATCCCTCCTTTGTTTGGCTACAATTACTGCCCCACCTATTATTTGTTTGTTTGGTTTTGGATTGTTTAATTGAGTGTTTTAACTATCTTGTTTTAATGTCAAATCTGTTTAATTCCTTTTTAAGGGGTGGGAGGGATGTGAGATTTTGGATTGTATTTTAAAATTGTACGATATTTTAAATTGTTGTGAGCTGCCCCGATTGCTTGACAGAGGGGCGGGATATAAATAAATTATTATTATTATTATTATTATTATTATTATTATTATTATTATTATTATTATTATTATTACCTGTTGTGTTTAAAAGGTCATCACAACCTCAAAGGCACATGCTGGCTTCCAAACGTGCCATATAAAAATATAGAGGTATCAAAATGCATTGTGGGGATATCAGGATACTTGCAACTCTATCAGTTAGTTCTGTAACAAAGACCTGGTAGAGAGAATTCCATTTGTGACATTTAAAGTGGTTTCTGGCATTTTATGCTTTAAGATTTTCAAAATGAATCTTTCACTGCCTCCCACAAATAATTTGCTATTCCAGTAGATGAACAGATGTGTTGAGAAATCTGCAAGAAAACCGTTTTCCTGGCAGAAAATAGAAACAGGTCAGCAGCGTCTAGATAACTTAATATGAGCATAGAAGGATGTAAACTTCCTAATTAGAAGACAAATGTAAGGAAAGTAAGATGGAGTTATTAGTAAACAAGTAGTAAATTACTAATCACAGGAGACAGGAAATATCCCTGAATAATATTATAGTAAGTGCAATATACAAAAACTTTTTCAAATGTTTAAAAGCAAATACTTGAACAGGCTTTCATTTGTTGTACTTAATGGACAGCTGTCAAGAAATGAGAGAGATTGCATTTGGAGATGAGAGAACTGGTCTGACTCCAAGAGCAATATTTTCATAAACTGGTGATCAAACTACGCATTAAAAGGAAAGTGTATTCCCTGTGATTAAACTACTTACCCTTCAACAAAGGGATTTGCACAGAGATACATCCCTCAGCAATCAGGCCTTGTCTGATTTATTTCGCCCTTGAAAACTCAGTCTACAGTGCTGTCTTTCTCACATATGCTTTTACATTATGGACATTTGGAATAACTTTGTAAGTTTGAGCTGGGTAAATCTAACTCAATTGGAAGCTCCATTCCAATTCCAATTCTGCTATTCCATGTGTATGGCATTTATTTCCAACTGTAATTTGCAACTGTAACATCAGTGACATGATCGTTTCAGTGCATAGTCTATATTCTCTCTCTGAATTCTGTTGAAGATCTGGGAACTAGTTCAACCACTCTGTCACCAACAGTTCTGTAGTGGTAAAGCTGGAATTAACCACTAGATGGGACACTATACCATCATCTGAATAATGCACGTAGAAATTGAGTGAAGTCAGAAAGCCCTTAACACATGTTGAACTGAAGGGATTTGTTGATTAATTGAATTACAAAGATAAATTCCACTGTCGAACAGGCATGGGCAACTTATAGCCTTCAACCTAATTTTATGCAGCCCTCGTCCTAGTTACAAATGCCCTCTGCAAATAATCAGTTAAGATGTCTAGCAAAAGCCATCTGCCCCACTTTTGACAGCTGAAGAAGTCTAGGGAAGAAAAGAGGGCAACAGAAATAGTTGGTCAGTCTGGCATGCAGCCACTAACTAATTACCACAAGGAGAATGAGGTCCTTAACAGAAAAGCAAAAAGATTTCAGACCCCAATTTTATGAGCTGAATATAAGATTGGATCATGAGGCTGATATCAAAAAGGGGGGAAAAACTAGGAAGTGCTAATGTGATATAGCTGACCAATTAACTTAAAGTTTTCTGTTATTTATTTCAAAGAGGTTTTAGGTGCTGCTATTGTTTATTATTATTATTATTATTATTATTATTATTATTATTATTATTATTATTATTATTATCTGAACATAAAATGGTGTATGAATCAGGCTGCCTTCACTTGTATATTTCATTTTATATACTGATTCCCAAGAGGAATAAAGTATACAATAATGTTTACACATGATTTTTTTGATGGCATCATTCTGACATTTGACTCTTAAAACCATGATTTTCTCTCTAAGGATATGAATTTATAAATGCTAAGCTAACAGTGATTTAGGACCCCCTTCCCCTCTTCAGTTTGCAAATAAGGTTGTAGTTTAGAAATCTTGTCTGTCAAAACTCACTGAAATAAAGCTAAACTTTATTTTTCCTATAAAACTGTCAGGGCTGGTTTTTGAAACTGAACAGGCTATCAAAATTATCAGTGGGGATGACCTGTTCAAAAGAGAGAGTGAAAAATCCCATTAAATGTGCCAAAACTATTGGGCAAGCCTAAAGTTGCTCTTTGAATACTAGACTTCAGCTTCTAATTTAAGTTGTGTTGAGCTAAACAGGGGTCTACTGTAGAAGTCTTAATAAGGTATTGCAATCCATAGTCCAAATCTAATTGCTAGTGCTAATTAAAACAGTCCCATTAAATCTGTGGGATCTATACACATGTGGATTTACCATTCAGCAGGTTTGCTGCAGCTGGGACTCTCAGCAGGATTTAAGACCTTATCCTTAAACTAGTCTTGGACCTCTTCAAATACAGCTCAGAAAAAAGAGGTGTTGACACTAATTCAGCACTACAAGCAAAGTAAACACACAGGGGATGTATCCACACTGCAAAATGAATTAATTTGACACCACTTTAACTGTTGTGGCTTCATCTTGTGGAATCCTGGGATTTCTAGTTTGGTGAGACACCAGAACTCTCTGAGAGACCAGGCTGAATTCCTCATCAAATTACAAATGTCAGGATTCCACAGAATGGAGCTATGACAGTTAAAGTGGTATTAAACTGCTTTATTTCTGTAGTGTGGCAGTAGCCAGGGGATTCACAGCCAGACTTTTAAAAGCTAGTTTCACCTTAGGGTTGCCAGAAACCAGCGCTCGGAAATGAGGGAGGGTGCTCTGGGCCCATAAGTTGGAAACAACTTGGAAGCACACAACAACAAGCATGAGGGGTATCATAAAGTTTTATCACCTTTTTTAAAAGTTGACAGAAAGTTTGTTTTGATTTGTAGCTTTTAACTTATCTCTGTGTAGTCACCATCCAGATTTACACATGTTTCCCAGCATTTCTTGACCCTCTGAATACCATTATTGTAGAAGTCTGCAGATTGTGCCTTAAACCACTCTTCCACTTCATGAATGACGTCATCTGTGTTGTCAAATAGGCAACCTTGCAATGGATTTTTCACTTTTGGGAAAAGCAAAAGTCACTTGGTGATTATGACATTCACAAAATGTTATCAATATACCACAATAACTTCTGGGTGATAATTATTTTACAATACCCTCTCGTACTTCTCCATCTTCCACTTTAGTCACTTCTGGCACAACCTGTAACAAAAATAAAGGACAAAATGAGCTGATTTTCGCAACATCATGCACTTAGGAACCAATGATGACACCGACAAATTTCATCAATATACATTAATAACTTCTGGGTGAGAATTATTACTTTACAATACCCCCTCTAAAGCACTGTAGGCACAGCACAAGAACAAGAACAATGAGAGCCAGCATTTTCAGCGTGTGACTCTGGAGACCAAGGCTCAACTCCCAGCTTAGCCATGAAACCCACTGGGAGACCTTGGGAAAGTCACACTCTCAGCCTCAGAGGAAGGCAATGGCAAACCTCCTCTGAAGAAATCTTGCCAAGAAAACCCCATGATAGGTTTGCCTTTAGGTCACCATAAATTGGAAATGACTTGGAGGCACACAACAACAACAACAAACATAATAAAGCACAGAAGGCACAGCACAAGAACACGAACAATGAGAGCCAGTGGTTTCAGCATGTGACTGTGGAGACCAGGGCTTGAATACCAGCTTGACCATGAAACCCCTTGTGGCAAGTCACATTCTCTCAGCCTCAGAGGAAGGCAATGGCAAATCTCCTCTCAAGAAAACCCCAATGAATGGCCTCATTACACCTCACAAAACTAAAGTTCCTAGAATCCCATAGCAAGGTGTGGGCCTTCCAGCCGGAGGAAGCAAGGCTTCTGGTTGGAAGAAGTGAGGTGGAGCCCCTTCTTGTCGCAGCCCAGTTTTCTGCAGGAGAACCAGGCCGTGGCAAGGAGCCAGGCTGGCTGTGCACACCTCCCCAGCCCTTATTGCCACAGCCAGGTTCTCCCCAGGCAAACCAAACCACAAGGAGCCAGGCCAAGCCCATGTACCCCGCACCCCATCCCTAATTGCTGTGGCCATCGCATGCCTTCAGAGACAGTTTCATGTGCCAGAGAGGGCACACACACTACAGGTTCGCCAACACAGCTCTATGTGCACAGATGTGTGTTTGGAAACAATTACTCTGATTGGAACAGAAACAGAGCACATCTCACCATTGTCGAACACTCAGTAACCTGTGTTCTTGTTCAGTCTGCTTTCAAAATGCTGACTGCTGATGGGTTACTTTAAAGCCCCTGCTCTTCCTCACTATCCTTATCTATAAATGAGAGTTGGACTGGACTGTCCTTCCTGCACAGGGCACCTAAATATATGAGTTTGTCTTCCAATAGATGTTTTTTGGCATTGCCTGCACACACTGTATACAACAACCTACAGTCCATCCTCTCAGTCAAGAGCCTGGATGATGCAGAGCCCAGTTCAACAACAGCTGGCCTGTTCAGCAGCAGAACCAGGTTTTACCCCTCCGTACAGTGTTGTTGTTTTTCAAAAGTCCCCCGATACTCCAGATGCTCCTAGAAGATTTTGAGCCTTCCATTCTGATGCAGGACAGCTGACTGCATGCATGTCCTGCTGAGCTACCTGATGCATCTGCTAATGCCACGGATCACTTCACTCTGAAGTCAGAACAAGGTGCTGTGTCTCATTCTCACCTTAGAGTGAAGCTACAGACATACTGGCTGGCTCAGTGCAGTGGCATCCCTGAGGTTGGTGTCAAGCAGTTCAGAGGGGGACTGCCTTGCCTTTCCCCTGGCCGCCTAGATCACTGTACCCACCCACCCACCCGAGCTAGGAAGACTCTAAAGGCAAATCTCCCTCCCCACCCAGCAAGGCCTTCAGGGTCCAGTGTGGCTGCTATCTGAGCAGCTGCTATGGATCCTGAAGGCACCGCACCCCACAGCAGCAGCCACTACTGCAGGGGGCATGCTGCAACCTCTACATTTAGGGTCCTGTGCAGCTGCTGGGTGAGTGGAAAAGTACCCTTTCTCACTCATTCAGTAGCTGTACAAGTCCCTCCAGGTGTACTGCCCCACTGGGTAACACTCAATGTGGTCTGTACACCCTAGTGACTCCACTTGCTCTGCAAGATGCACATCAGCCACTCCACTTCAGTATGGTTTTGCAATGGAAAAGGGTCGGGGCAATTCCTGGGGCAGGATACTCTAGGCTGCCCCTCACCAGTGCAGACAGGGTTCAGAAGAACACTCTCTCCTGTAAATTAAAGGCAGACAGCAGCCCTTTTCATAACAGTAGATGAAACACTTCTTGTCAAATGGAAAACTTCATATATTGAGGTACAGATATCATTTTTTTCTTATTACATGTGTTCAAGTCAGTTGCTTATGTAGCCAAAACTGCATCACTCATATATCAAAGGGAAGAGTAACCTAGCATGGAAGAACTCTAAGATTTAAAGTATGAAAAATTAGGAAAGAGAAAGATTATAAAGGTATGAAACCCTAAAAGCCAGTCCAATGAACACTGGTTATGTTCAGTAACCATTGAATGTTAATTGGAAATTGTAGGGAAAATTAAAAAGAGAGTTGAACTGAAGTGTGAGGAAATGGCTAGCTTACTCAGAATCTTAATAGAAGCACTCCACATTACAACAGTTTATTGATGTTCCCATTTGTATAAATTACTTAAGCACTCAAAAATGGCAATTACGTAAGTCTTAGCATTACTTTAAATATCAGGAAGGTTTAGCGATCTGGAGCTGAGAATCTTTTTATTGTTAACCTAATTGTTTAGTAAATTAATGTGTTTTATTGAACACTTGAAAATTTTCAATTGGCAAAACATGTCCTAAACATGTCTAGGAAGCAATTTAAAGATACTGTTACTAGATTTATTATAAACAATTACAAAAACTGTAGATGGCAAGCAATATTGTGGAAAACACATTCCCTTTTCGGTTTCAGTTGTATAGAGTGTTATACTTCTATAGGCTCTATGTAAAGAATGCTGGGTCTAGGCTTTCTGAAGGAGATTCTATATGGGACCATTGATGCTTTCTTCAAAGCCCTTCTCTTGACCTCATTTGCCTCAGAAGCACATCTGGTGTAGATGAAAGAGAGGGTTTTTTCTACAATTTCAGGCACACTGGCAAATTCAGGTGCCTGGCTATTTTAGCACATTTTCCCTTTTATAATGGGAAAAACAGTAAGTTCACTCAAAAATCAGAAACACAGTAAGGGCCTCGGCAGACTTATTGAGCCGTCTCCGAGGCCAGGAAGAGGAGGGGCCACCGCACGCGTGGCGGCCCTCCCTCTTCCTGAGGTCGCCCTGAACACTTCCGGGCCACCGGACGCCCGGCACGTTCAGGGCGACCTCCTCCCGCAGCGTCCGGACGCGCTGCGGGGGATAAGTCAGAGAAAGGGCGCCCGCCGCTTTTAGGGCGCCCTTTTTCTGACTTATGAAAGGAGCGCCAATTTGGAGCTCCTTTCAGGGTCGCTCTAGGAGCGCCGCGGTGGGGCTGCCATAGCCCCGCGGCGCTCCGGACCAGGGCGTCCCAAATGCCCTGGTCTGCAGAGGGGGTAAGTTGACTCAAAAATCAAGCCTTTTCCATGAAATATTGCCTTCCCTTTTGGCAATAAAGGTATGATAATACAGCCTTACCCAAGAGATGTTCTGTAAACTACGTGTAGAAAGAAATTTTTTGCAAAGTACTCCAGAAAAACCTTCCCTGACCTGATATCCTCCAGATATGTTGAACTACTTGTGTGCCTTCATGTTGTTTCTGACTTATGGCATCCCTAAACCTATCATGGCATTTTCTTGATGAGATTTGGAAGGAGTTAGGCTTTGCCTTCCTCTGAGGCTGAGAGAGTGTGACTTGCTCAAGGTAATCCACTGGCTTCCATGATTGAGTGGGGATTTCAATTCTGTTTTCCAGAGTTCCAATGTTCAAACCAGTACACTGCTGGCTCCCCTAGTGTTGTAGCAGTGCCCCATCATTTTGAGCCAGCAGGCTTCATTATGCCATCAGGATAGTTTGGCCTATAGCTGAAGACATCTGGAAAGTTCTAAGTTGGACAACCTGTTCTACAGTGTTCAAAAAGTTCTTTCATCAACCCGTCTTGGAAAAATGAAATACTATGAACTCTTTGAATCTAGATGTGTGAAAAGATAAATGTGTTGACAGTGTTAAAGAATTATTGAGAATAAAGTCTTCCTTCCACATAAACAGAAGGAGAGGGAAATCAGCCAGATGACTTTTTGGTAGTACTCTTTGTGCTGCAACAGCAAGATACGTGCTATTTCATTCTGTGCCTTCTTTTCCAGACTTGGAGGAGGCTGTTTTCAGGGTATTTTTCCTTACAAAAGTGTAGCTATGAAGGTATTCCCCCTTTAAGAATTCTGCCCCAATGCAAATTTTCTTCAGTCCCCAAATTCCTAGCATTTCAATAACTGAAAACATCAGTTGGGCATTAAGAAATGCAGTTCTGACTTCCAAAGGACAGGGGAAGGCAAAGCTACCAAGGGAATGTAAACACAGTCGACATAAGAGTTCTGGGTGTGGACAATTGTCAAATTTCTCTACAGTGACAGAAATTTAGGGAATGAAGGAAAATTTCTTGAGGACACATTTGAGGACTCCCTGCCCTTATTTTGCCGTCTCTTGGAGCAACACTTCTGTCTCCAACATCCCACTACCTGCTAGCCACAGAACACCATGCATTTGTTTATATTGCCCCTGCCTTCTTCCATCTTCCCATCCTTCTTCCTTCCCTAACTACCACTGTTCAACCCAATCCCATTTTCTCTTCACACCACCATACAGACTTTTCCTTTGTTCCTTGCTTTCTGAGAGGGGAAGTAAAAACAGTGCCATATTGGCACAGCAGCCATTAAAGGAAGCAGAGCAACATGGTCAAACCTCATTGTCCTGAAAATGCGTAACCCTGCCCCATTTCCCATTTGGTCCATTTCACAAAATCAGGGCAGAGCCATTATGGAGGAAAATTATTTACTCCCTAGCCTCCTGGTTTCCAAAGTAAATCAATGATTAAAATTAATTAAAATAAATCAGAAGACATATAAAATCACTGGTAGTAGAATTCAAAGATATAGCCATGTTAGCCTGGAAAATTAGTATGTGAAAGGATCTTGTAGCACTTTTGAGACTTAGGGGCTATGCAGACGGGCGGCTCTGGGCCACCTGTGCTAGCGGCAAATCAGGGCCGCAGCAACCCCACACCACAGCCCTGATCCTTCCTTTTGCCGCCCCCAAAAGAGCAGCAAAATGCCGCTCCTTTTAGGAGTGGCAAAAGGCCACCCTAAGAGCCGATGCTGCGGCTCTTCTGCACCCTTTCGGCACAGCATGTCTACACATTGCGCCAGGAGGGCAGCCTGACACTGCAAATGGGCATGTGGCATCAGGATGGCATCGGGGTGGGGTTGGAGCAGCTAGCGTGCTATCTATGCTCCATTTTAAACTAGTTATCCTTTAAGTCTTGGGATTTTGTGAATCTCTGTATCTTGTTTCTAGCATAATTCCAACTTTCTATACCAATCACTCTGCCACAATCAGTAGCCCACTTTATCATAGTATCAGATACCAGATCCTCTTCCTATTCTCTTTCCCTTAGTAGATTATATAATTTTGATGTTCTTTTCTTTGGTTCCATTAATATTGTATCCATTTCTAAGTCATTTTCCCCAAATTCTTCATTCTTTAAATCAGTTTTGAATCTGTCATTAAGTTGTAAGTAAGGGAACCAATCATTCCCAGATCCATTTCTTTTAACTCCTCTATTGTGTTCATTTTGTAATTTCAGTATGATTGTCTAATTGGATCTGCAATGATAGAATATTTTCCATCCCTCCCTCCCCCCCATTACAGTCAGGATGAAGGGCAGAGTCCTATTTTGTATTAGTCATTTGTCCTTCCCTCTTACTTTTTTCTTTTTATTTTCTCAATGTATATTACTTTGATTGTAAATTACATTATTCATATTCATATTAAAGTAAATAAACAAATAAATAGGTGTTTGTTTGTTTTTTATAAAACCCTAATAGCCTCAACCATCCATTGCAGTTAAGCATGTACAAATGTGCCCAACAACATGTGGTCAACACACTGTCTTGGGCTAATGTGAAATACAACCTTGATGTAACACTAATGAGTTTGTCTCATGTCCCAAGAAATGTGTTCCAATGTCAGACAACTTGTACCCTCAATATGTTCTTCCTATTTGGAAATGACTTTCTTCTAAATTGAATGTGTCCCATACCCTTTGAAGCAAGAAGGAACACATTTACATGACAGCACTACAAATATCTGAAGATGGCTATGCCTCTTCTATGTCCGTTTTTGTTTGTTTGTTGTTTTGTTTTGTTGTTTTTTGGCTATATCATCAATCTTTTCTCATGGCCTTTTTTGCACACTGTTTTCAAGTGAAATCTAGTGAGTGACCCTGCCAATACTATGAAGCACCTTCCCCAAAGAAGCTCAGTAGATGCTGGGTAAAGATGCTTGTAATTTTCAGAGGCTTTTAAAAGGCCTTTGGTCTTTGACATCCTTTCTAAAAGGTTTATTAGGTAGCATGGTATAAGTCAAAAGATGAAACTAATAACTCTTAATGTAAAGGGACTAAATTCACATGGAAAAAGGAAAAAAATCTTTGATTTCTTAGAAAAGGAAAAATGTAATATAGTGTGTCTTCAAGAAACACATCTTAAAAATTCAGAAAAAAGATTAGAAATAAAAATTAGGAAATGCATTTATCTCAGCAAATAAAAACAAGGAAAAAAAGGGATGGCAATTTATACTAGTAATCAAATCCAAGCAAAAGAAATACTGAATGATCCTAAGGGACAATATGTAGGAGTAAAGATAAACAGGAATGGAGAAACAATACTATTAATGGGAATCTATGGGCCACAGGAAAATAAAGGCACATTCTACCAGAAATTGCAAAGAGAAATCATGGAATTGGAATATGAGAAAGTAATACTATGTGGAGACTTTAACGGAGTGGTGGATCCAAGCTTAGATAGGAAGTCAGAAAACAACAACAAAACCACTAAAGGAAAACTCCCCAAAACTTTTGTTTAATTGATTGATAGCCTTGCATTAGCAGATGCATGGAGGTATCAAAATAAAGATTTGGAGGGTTTCACTTTCTATTTCAATAGACACTGTTCCCTCTCTAGATTAGATATGTTTTGGATCCCTAAAATATTGAAAAACTACATTAAATTGATAAAAATATTACTGAGATACATATCAGACCACAACACACTAATTTTAATTCTTGCAGAACAAGCAAAAAAAATTAATTGGAGATTAAAAGAAGAATTAATTCAAGATAGAGAAGTGACTGAAAAAAATAAGAAAACACATAAAACTATTTTTCAAAGAAAACACTATAACAGAGACTAAAATGAGTATGGTTGGGACGCAGGGAAAGCAGTAATTAGAGAGTTACAGGCAGAAGATAAAAAGTGCAAAAGATAAAGAAATTCAAGATTTGATCTCACAAAAAGAAAAAGAGTTAAAAGACATATTAGGAGACAAAAATATTAGAAAAAATAAAAATATTAAAAAAAAACAAGAAGCAAGGAAAGATATACTTGAAATAGGGAAGAAACTAAAAATCTTCAAACAGAAAAATTTTGAATTTGTGAAAAAGACAGGGAAGTGGATGGCAGAAAAATTAAGAAAAGAGAAAGAAAAAAAGACAATAATAGAGATAAAGGATAAGCAAAAATTAGTCATACAACAAAAAAAGATACAGGAGGTATTTTATAACTTTTTTCCAATTTATATCAAACACGAGGTGGGACTAGGAAAAATTCAAGAATATTTGGAAAAACAAGAATTTAAAATCCCAACAGGGAAAGAATTAGATGAACTAAATAGACCTATTTCCAATACTGAAGTTATGGAAGCAATTAAAAGTTGTAAAGATGGAAAATCACCGGGTTCAGATGGATTCACTACAGCATTTTACAAAACTTTTGCTAATGAACTATGTGTACCTCTTCAAAGCGTGATGAACTCCATAGTAAATGAAGGTTTACCACCTGCAAGAAGCAGAGATAGTAGTAATACCAAAAGAAGGAAAACCAAAAACAGATGTAAGAAATTATATGCTGATTTCTCTCCTAAATATTGATTATAAAATATTCTCCAATATAATGGCCAGTAGACTTTAAAACTATTTAAGGGATTGGTTTAATTAAAATCAAAGGGGCTTTTTGCCACAGAGACAAATGAGAGAAAATATCAGAGTGGTATTGGACATAATTGAATATTATGAGAGACATAATAATAAAAATTTAGGAATGTTATTTATAGATTTGGAGAAAGCTTTCGACATGGTCAATTGGCAAACTTTGAAATTATAAATGAAATGGAATTAGGCATCAAATTTACAAAATGGATAAAAGAAATATATAAAAAACAAAAAGCAAAAATTGTTATTAATGGAGAGAGAATGGAATATATTGAGATAAAAAGAGGAACAAGACAAGGATGCCCTCTGTCCCCATTATTGTTCTTAATAGTAATCGAAAGATTAATAAAGGAATTTAAAAATCAAAACTCAATATCTGGAATTAAAGTTAAGAAATACAACTTCAAACTAAGAGCATTTGCAGATGATATAGTCATATTTCTAGACAATCCTTGTAACTGCATGAATCAATTGATGCAAACTATAGAAATATTTGGTGAAATAACAGGATGCAAATTGATTAAAGATAAATCAATAATTATCACAAAAACATGTCTAAAGAAAAGGAGTTGTCTGAGAAAGCAGTCAACGGAGCAGCTTATAAGAGCAATGCAAGTCCGTAGCACAAAAGCAGTTCCAAAAGTACAATACCAGTCCAAATGTTCCAAGAAACAAAACCAGGAGAAAGCCAAGGGTTCAAGAATCCAGAAAGCAAGTCAATGAGTTCAGTTTAGGGTCAAGGGTATCAGCAAGCAGGTCATCCAGTCCAATCCAAAGGTCAAAAATTCCAAGCAATCTGAGGTCTATGAAGCCAGGCAGACAGGGAGTGAGAGTCAGATGCTTTCATCAGAGAATGCAGATAAACTTTGACAAAAAGCTCAGCATCTCCCAGCTGTTTATATTGGCCCAGCTCTCAATCACAGCTGTTTGGTCTTAGATGAGCATTTCTCATATAATCTCAGAGAACGCCGGAGGCACGCCCTTTCTGTACCTCCTCATCCTGCTCCTCTATATCTCCCAGGCCTGGAACCTCTGCTGGGGGGAGGCTTTCTACTGCAGGGAGGCTAGGTTGCTGAGGCAGGGGCTATGCTTCAGTGGATACAACAGAGCTAGGTCCAGACTCAGCCAACTCCTCTTGAGGTGATAGAGTAAAGCTAGAACCTGGCTTAGCCTCCTCATCCTCTGAGTCCTCCATGTCCTCAGCCTGGCTGGCTATGACAGGAGTTGAAATTAAGTGAGAAAGCTGGTATGAAAATACAAAGAAAGGTAAAATATTTAGGGATCATAATTACAAAGAAAACATTAGAACTATTCAACATAATTACAAAAAAGCATGGAATGAGATTAAGAGAAACTTGATGACATGGAATAAAAAACAACTATAATTAATGGGGAGAATATCAACTCTTAAAATGATGGTGTTGACAAAGATGATCTTTTTATTTCAAATGTTACCAATAATAGTGAAAGATAGCTTCTTTAAAATTTGGCATAAAGATATGAATAATTTTCTTTGGCAAAACAGGAGGCCAAGAATTAGACTCAAACTATTACAAGATTTGACAGAAAGAGGAGGATTGGGGGTACCAAATATAAGGCTATACTTTGAAGCATGTTGTCTCACTTGGATGAAAGAATGGATAAATTTGGAAAATAATGAATTGTTAGAATTAGAAGGGGGTGGAACTTGCGTTAGATGCATGCCTATCTGGGAAATGATAAATTAAAAGCAAATCAGAATTTTAATAACCATTGCATAAGACGCTCATTTTTGCAGATCTGGAACAAATATAGATTAAAGATTATGCCCAAATTTGCAGCATGGTTTTCCCCATAAGAAGCAATCCAACATAAGGAATCAAGACAGGAAACATGCTGGATAACTTATGATAAACTACTAGAGGAAAATGTGGAATACAAATTAAAAACAAAAGTGGAGTTAAACAATGAAAGATTTGCCTTAGATTGGTTTAGATATAGACAAATTTCCGAATGTTGTAAAAAGGATCTTAAAATGCAAGGAGTAGATTTGAAACTAAACAATTTTGGAAAGATATGGTTGGGTGAAAATAAAAAATGGATTGGATGCTTTTACAAAATATTATTAAAATTGAATTTAGAAGAGGTAATAAAAGAAAGCATGATTAAATGGGCAAAAAATTTTGGCTACCCAATCGAATTAGAAAAATGGGAACAGGTATGGAATAAAAGAATAAAGTACATGGCATCTCAAAACTTAAGAGAAAATGTTTACAAAGTCTATTTCTGTTGGTACCTAACCCCTGTATATCAAAAATATACAAATCTAAAAGTAATCTATGCTGGAAATGTGGTAAAGAAGTGGGGATGCTATATCACTGTTTATGGATGTGTAAATTGGTTAAGGGTTACTGGAGAAAGATAAATGAGATCATCAACTATATGTTGCAGGTAAAATTACAGATTCATCCAGAGATTTATTTGCTGAGTATGTGGAACAAAGAATTAGACAAAGAATTTTTGGGGGGAAATCTATAATTACAATGGCAAGATTGACATTATTTACAAAAATGGATGATTCATGATTCCAACATTTTAAGAAACAATCAAACAACATCACAACACTATCCCCCTCCCCCCTCCTTCCCCAAAACACCTACACTTACACCAATCTAGACTCATAAATGCCTGACTTCCTTCCTCCTTAATCCTTCATCCACATTATCAAAGGGCCTCTGCAGATGAGCGGCTCTGGGCCACCCCGGGAAGCGGCAGATCGGGGCCGTGGCAAGCCCACGCTGCGGCCCCGATCCTCTCTTTTGCTGCCCCGAAAAGATGCTGCTCCTTTTAGAGGCAGCAAAAGGCCACCCTAAGAGCTGGCGCGCAGCTCTTCCTTGCCCTTCTTGGTGCACCATGTCAGAACACTGTGCCAGCAGGGTGTCCTGATGCCACGCACCATGCATAACAGTGTGTGGTGTCAAGATGGCATCGGTGTGGGGTTGGGGTGGCCGGCATGCAACTGCCCTGCCCCAACTCTACCTCCAGGCCAGCCCTTTGGGCCGGTCTGCAGAGGCCCTTAGTCTCTTCTATAACTTAATCTTATCCATTATTCAAGTACTATGATATTCTCAGTCTGGCTATTTGCCCCTGCTACATATACCTAATCTCTGCTTATCATCATTACCACATTTCTTATCAACACACTTATAAAATATATCTATTATTAAATTAAATTAGTGTAATAATATTACAATATTATAACAGCAATACCATTGCTCTTTCATATATTCAAGAATGGGAGACCAATTTTATTGAAATTTTCTATTGAGCTATTTATCAAAACTTGTGTCAGTTTATCCATTTCTATTATGTCAAACATTTTCAGCAACCAATCTTTCTTACTTGAGATAAATTTACTTTTCCAGTTTTGTGCAAATAGAATCCTTGGCATAGATGTCATATAAAACAGTACTTTTCCATATTTCTTTTCCACCTTGTTCTTGAACATTCCTAACAAGAAGCATTCAGGTTCCATTTCTAACTTAACATGTAAAATTTCACAAATCATTGCTTTTATTGTACTCCAATATTTTTAGCATGTCTCCATGACCACCAACAACAGATAAACATACCTACTACCTCTCCACATTTCCAATAAATATTATTTGTCATTTTATAAATGTTTGCTAATTTATCTGGGGTTAGGTACCACCTATAAAACATTTTGTACCAGTTTGCCTTTATGTTTTGTAATGCTGTATACTTGATTCCTCTGTTCCGAATTTTCCCCCATTGTTCCATTTGAAGATTGTGTCCTACATCATTCACCCATTTGACTATGGTATCTTAAACTATTTCATTCTCCATCGCCCATTCTAATAATTTCTTATGTGTCTTCTCTTTTAACCTTGTATTATCATCAGATAATTTTTTCCAGATCTTACTTTTTTTCTTCCATCTCAAACAATTTAAAATCTATAACTGTTCTCTCATAAATTTGTCTGTATGTGAACCACTCCAAGTCAAATCCTAATTGTTGTAATTTCTCTTAGGTTTTAATTTTTAAATTCCCCAAATGTTCCCCCCCCCCCATAATTTCACTATATTTAAACCATTTCTTCTCTCAATACATTTCTTTCGTGTACATAGCTTCTTGCGAGGACATCCATATAGGGAATTTCTGAATAATTCTATTTTTGTATTTCTTCCAAATTTTTAAGAGGGATTTCCTCACACAATGATTATTAATTGCTTGATTTGCTTTTACCTTCTCATAAACCAAATATGCATATAGCCCAAATGTGAGCCCTTCCCCTTCTAATTCTAATTATCTTGTCTTCCAGTCTTATCCATTCCCTCAGCCAGAGAAAACAGCAAGTTTCGGAATATAAATGTAAGTTGAGGACTGCCAACCCCCCTCTTTCTTGTGCATCCTGAAGGACATTAAGCCTGATTCTGGGTCTTCTACCTTGCCAAATGAATTTGGTTAAATCTCTATGCCAAATCTTGAAAGGTTTGTTAGAATCAATATTCAGGATATTCTGAAATTTAAAAAAAAAAGAATTTTTGGCAAGATAGATATTTTAATTGTAGCTATCCTTCCTAAAAGAGACAGATGACTGTTCTTCCAATTCCTTAAATCTTTTTTAACCTCTTTCTATAAATTTAGGTAATTATTGACAAATAATTCATAAGTTTTCTTTGTAATCCAAATACCCACATATTTAACCTTATTTTTAACTCAAATTCCTGCTCTTTCTTGCTAGTCACATTCTTCATTCTTTTTCATATTTTTGGTAATAATTACTGATTTGTTCTTATTTAATTAGCACCCTGTGAATTCACCAAAATCATCCATTATTTTCATCAATATTTCAATATTATTTATTGAGTTTTCTAAATTTACCACTACATTGTCAGTGAATGCTCTGATTTTATAATTAAATTGTTTAATTTTTGACTCCCTAGTAACTTCTCCTCTTTTTCAATCTTGCTAATCAATATTTTAATTACTGGTAGAAAAAAAGTACAGGGGACAATGGGCAGCCCTGTTTAGTTCCTCTATCAATCAATAATGGTTCTGTTAAATCACCATTGATATTAACATTGATATCTAGCTTTTTTATTATCATAAATACACTCAATCCACCTTCTAAATTTTTGACCCATAGACATTTTTTCCATAATTTCAAATTATGGTATGCCAATTAACCAAATCGAACGCTTTTTCAATATCCACAAAAATTAAATCCATGTTTTATCGTTGTGCCTTTCATAGTGTTCTATATTTAATATGTACCTCAAATTGTCTTTCGTTTGTCTCTTCAGGAGGAAACATCTTTGGTCATCATCAACTAACACTTCTAAACATTTTTTTAATCTCTTAGCCTAAATTAGGGTGAAAATCTTATAATCTATATTGAATAAAGATACAGGCCTATAATTTGCTGGGTCTAATGCATCTTTATTTTCTTTGGGAATCAAAATTATCTCGGCTTCTTTCTAAGAGTGCAATATATTTTCTTTCAAAGCCATATTCATTGTTAGCTGCAATGGTCCACATAGTTCTTTAAATGATTTATAATATTCCATAGTGAAACCATGTAGACCAGGAGATTTACCATCCTTACATCTGTTTATTGCATCTTCTACCTCTTCCCTAGCAATGTCTGCTTCTAAACTTTCCTTCTGTTTCTCGCCCAACTTCATTATATCCTCATCTTTCAAGTAATCAGATATCTTTGTATTGTTGTCTATTCTACTTGGCCTTTCTTTCTTCTTTGACTTTTCTTAGTAATTGTTAGTCTGCAAAGTTATTTGTTAGTAGTATGGTGCCATCCACATATCTTAGATTGTTGATGTTCTTTCCCTCTATCTTCACTCCTCATTTTTCTAAGGAGATTATTGCATTATTAATAAAAGAAACTTACTTCTGCCAATTTGAATTCTCTTCCATGATGCAGCCAGGTTCTATCACATGCAATTTGCCCCCAATGCTACCTCCTGGCTGCATTGGTGGCAAATTGCATGTGATAGAAGCCAGCTGCATCCTAGAAGAGAATTCAAATGAGCTGAGACAAGTCGCTTTTATTAATAATGTGATAAGCTAAGTCTTCGTATGATATTTTCTGTATACAAATTGAACAAGTAGGGTGATAATATGCAGCCTTGCCTGATTCCTTTGCCAATTGGGAACCATTCAGTTTCCCCATATTCTGTTCTGACTGTAGCCTCTTGTCCTAAGTGCAGATTTCTCATTAGGACTATCAAATGTGGTGTTACTCCCATGTCTTTAAGAGCATTCCATAACTTTTCATGATTTATGCAGACAAATGCTTTACTACAGTCTATAAAGCAAATGATTTTTTTCATGAATTCCTTGGTGTGCTCCATTAACCAATGTATCTTTGCAATGTGGTCCCTAGTGCCTCTTTCTTTCCTGAATCCCATTTGCACCTCTGGGATTTCTCTCTCCATATACGATTGGAGTCTTTGCTGCAGAATTCTGAGCATAATTTTGCTTCCATGGGAAATTAATGCTATGTTCCTATAGTTGATGCAGTCTTTTGTGCCTCCTTTTTTGTGGATTGGGATGTATCTTTATCATTTCCAGTCTGTTGGCCACTGTTTTGTTTTCTATGGTTGTTGGTATATTTTAGTTAACACTAGAGTTGATTCTGTCTGTCTGTATTGTAGCAGTTCAATTGGAATATCATTCATTCCTGGTGATTTACTCTTCCCAGTTTCTCTTATTATAGCCTCCAGCTCACTTTCTAGTATTTGGGATTCATCTTCATGTGGTTCTTCCTTCCATGTGTCATTCATTTTTTCATCTCTTTTATATAATTCTTTGTGTATTGCATCCATCATCTTTTTATTTCTTCCTGATCTTTCGTTATGTTCTGGTCAGAGCATCCAAGCCCTTGGTTTGAACTTCCCTTTGAGTTCCTAGATCCTGTGGAAAAAGTCTCTCATTCTTCCTTTTTTGTTGTTGTCTTCTATTTCTCTGCACTGATTATTATAGTAGTTTTCTTTATTCTTGTGCACTAGTCATTGGACAGTTGCATTCATATTTCTAATTTTCTTCCTATCTTTTCTTTTGCTTCCCTTCTTTCCTTTATTACTTGAAGTATTTCATCTGTTATCCATTGTTTCTTCACTTTCTTTTTAGCCACCAATGGTGTATTTCTCCATTTTTCCTTAATTATATCCTTGGCTTCTGACCATAGTTCTGCTGGTTCCTGCTCCATTATGTTTAATCATGCAAATCTGTTCTTGCATTGTCAGTAAACTCTGTTGAGATATTGTTCAGGTAATATTTTGGTATCACAACTGGTTTTGTGTTTTTCTTCAGCTTTACTCTAATTTTTTTATATAAGTAGTTCATGATCTGTACCACAGTCCACACCTGGTCTAGTTTGGCTGCAAGAATAGAACTTTTCCATCTTCTCCTTCCAATTATATAGTCTATCTGATTTTTTCATTGACCATCTCATGATGTCCATGTGTATAGTCTCCTCTCTGGTTGTATAAAAATGTATTTGCAAATAATAGGTTGTTGGTCTCACAAAATTCTATCACTCTCCTGCTTCATTTCTTATACCAAGTCCAAATTTTCCTACTGTTTTCAATTCTTTTTAGCTGCCTACTTTAGCATTCCAGTCATCTACGGTTTGCCTGAAATCCTGTGTTGGTGTATTGTCAATTTCTTCCTGGAATCCTTCATAGAATCGCTCTGTTTTTCCTTAGTAGTGTAGGAGGCAATTAAAAAGGTATCATCTGTCATCTGAGAGGGAGGCCAGTTCTTGACCCCACCCCCAAGCTGGGTCTGAGCCCATATGCTATACCCCCAAGGTCCCTTAAGGGATATCCCTCAAAGGGCAATAAAAGGGCTTGTAGGCCCTATTTCCCCCCCCCCCCCCATGAAATCTGGAGGTTGCTCCATGCAAAAAGAAAATGGAGCATGCTCCATTACCCACAATCTTGGGTAATGGCCCCCACCCCTGCTGCAGCTGTTACTGCATGTGGTTCCATGTCCTCCAAGCAAGGTTTCAAAGTCTGGACTAGGATGCAACAACTTTATTTAAAAAACAGAACTTATAACTCAAAGATCTTTGCTTTAGGCATCAACAAACATACATTTTCCAGTTCTTCACTGTCCCTTATTAGCCTTCTCTTTATCCAAATCAAGAGCAGCTTTAAAACACTTCTCAGCAGCCTCCCAGTCTGCTTTGTCTAGAATTGAGGGCCCTTGCCCATGTTCCCACTTCTGTCCCTTTTCATCCCACCAGGTACCTTCTAAGTTGGTAATCATCAAATGAAGGCCTCCCACTTACACTGGTATGGATTCAAGGCCCCATTTCTCCTTCCCACCAGGGATCCCATAAGCAGACTTGGGACTGTGCACCTACTCTGGGTCTTCCTTGTCCTCTTTGAAGAGCTGTCTCTCCCTGGGCTCCTTGCCACTTTCGGTTCCCTTTCCACGACTGCCTCACACCATCACAATCTTCTCCTCCTCTTCTTGTCTGCCTTTCCCTGACTTCTTATCCTCTCTCCCCTAGACCCCTGGGATTCCCCTGGGTCCTCCCACTCCTCGTCCCCAGATTCTGTGTCCTCTTCAACCTTCTTCTCTTTCAAGACCATCTCCTCTTTTTCCAAACTTTCCCCCATTTTTCCAAATTAATATTTTGTTTGGAAAAAGGTGTCAAAATATGTTATAAGCATTGATCTTAGAGAAAATTTCTATAAATCTATGTATCGTTGGTATCTGATCCCATTTAGACTCTCCAAAATGTATAATGGCTTTAACCCAATTTGCTGGAAATGTGAACAAGAGACTGGCTATTATTTACACAGGTGGTGGGATTGTAAAATAGTGCAACAATTCTGGAAAGTAATTAACAAAGAAATACAACAAATATTAAATACACGGATAGAATTAGACCCAAAACTTTTTCTTTTGAATATTGTAAAAGAAGAGCTAGAAAAAAAAGAGGTGGGAGATTACTTTTTTTCTTAGTTACAATGGCTAGAATTGTTTTTGCAAAATATTGATGGAAAAAAGATGTTCTCTCTATTGAAGATTGGAACATTAAAACATATGAGGTATATGAAATGCAAAAATTAACATATCTGGTTCAAAACGATTCATTAACAACTTTTCATGACATTTGGAAACCATGGTATGACTATCAAAAAAAGGACGAAACAAAAGATAAAATACGATCTCTTAGCTTTGCTGATGATTAAATTGTAATCAGTAATGTGTAAAAATAGATAAATTAAGATGAAAGATTACAAGGGGTTACAGCCGATTTATTTTAAATTGAAATTGGGATAGAAATAAATTAGTATAGCTATGAGCATAGTTGTCGGAAAGAATAGATGCTGAAGAATAGATTTATTTATCTAAGTTGGTATAGTCGATAAGATCGATATGTTTTATAAGTGCTATATCATTGGTTTTCTTTGATAAGAATATGTTTTCTGATATTTACTCAGATCGAGATGGTTAATGCCGTATTCCTAACTATTTTTGTATAAAGCTTAGGATGTAGTATGTATTAAGAATGTGAAAAAGATAACATAGGTATTTGGATAAGATTTTGTATAATCCTTTGGTTCTGCTTAGGAAGCGTTTTAGTTATATGTTTAGATTAGGATTTATCTGTATAGTTTATTTGTTTTTAGTGTTTGTGTGTTGTGTATCTGTATAATTTTGGTTTTTTTCTTTGATTTTAATTATGTTTGTTTGTTTGTTTGTTCTTTCTATATACTTTCAATAAAATTTAATTTAAAAAAAAGACCATCTCCTCTTGTTTTCCCACATTGTCCTGAATTCCCACGGCCCTATCAGCCCAAGCCCCTTTCTCCCCTCAGTCACAAACATAAACAGAGAATGCAACAAGCACATGGTGCAAAGGAAGAATGTTGCTCAAATCCAAGAGCTGATAAATATCCACTTTTATTTTAATCTACTGGATCAAAGGGGGGTTGCAGACTGCCAGAAATAGTGCAAATTGAGTCCACTTTTAGGGTTAGGGTTAGTGCTAGGGAATAATGGGAATTGTTTTTGTTATGAGACATTGAGCCTTCTCTGTCAGAGAGCTCTGGTGGCACAATAAAATACAGTTCCCATCATTCCCTAACCCTAACCCTAAAAGTGGACTCAATTTGCACTATTTCTGGTAGTCTGCAACCCCCTAAGTTAAGCCTTCATTTTCCAGGTCCAGCAAAAAACAGTTCCCATCCCTTTCAATGCCTCATTGGTCATCCTCCCCAGAAACCTATGAAAAGGACATATGGGCTCTGTGAAGGAAACAGAAGCAACGGGGGGAATATTTGCCCTCTGTGCTTGCAGGGGTCACACCACAGCCTATAGGGCTTTCCTGGGGGGGCTTGCATTAAGATTGAAACATACTTTTCAGTGCTTAGAAATAAAAGACTTCAGAGTTGTCAGATGTTGGGGGGAATACTGTTATATATGTTGCTCAGTATCTCTCTACTTATTATTTTTAAGAGCTTGGAATTATATCAGTAACTACAGTGAATACCCTCTGCTCTGAATTAGTTTTAACAAATGGAGCCAAACCTGAATACAGTAATTACATGAAAGAACTGAAGAAAGTGTTTTTCCTTCCTTGCTGTAATATGGATCAGAGAAATGGCTAGTATCATCCAGAACTTCAAAAGTACCCATTTTTAATTTATTTGACTGAGAGAAATTTCATTTTGAAATTCCATCCTGATAAAATGGCTAGCCAATGTTTTAAGTTTATGCTTGCTTCCATCCACCAATAATGGTACATCTGGTATAGTTTCTCTCTCATGCTCTGTCTCTCACTCTCTTTCTCTTTCTTTCTTTCTTTCTTTCCTTTCTTTTCTTTTCTTTCTTTCTTTCCTGTGGAATAATTTAGTACTCTTCCTAGAAATCAAGATCAAGTAGATTGACATATTTTTAAGGATCAGGATTATCTTGACAAAAATGATCGCAAAGCAGACAGATGCAAGATCATAATTTCATATCAACTGCTCCTAAACATTCAATTTACCATTTGTCATACTGTTGACAGTTTTGAGAGGATTGCCCAAAGAAAAATGTGTGCACTGATTTATCTCCTCATATTTTATCTTAGTACAATGTTTGGACTTCAGAGTGGGGGATATGACACAATGGTGGATTAAATAGTTTTTCTTGTACTACTCAGAGCAAGCTTCCTGTTGCTTGCAAAGAATTGATAATAACAGATCTTATAAAGCCATCTGCTAAATTGTGGTTTGGGAATCCACTAAATGTACATATAGTCATTTAAACACATTTGAAATAACCTAGGAAAACTATAAGGCCACCGTTATCACACAAGAATACAAAAACAGGAACATTAGAAGAACCATGTTGCATCAAGCAAGAGGCCTATCTAGTCTAGCATCCACAGCCATGGACCACATTTCATTTCTTTTATTTATTCATTCATTTGTTCATTCACATGCAAGGTGGCTCTAACCTCTCCAAGAATCCTGTCCCCATCTTATTGGCCTATACAAATTGAAAAGCATTGGTCATGCAGAAGCCAAAGTTAATTCAGACCTCTAAGTCTGTATTAATTGTAACATTCAAGTCAGAGAACAACATTCAAGCAATTTTATCAGCAAAGTACAAGACAAATTGTTCCCCTGTCCCCTGCAGACATTGCAAATCCCAGCAAAACTAAAGACTACTAGGTAGTGATCTGTCCATGACAATTGAACTATCAACAGTTCCAGGATCATTATCATCCTACTCACCAGCATAAGTGGGGCCAGACAACATTTGGGCCAAATCATTGATTGACATGATGGACATGAACCCCTAAGGCACTCCCAACAGATCACTCTCATCTTGGATCTTAATGTCCTCCAGCACAACCAGCTGAGGATGTCCAACCCTAAGATCAGCCTAGTGAGTTCAGGAAGGAAACTACTGAGTGGTATACCAACTGAATTCCACATAGAACATGTAATAGAACAACTCATGAGATGGATGGAATCACAATACACCACAGCAATTCCACCACACCAACCCAGTCTTACCAGCAGCTGTACAGAGAACCCTGGTGGACAAAGCTGAGCAAGATCAAACCTCTCACTTCATGCAACCAAGTATCAATAATACAAGGTTAATATGTGCATCCAGGATCAGATCCATGATGGCAGTTGTTTTACCATTCACCAACCTGGCATTCACAAGCATTTTCAACACAAAGGATGTTGTGGGGGGGAGCTATCCCAAATTATTTGAGCTGGAGAACAGCTTACAGGCAACCAACATCCTGTTGCTGTCTCCTTTTCCATGAAAAGTGTAATTGTGTCATTCTATTTCTCCCTTTTCCCTGTGCAATGTTGATGCTCTGAGTCCCAACATCCCTCCCCTGCTTTGTATGATATACAGTTAGTACCCTCACAGATGATCAACTCAAGCAGTCCTGCAGGCAAGTACTGATAATCCATAGCCCTCTTCCCTTCTTTCAATCAGTAGACAGGTCCACACCCTTTCCTGAAGTAGCTCCCCCAAAGAAATGTCCCTGATACCTGCTGTTATCTCCCAATTCTCTCTGTTGCCAAAGCTGAGTCTGTGACACTTATTGACAGAAGATGCTGGCTCACTATTCATGGGTTTGCAAAGAAGTGGGTTGTTCGTTGCAAAGAAATCCCAGTGGTAGAGTCAACAGAGACAATAATAGAACTTACCTTCCTTTGCCTCTCCCTGGGAAGGGAGGGAGCTTTCTCTCCATATAGCGATTGCCAATTAGTGTTAACTGTATTTCTTAATACTATTCCTTGGTTTTAGTATTCAAGACATGTTTTCAGAGATAAGAATGTTTTCAAATATCTTGTTTAATGTTACAAAACACTACACATGAGATGGATTTCTTTTCACTAGTAACCATGATGGTGCTGGGGTTAAATCTTGTGCAATTAACTCCCTACCTTTTGCTTGGCAAAAGGGGCGGGATATAAATAAAAATTATTATTATTATTATTATTACCTTATTCTTTCCTCCTCACTTTATTCATAAAGGCTTTGTAGCTGCTACCACCCCACCACCACCTCCACCACCCACAACATGTATCTATGTGCTGTATACATGCTGGGCAAGTCCAAACAAATAGAGGTCTCACTGAATCTACACATATTGAAATGGATGTTTATAGCCTGTTTGGGCATTCAGTCATCCTGTGATTAGAATCACATTAAAGAGAGAGTGGGAGCATGTCTACTTCTCTTCCTCCCTTTCATTGTATCCCCTGCATTGCATCCCTGATGTCCACATGTTGCAAACAAATGATGTGCTTGTGGAGCCTTCTGCATGCATATATAACTTCCATACTTCAAACTCTGATCATGCATTAGCTTTGGAACCATATTCAGACCTTACCACTCCAATATTTGGGTGAAGTGGCTGGTTGATCTGGGAAGAAATGGAGAGAATTAAACAAGCAAAAATGTGAAGATTGAATGCCCCAAAAGATCTAACTGCTTGCAGCATTGTGGCATCCATGGTACATTTTTATTCTGCAATATTGCAGGAAACATTTGTTTGTTTGCTTGCTTCTTTGTTTTACATCAGAGAGAGGCTTCTTGGTGGCTGCTTCCTAATTGTGGAATTCTTTTCGTTGATCCCTTCTCTGCTCTGTTTTTGCCAGCAGGCCAAGATCTTTTTATTTGTGTAGACCTTTGGCTCTTAATGTACTGTGACAGAAGGGTCTTTTAATGGGGTGTGCTGTGCTTTTATCTGTTTACTATGCTTTAGTGTGTTTTTAATCTCTTTTAATTTAGTGTTTTTAATTGAATGTTTTATTTATTTCTTTACCTTTTGTATCAAATAAATTTTAGCTGTATATTACATTAGAGTGTTGTGGGCCACATTGAATCCCATATCAAGAAAAAGGCAGGATAAAAATCAAATAAATAAAAATAAAGAAACTGTTCATCTGTAATAAGATAAAAAATTCTTAACGTTGTCAAGATACACAAAGATAAGCCGCTTTCATTTTTTCACACTCCTGTCTAAATCAAAGAGAAAATAGCAAACATTAAAATTTGCCCTTGTGTAAAATTCTGCCCTGTTCAGGATGATATATCTTCTCAATATGAGGTTTAGGCCACTTTACTTTTTTTTTTTTTATGCGATGAATTCCTTACCATTTCTAGCACACTGCTCTAGTATTCAAACCATATTGTTCAGCTGCTAGGAAGAACTACGATTTTTGCTCCTACCCTTCAGCAAGAGAATTCTAAGCATACTGAATGAATAGTGGATACTATACTATTGTTGATATGTGCTGGATGGTACCTATAATGTCCCTGGCAAAGTATTCTGACATGCCCTTTCATCTGTTTAGTAGCTTTTCAGAATGACTTCAGAGAACCAGTTCCCCAGAATCTGCTTTTGGCTCCTGTATCATACCCTCCAACATCACACAGATGACAACCAAGACACATGTACACAAGCTACACCAGAGAGCATTCAAAAGGGTGCGAACAAGAGGGCAAAAGTTATTAATGAGAAAGGTCACACCAAACTACTATTTTGAGCAGAAAATTTATATGCTCAGTTTAGGAAGGGCAAGATTCAGCCCTCTCATTCTTCCCCCACACTGAGGTTAGAGCAAACTACTTTTGCATATTGAACTCAGTTTGCAGCAATTGAATTAACCTGAGGATAAAGAGGGGAAATTAAAGGAGGAAAGACTACAACATTTTGAAAAAAATGGGATGACAGTTGGAGAGTTGGACAGTTGGAGGGTATATTATATAAGACTGTGAAATCAACAAGTTTGCCCTGCCCTTCTCCCCTCAATATATCTTGCAATTTAATGGATGATTTTCTGTCCTCTCTCTTTAATTTTTTAAAAATATAACTGGGAGTATAGCCTACACATCTTCTTTGATGTAACTTCAAATAGAAATTAGGGAATGACAGCAAGAACATCTTCCTCACTGTAGTTTCTCCGTTCCTTCAAGACCACATTTGTACATTCCATTTTATTTTATTTATGATGTTTTTATCTCTCCTTTTTTCCAAAGAACACAAGAGGGAACACCTGGTCTCTCCCAACCATTGTATCCTGACAATAAACCCCTGTGAGGTAGATTAAACTGAGGAGGACTGGTTGATTTATGGCATGGGAGTTATTTCTTTACAGTAAAATCCCATAGTGCTGTGGAAAAGATTTTAATACAAGGACTTTGCTGTACATATTCTTAAAGACCAGGTGGCAGTTGCTATTACTGCAATACATTTTTTCCTTTATGGTTGTTGTGATATTTATTGAATTCAGTGGTTCCTTAAGACTAGCAGGGCTGAATCAATTGACATTTCCTAGTGAAAAGGTACAGTTAGAGAGATGAAAGATCATTTATTTCCAGGGAACTGAATGAGACATGACAAACCAAGTTTGCATGTTGTGTTTGACACATCATCCGTGGTCAAACAAGTTTTGCAAATTTTCAGTAGATTACATAAACCTGAAAAACATATTTGATCAGAGAGGCAATGAAACAAAAATTCTGTGTGCATGTAGCCATGAGACTCATGTCTGTGCAAAGGTGGAAAGAGGTTGTTATTCCAATTCAAAAATATTAGTTCGCAAAGACTTATGAATTGGCAGAAATTGATAAATTGACAATGTTGATTAAGGACAAATCTTTGATTTTTTAAAAAAAAAAAAGAATTGGGATGTGGTTATTGTTTTTGTTTTTTAGAAAACCATGAAAGATGAATCAATCAATTTTAAGTTTCATGATATAATACACTTATAGTAGAAGTAGGACCAATATGCAATAATCAAGAAGTACAGTTAAATATTGTATGCTATTATCATTCACTTAAGTAAGGAAACATTGTAATGGATAGGTGTTTTAGGTTTTGTCTTTTTTGTTTGTTGTTATGTAAATGTTGTTTTATAGATCTACATTTTGTATTGAATAAAAATAATTGTTTTTCAAAATTGTATGTGCATGTGTGTTTGTGTATCAGCATACATGTGTACATACATATATACATATATATCACAAACAACATTACTATGTCACATCATTCTTTGGAAAAATCTCCAGGGTATTTTGTTGGTTATTTTCCAAATAACCAGAAGCAGTATTTCTAACCGATTTGCTTGATTAAATTTAGCAAACTTCAGTCTTCAGAATAATACAGCAGTCCTTTCTTCTGTTCAGTTAACATGGCTTTGGAATGCATTTTTGGCACCAGTTTAAAATAGTCTTATTCAAACACATTCTACAAAAATGCTCTTACAGTCCATTTAATTTGAAATTTCATTCTGTTCCCTTTTTTCCATGTAGATTTTCTGTGTGGGTGTATAATTGGTTTTTATTGTCACTGTATGACCTGTCTCAAAAACTTCCTCTGTAATTAAATTTGGAGGGCTGTAAATCTTTTTACAATTAAAATAATAATAAGGGGGGGGTGTTTCAAAAGCAACTGTTGTTTTTCTTTCTTTTTTCAGAGATTTAGAGCAATTGGACATAAGGAATGCATTCTCTGGAACTCAGATGTTATCTCCTAAAATTAAGTCCAGATTGCTATGGCCAGATAAACTGACTTTAAGTGTCCATTGTACAATTTCTGATAAAAGTGCAGTATCAGCACTTAAATCCAGTCTCCCAGACAGTTAGGAGATTATCACACTGCTAATAAAACCAGCTTACCTGAGCCAGGTTAAAATTTAAAATGGGTGGCATCCTGATGTTATCAGTGCGGCTCTTTTCGAAGCTGGGAATTTTCCGGCTTAAGGAAATGGATGCCAGAGCAGCCTTGGGAGCGGGGATGGACCTGAGCTGGACCGGGGTGGCAAATTCAGCAGCTAAATCCTTGTGATAAGATAAGGATGCTGCCCATTTTAAACTTTAAGCCAGCTCAGGTAAGCTGGTTTTATTAGCAGTGAAATCATTTCCTTAGTGTAATAGCTTCATTTTCCATAGTTAGTTAAGGGCCTTCAAAGGAAAGAACAATGCCGAGTTGTCTCACTATGGAAATAAAGGAGAAAGGGCTTTTTGATCAAATATACTCAGGGTTCAAATGGCTTTTCATTGAGCTTGTGTGTATAAACAAACCTTATCAGGATTATTGTTAACTGAACAATGTAAAGATATTTAAAATATCAAAAATAATAAACACAAGAGGGCAGTGTCATATTAGAAGCCAGCAGAAACTGAGCAATTTAGTGTTATAGATTTGCAGCTGCTGAATAATTTGAAAAGTAGAAAGATAATGAATAATGAATAGATAATGAAAAGTGGCCATGCAAATAATGATGACAATGACAACAATGATTATAATGATCATCCTTTTATTCAGGACAAACTATTAATATATGTGTACATTGATAATGATGATGAACATATGTATATTTATTTTAGTTATCAATTACATCTAAATCCCATCTTTTCTCCAATGAGTTCAAAACATTATACATGTCTCTCCTTCTCTCAACTTTTATCCTCACAACAACCTTGTAAAGTGGCTCAGGCTGAAAGAAAGGGGCTAGCCCAAGGACACCTGGTGAGATTCATAGCTCAGTGCAAATCTGAACCTGGATTTCCAAAATCCCAGTCCAGCACTTTAACCATTGCGTCACAATAATAATATGATAAATGAAAAACAATGATAAACTTGTAAATACAGGAATCTAACAACAGTAACAATAACAGTACATAATCCTTTAGGATTTTACATTTATCAGCAAAATCAAACTTTGTTGTTGTTGTATGCCTTTAAGTCATTTCTGACTTATGGAGACCTCAAGCAAACCTATCACAGGGTTTTCTTGGCAAGATTTTTTCATAGGGGGCTTCATCTGTGGCTGAGAGAGTGTGGCTTGCCCAAGGATTTGTGGCTTGCCCAGTGGGTTTCCATGGCCATGGGGATTTGAATCATAGGAGATTATCACATAGGGGACAGGACAGTGACGTCTTCCCGCATCATTGCAGGAAGGACTTTCACATGACATCACACTTATCTGGACGTTCTCCTGTCCGAGAAGTGTGAGTGACAACAATCACGCAAAAAAAAATTCATAAAATATTGTACTGATCCTGTCATTGTTCCATTACTGAAATGGAATTCTCCTGGCATTTTGTATTAATGGGAGTTTGCATTAATATAATTCTACTTCAATGACAGGATAATGACAGGATCAGCATTACGTTATGAAAGGCTTTTGCACGATTGCTGTCATGGATGGGTTAAGGATGGGAGAGTGATCCCAACCTTGTCTCACCCCTGTCTGATAATCTCCATAGTCTAACGCTCAAACCACTACACAATGCTGACTATCAAACAGTAAAACTTTACAACAGCCCTATAAGGCTGGGTTATCATTTTTATCCCCGCATTATTGATATGGGAGAGTGTAGGCCAATAAAAAAACTGTGGCTTGACTAAAACAGTCTAATGAATGCATGGTACACATATAATTTAAACTGGGGAATGTTTTAATTATTAAATCTGTTAGCTAGAGAAGTAAAATTTCCAGAAACACTGTGGCCATAGGGGAAAATTTATATTAATTTGTTTGTTTTAATTTGTATCCTACTTTTCTCCTGAATGGGATTCAACATGACTTAGAGCATACATTAAAATAGAGCAATTTAAACAGCATGAAATATAAAAGTTAAAAGAGCATTAAACAGTACCTTCAATTAAAACACTATTTTTAAAACATTAAAACATAAAGCATTGTTTTCTATAGTTTTGTTTTGGTTTTCAGAGGCAAATGTAAAGAGGAGTTTAAAAAACTGTCGGACCTCCATATCCACAGATTCTGCATCTATGGATTCAACCATTGAAAGCTTGAAAATATTCAATGGATAAATAAATCCAAAAACAATCCTTGATTTTGCCATGTTATGTGTTATATAATGTTATGCTACATTAGGTTTTCATGTGACTTCAAGGAACTTGAAGAGACGGCTATTACTTCAAGCAATAGCATCATTAGACTTCAGATTCTGTAAAACTTACATCATGAACTTCACACCATTTTACTACACCATTGTATATAATGGGACTTGAGCATCCATGGATTTTGATATCTATGGGGCATCCTGGAACCAAACCCCAACAGATACTAAAGGCCTATTGTATATGCATGCAATGCTTCCTTATTTACTTACAGCACAATCCTACCTCTCTAGCCAAATGTCATTTGGAGGGTAAGGGGAGTCGTTGCAAGAAGGAAACATCAAGACACACAATTGGAAGAAAAAAATGGCACAACTTTATTGAGTACAGTGACAGGTGGGATTGGCCCAACTGCATGGGTCTGGATCTGGCATTGACCAACCCGACTGTTGCTCGATGAACCACGTTGCCCGGTCATGGCTGGGCCTTGGGATGAAAGAAGGGATGACTAACTGATTGCATGTCTGCATTTTTGCCCCTTTGTCACCAGGGGACAATGATCAGGAGTTACCCCCACAATGGCAACACTTCATTGCTCCCAGAGCCCCTGGGTCCTCATGGGACTCCCAATCCAGTACTCCACAGCTCCGAAAGCCATGGCTACCAGATCCATAACCCAGGGTATCACCCCTGGAAAGTAGTGACAGCAAACCATGACCCCTATAAAACCCAAATGAAGGGTGGGGAGAACCAGGCTGGAATGGCGCCGATCACCCCAGCCACATAGCCTTAAATAGGCTGAGCAACCAATCAAGGGAGGGGTCAACCGGAAGTCGCGCCTCCCTCCAGCATCTCAGCTACCTTGGAGAGGCTGCCAGCCAGGCCAAGGGGAGGTGCTTCTGGTTACACAGATGACTGAGACATGTATTCCCACACAGCCATCAGAAGTCCTGCCCACCAGATTGGAGAGCCAATCCAGGCCTGGGGAAAATGGCCCTCAGTGCCCGCTGGGAGAGGGCTGAGCCTGGGCCAAGCAGAAAAGTCACTACAGTCCCAATGCCTCACTCCTCCACCAACAAGCTGGCCCAAGTTGAGAAGCCCTATATACATGCACATATATGCTTAGAAGGGGTTATGATTGCACATTGGTAGCATTCTATTGGTTAAAATTTAATTTGTGGCTTCATTTGTGTGCCATTTGTTTTTGCAGTGCTATGCATATCTGTCATATGTAAAGTGCTAGTGGGGGGGGAGATCCCCATCATGATAAAGGCCACTGCTTCCCCCAAGCAGTGGAGTGGTACTTGTGGTATTTCTCCCAAAACAAGATGATAACTTATCAAAACTAGATATTACTGGCAAGAATTGAGAAGTGGGGAAGAATCCACTGGATCCTCTCTGTTTTCCTGGGCAGAACCAGTTCAAGTCCATCAGCTCCTTCAGCCCTTGCTGCCAGTGTGTGTGCTGAGAGAGACCAAATTGTGAATACAAGTAATCCCTCCCAGCATATACCTTCTGCCTTGGCCAGTATAAATTGGTAGGCCTTGGGGTGGTGTGGAAGGCTATTACTGTTCTTCTCCATATCACTTAGGATCGCCTTGTTATTTAGAATACCTAAACTTAATTACTACTGTAAAACATCATAGAATGCATTGTCTGGTGTCCTGTTGCTGAATTACGATGGTATAAATCCCATTATTCCATTGCAATTCACCTAGGTCAAAATTCTGTCCAAAACCTGATTTCTATGGGCCCTCTTAACATGGCCATTTCCAGGTTGTCATGGATGTCTTTTGCAGTGAATCTCTGGCCCATGTAAAGTCCTTACAAATGCTTGTTACAGCATCACCAACTCAAGAAAAATATGAAGTCGTAGGCTTTCATGGCTGGCATCCATAGTTTCTTGTGGGTTTTTCGGGCTGTGTGGCAAAAGAAATAAAATTACATGTTTTAACATTGATCTCTATGTGCAAAAATGTATTTTGTTTTTGAGTGTTTGCAATCATTTTTCTCATTATTCCCATTATTCTCCACTGCTGTGGATTGACTGTTTTACATTAAAATCTCCATAGTGTATATGCTGAGTGAGCAAATCCTTATCTTTAAAAAATGCCCCCATTTCAGAAAAAAATATATATTCCATAGGAGGATTTAGGGGGATTTTTTTCCATTTCTCCCCAAAATTTCCATTGGACATAAAAAGAATCAGAGACAGAGAGAATATAAAATTATATGGCCACATAAACCTTTAACAGCTGGAACATTTGATTTGTAGTTAACAGCTGTGATTCTTGTGATCTACATTACTGTAACTTAAACCCTTTAGCTATATTTTAGCCATATTTCAGACCACTTTTTAGTGGGGTTTATGTCCCTAGTAGTATTCCTTTGCCATTTATGTTTGTTTGTATTGCTGTTTGGCTTTTTCCTTGTGTTGTTATTTTTTGCGTTTGAACCATAACATGTTTTGCTAAGATTTATTTATTTATTTAGTCAGTCTTCTTTTTGGAGACCTCCAATTTTTGTTCCTTTTGGAATTGTTTTATGTATTGCATTGGTTTGCAAACTTGTTCTTGAAAAGCTGGCATCATTTAAAAGATTTTAAACACATTTTAATTTTGATTTATTATATTAATACTCTAGCATTCTCTAAAAAGAGAGAGAGGCTCAGGCTGGCTAATTATTGTTGTTCAGTTTATGTGATACCACAAATTTATTGTTCTCTGTCTTATTTGGAAAACTGGGCTGAAACACATGGTATTACTTTACATGTATGCAAATGTGGTGTAGTGGTTTGAGCATTAGACTGAGTTTGGAGACCAGGGTTCAAATCCCCATTCAGCCATGGAAAACCATCAGAGTGCTGAGAGGCCTGAAACAGATGGGCCAAATAGAGAAACTTCTGGCCACTTTGGGGGCATGGTGTTTAGACAATGCACATCCCCAAAGTGGCTAGAAACCACTCAAAGGCCATCTAAGGTGGCCCGAAGCTGCTGACAAAAGGAGTGGGTTTAATCTTCTCCTGCTGGTGGCCCATTTGGGACTGCAACAGCAGTCTGCTTCAGGGGTGGTTGCCGTGGTCCTGGAGCAATTGTGGCTGGAGCAGCCAGAGATCACTCCTTCATGCCTTTGCTTCACCCTGAATAAGCAGGTCACTGCCACAGTTTTCTAAATCAGGTGGGACCTTGGCTGTCTAACCACCAATTACCTCCCTCTTGCTATGCAGCTGCTGTCCCATTGGACATCCAATGTGATCACAGTTCCCACAAAACACAGTTCACACAGTCACCCAAACGATCCACCACCTACATCAGTATGCCCAGTGACACATTGGGAAAGCAGGCCCTCCCCATACATGCCCATTTCCCCCTCGTCACCCCATGGTCCCCTGTTGGACCAGCCAGTTTGTTAATGTTTTCATTACATCCATTGCATTATTGGCGACCTGCCATGTTTATCATACTTTCATTTCATGGGGTGTGCGACAGCACAATGCTGCAATGGGTTGATGGTGCAACTGGTCACTCATGCACCTATATGCTTGAGAAATGAAAAAAAATATGATAAACAATGGCACTGGTGGCTGCATCTCACTGCAGACAGCTTCTGTAAGCCACCTGGGCCTTCCTACATTCCCACACTCGTGTCATGCTGTTTATATGCTGGTTCAATAGTGCGTACTTTCTGTGTTAGAACAGAGTAATTGTTGTATATGTTGTTGATGTTCTATATATAAAAGTATTAACATAAAATGAGCATAGGGTATAGCTTTAATTTATTTTTTCAGTATTTGTGTTTGTCTCTTTTATAGTTTTGTGTCCTTTGTTTTTCCTCTAATGGGTAAGTGAGAGAGTGTGTGTTTTTCTCTAATGGGTAAGTGAGAGAGAGTGTATTGGACAAAGAGACAGTGGGGCTAAGCAGACGGGCAGCCGTGGGCCGCCCTGGGAAGCTGCGCCACGGGACCGAGGCATCCCCATGCCTCGATCCTGCAGCACAGCTTCGCCGCCCCTGAAAGGAGCACTAAATTAGCGCTCCTTTCACAAGTCAGCAAAAGTGCACCGCAAAAGGCTGCGCCGCACTTTCATCAACTTTTCCGCCGCAGCGCATGGAAAGGCTGCGGCAGGAGGTCCTCCTCGGAGCGCCGGCCATGCGGAGGGCTGGCTGCTCCAAGGACAACCTCGGGAGGGGGTTAGGGTGCCGAGCGTGCAGCTGCTCCTCCCCTTCCCTGCCCCCAAGATGGCCCTTTAAGCCGTCTGCTTAGGGGGTGAGTGTTCAGGAAAGACAAGATTTGAGTCAGATTGCAGTATGCCACTTCAGAAAATGAGTCAGTTCCATCTGGGATAATTTTGAGAACATCCACATTTCCTTAGATCCAAATCAGAACCTTGTCTCAGATATTCTAACACTTTGTGTCTCCCCATTGACTATTTTTGATCCTTCAACAAACAATTGGAACTGTTTAACCTTTTGACAGAACTGGATGAGAAAAGAAATGGTTATGCCTCTGAGGGGATGACACTTGTCAAACTTGTCAAACCATGCAGAAGGGTTGTGTAAGGTCAAACTTTACAGTTTGTTGACAAAAATGTAAGAAAATGGCACATAGGACATCACAGTAGATTGCTTATGCTCTATGTAGAGGATAAAATCAGTGAGTAGTAATCAAAGTGACTATGGGCCTCTGCAGACCGACCCAAAGGGCTGGCATGGAGGCACAGATGAGGTGGGGCAGCTGCATGCCTGCTGCCCCAACCCCATGCCGACACTGTCCTGATTACGCACAGTGCACGGCATCAGGATGCCCTTCCAGCACAGTGTTCTAATGTGCTGTGCCAGAAAGGACAAGGAAGAATCGCACACTGGATCTTAGGGTGGCCTTTTACCACCCCTAAAAGGAGCGACATTTTGACTCTCTTTTTGTGGCGGCAAAAGGGAGGATCGAGGCCACGGGCTGGGGTAGCCACGGACCCAATCCGCCACTTCCTGGGGTGGCCCAGAGCTCCCCATCTGCACACCCCCATGTTCTTTTGACAGGATCAGAAGCTTGACAATAATAGTGGGCTATAGCCCTCATGTCATATTTGCGAGTCTGCCAAGGCATTTGGATGTTTACTGTGTGAAAGAGAATGCTCTTCTAACCATTTCTTCCAATCAAGCAAAGTTCTTTTTTGGTTCTTCTCCTGTATTCCTCACCTAGATCTTTTGTCTGGCATTTATTATATACCAGATACTGTATACAATAAATATTTTATAACCTACATCCTTATGCAATAAAGGAAAAGGTCTAATGGGAATGTGTTTTGGCTGGCCAGATAACACTGTCTTGATCCATTGACCTTCAAACTGTGTTTTGAGGAAACTTACAGATCCTTATAAGCTTATTGTACAGCCTTCCTTGACAAGAAATTGCACTCATGCATGCCCTGCAATGCACAGTTTTGGGGGCGGGTGCTGTTGTTGCTGTGGCCTGATGTGAACATTTGATACAAATCTATAAAGACCTGTCCCACTGCCTGATCATACAATAGATGCCTAGAATTTTGTACAATGTATAGGTGTTCCCTGGAAAGTATTCATGAAGGCAAAGGGACTGGATACTAATGACACAGGCTGTGTCTGTATGGTCCAGAATACTCTGGGAGCAGTCAAAGGGTAGCTGTTCACACATGCATCCCACTATACCACTGCTGGCACATGTTGATCTCTCTGAGGTCAAAAATGAGGTGCCCAACATTGATCACATTGTTGGATACCTCATTCTGACCTCAAAGGGAGCAAGATGAACCAGTGGTAGTGATCAGGACAGCAGGACACATTGTAAACAGATGCCTGGTCTCACTCCCAAGTGCTTTGGATCTTCTGGGAAGATCTGGAGCAAAAGAGTTTTTAAAATGTTTTAAAGATCGTATACCATGAGTTCAGTGTTAAACTGGCCATACATCATCTAGACAGGTCACATCAGAACTAGGGATTGGGCCCTGTGCCATCCAGACTGGTTGCTATAAGGATAGTCTACTGAAAGTGAAGAAGGTTGGTTTTTAGAAAAAAAGGGGGAAAAATTCCACTAATTTTTGCATAAACATATATAGGCTGAGTCCTCTGGTTATTCATAACATTCTATGAGTCACATTTCTCCTGAAAAATGTACAGTTGGCCCTCTGTTCTCGCAGACTTCAAGTCCACGGTTTTACATATTCACAGAGGGGTGACCTCCATTTAAATCAAGCCTATGGGGCTTGAATATTTGCTAATCTCCATTTTGCGGGGGGGGGGGGGGGGTGTTGTCCAGAATGGATCACCCACAAAAACAGAGGGCCAACTGTAGATTGATTGTGAAGTACAAAGTGGGAGTATAAACAACTATCTAATAAAAATAAAGACTATAAAGTTCCCCCATTCTTGGCCTGGAATCCTGTTAGTGACATGTAGACATAGTTGTCGTATGCATTCAGGGTAACCATTTTTTGAACAATGCACAATGGTTATGTCCAGGTTACAGTAGTGAAAGCAGAGTTGCATATTTTGGACTGTTGCACACAGAATCATAGACTCATAGAATTACATACATAAGTGCAATAACACATTAATGTACACAGAGTAGTGTGTGAATATACATTGTCTCTATGCATTGCCTGTGCATATTTCACATGGCAGCTATACAATAAGTTGTCAGTCACATGCTTTGATAATTTATCCATGATGTTGCACTATGTTTGTATTCTGTAGAAGGGTTGTGTAGCATAATTCAATATTATTTACATTGCATTGAAGCTATGTAGCATATAGGCCTCGGTGTGTGGATAGTGTCATTATCTGGTTTCTTCACTAAATAGCACTCAAGAGTTTCCTGTTGCTGTTCTGTTCTTGCTGGAGACAGACAAGAAGGCTCTGGATTAGCTTCTTAGCTGGAGTATCCTCTGCCTAGTCTGTGACATGATTTATATACCAGCAAAACACTATGCTCAAATATTGTATATGCAGACATAAGGAACAAATTTACACACTAGGAGTCTGCAGCATATTTTTTTCTTTTGTCTAATCTGCACTGCAGAAATAAAGCCATTTCATAACATTTGAACTGCCATGGTTCCATGTTATGGAATTCTTGGGTAGTGGTTTTGTGGAATATTTACCTGTGAGCTCTGGTGCTACGAATTTCAGGATTCCATAGCACTGAGCCATGGCAGTTAAAGTGGTGCCAAACTTCATTATTTCTACAGTGCAAATTAGATCTCTAAAAGCATATCTATAGACTATGGCAATGAAGATTTTTTTTAAACTTCAGGGTAGGAAACTGCAGAGGGGACAGGGGACATTTCCCCCCCTCCACCCACTGGCACTATTTTTGAGAGTGAAGAAAGTTTGGAAAGATTTTTTGGGGTTAGGGGAAGCAAACTGCTACATTTTCTGGTGGCTTTGGTAGATTTTGGCTGGTTTTGGGACCAGAAAATATTACTTTAAAAAATTCCTTGGCAAAAGGATGCCCACAGGTTTCATGCAACCCTTAAAACCCCTAATTGCTGCCCTGATGCCCAAAGAAGCTCCCCAAAGTTCCCAACATCCAGTAAACCTCAATAAATTCAGTGAGGGTTACTACTCCCAAATAAGTGCATATGCTTTCAGGCAGGGGATCAACTAAATAATAAACACAGTGGTTTCTTTTTATATACAGCTTCTAAATGAAAGGAAGGCAATTGCACAAACAAGGCTTCTGTATCTAGTGCATGGACTTCCACATGGAGTTCATTGGAAACATAAGCATAACATATAGGCCAGGGAAGTCACAACTGGGCTACCAACCCAGATAGAAATTCATTGGCCCAGAAAGTGTATGAAATAAGAACAACAGTTTATCACACTAACCTTTGTTGTGCCATATATAAGACAGAAATCAAGACTATCACACTGTTTTTCCCTCTATTTCTGCCAGGGTCTTTTTCTAATTGCTTTTAATTGTGTTGTTACTATAAACAATGGGGCTTCTGACCTTGCTAATGTGGTTCAAGAATTTTTTTTGCAACCTCTAGATGTGCAGCTTATCCTCCAACCTTCCCCAAATCACCTGGGACTCTCAAGAATGTCTGTTAAAAACCAGGGCAAGTCATGGTCCCAGAAAAGATATTAATTTTAGCCTTCCTATTACACACACATTACAGTTCAGCATGTGTATGTTGATGTTTATTTTATTTTCTTTTATTGTAGTAGCATGGCAGAGCTAGGAATGTGAGGTAGAGGGACAAATGGATAATAAGGGAACTGTTAGAATTTGCTTTATTTAGGAACTATAGTTTGCGCACCAACAGCCTGGGGGTGGGGCTGGATAGTTGGAGTTTAATATCACTGTAGGGGGAAGGAACTGGTTAGTTCTGACACAGACACTTTACTGTAACTTCTGTCCTGATGTCTTAAATAAAAGTCTTTTGTTTTCTATCACAATAAGATCAGCCATTATGCATTGTCATAATAGGTTAAAGGGATTTGTTGCTGTTGTGCCATCAAGTTGTTTCTGACTTATAGTGACCCTAAGATAAATCTACCATGAGGTTTTCTGAGTTTGAGAGAGTGTGAGTTGTGTAAGTTACCCAGTTGGTTTCCATGGGTGAGAGATGAATCAACCCCTGGTCTCCAGAGTCCAGTGTTCAAACCACTATGTCACCCTGGCTCCTTGAAGGGATTACAACTCCCAGAATCCCTAATTGCTAATGACTATGTTGGCTGGGAGATTCTGGAAGATATAGGACCTTTGCAGACTGCCAGAAATAGTGCAAACTGAGTCCACTTTAAATTGAGGCACTGCCCTGGCTCAGTGCTAAGGAATCATGGGAATCGTATTTTTTTCTAAGACATTGAGCCTTCTCTGTCAGAGAGCTCTGGTACCACAATAAATTACAGTTCCCATAATTCCCTAGCACTGAGCCAGGGCAGTGCCTCAATTTAAAGTGGACTCAATTTGCACTATTTATGGCAGTCTACAAAGGCCAATACTCCCAAAAATGTATTACACAGCTTTCCAAACTGCATATACTTCACCTTGAAGGCCAGAGCCAACTAGGAAAGATTCTAACGAAGATTTTAATAACTGGGGAGATTTCTTTGAAAGCAGATGGTAGATTTGGGGGGGGATGCTTAGCTCTGAACATACATATTTTTAAAGCACTGATTACTAGAAGCCAGAAAGGTCAGTGGAGAGATTTGTTCCTCATGGCAAATTTTAGTGAACTCCATTTGTCACTGACTAAATATTCCATATAGTGTTTCCAAGGGTAGCCCTGGGGAACAGCAGTTTCTGAACAGTTTAAAAGCAACCTGAGATGAATGTATTATAGTAATCAAAACAAGATATACCATAACTAAGATATGTGTTACCACTGACATCTCCAGGGACAAGTGTACTTGATGCACTGGTCTTAGCTATACAAATATATCCATAGTCATCACTAAAATCTGTGCATTCTGATTAAGGACTGAATCTAGGAGTACATCCAATTGTGAACACTTCAATAGTAGAGTAACATCATCTGACACAAGCTGATTCCATTTCTGAAAACTGTCATGAATAAAAAGTTGAGGGACCATTCCACTTCATTAACAAGAGAAGGACGGGATCAGCACACCATCGCGAGACATCATGTGATAATCTTCCACCAGCTACATGTATCCAGTCTCTCCACACATATCTCCCCTGCATGTACCTCTCCCCTTCCCCCTGATCTAAGTGGGACATGTTTTGTGGAGGACAACAGAGTAGGTGTCTTTTCAGTTGACAAACTCATTCCTTCGCCCCAAGGGTGGTACAATCAGACAGTGGTAGCTATTTATGGCACCCACTCCATGGGGGGAAGCCAAGGTCAGTGAATCCTTGTATGATATGTGGATGTATGACAGGTCCTGCACACGTGCGCAGGCATGCCCAGCTTCAGAACCTTTGTATAGACAAAATGACAGACTGTATAACCACCCTATAACAGGTCCTGCACAGGTTCGCAGGGATGCCGAAGTTCAGTCACCTTTGTACATAGAGAGTGACAGACTGTATACTAGCCTATGACAGGTCCTGTGCATGTGTGCATGTGTTTGACAGAACGAATAAAAATTAAAGCAGCCACTGCCCACCCATGTGGTTGCTCCATCTCCCTTTGTGGGGCTGGCAGTTCAGTTGCTGGGGATTCAATACTGCCTCAGAAAAGCTACATTGACTCCTGCCAGTGCTGTTGCTCATCCCCATTTAGGGCTTCCTCGGGGTAGAATACTCTGATAAATTATAGAGAATTCCCCATAAATCCTTATTTGCAGTGGGAAATTAATGACTGAGAATTATTAAGAGGCAGTGAAAAGAAGCATAAACCACAAATAATAATAATAATAATAATAATAATAATAATAATAATA
>CM034706.1:235688816-235716115 GCA_020142125.1 Phrynosoma platyrhinos
TGGTAACCTCACATCTGGATTTCTGTAATGCACTCTACATGGGGCTACTCTACTCTACATGGCAGCCAGAGTGGTCTCCAGAACATCTAGGAGAGACCACATAACTCTAGTATTGAAATCTCTCCACTGGCTGCCTATTAGTTTCCGGGCCCAGTATAATGTGTTGGTTATCACCTTTAAAGCCCTAAATGGCTTGGGTCCCCTATAATCCTCCCCGCGCACTCCAGTCCTCTGGGAGGAGTTTACTCCAGCCATTAAAATCCAGGCTGTTGACAACCTCCCAGAGGGCATTCTCACTAACCACCACCAGATTATGGAACGGCCTTCCAGATGAGATCCGTCAGATTACAAACTTAAGAAGTTTTTAAAAAAGCTGTGAAGACGGATCTCTTCCAGCAGGCCTTTCCTGATTAGCTTCTTAATTAGATCCCAGCCTCAGGAGTAGTGTCTCCTTACCTCTTTCTGCTCTTGAATACTCACAGCTTGTATTTGTCTGTTTAATTGTTTTAATTAATTTAATTTTTTCTTGAGATTTTATGTTAATTTTTAATGTGTGTAGTTTAATACCTTTTTAATGGGGGGAGGGGAGGGTCCTGGGGGTTTGGTCTGTATTTGCTGTAATTTTAACTGTTGTAAGCCGCCCTGATTGTTTTAACCCAGGGGTCGGCAACCTAAGGCTTGCGGGCCATACCTGGCCCATGGAGGCCTTCGGACCAGCCCCTGTCCAGTCCTGCTGCCACCCCGCCACCGCCGCCACTGCCTTTCACGGCCATGGGGGTCCTCTGGGGCACCATTTAGGATTCCAAAATGACACCCGGAGTCTTGCGCAACCTTTCCCGTCATGCCCCACAACGGGAAAGGTTGCATGAGACTCCAGCACCATTTTGGAATCCAAAATGGCACCCCAGAGAACCCCCATGGCCATGCTGGGCCTGTCTGAGGCCCGCCGTGGTCGAGGGAGCCCTCCTGGGGGACCCCCGCAGCCGTGCTGGGCCTCTCTGAGGAACAGAGCGGTCGAGGGAGGCCTCCTGGTAGTGCGCGCATGCATGCGCGCACACACACTACTGCAGCCCAGGGGGGCATCGGGGGACAGGGGAACTGGCCCCACCCCCAAAAAGGTTGCTGACTCTTGTTTTAACCTATTGAAGGTTGGTGGGAAAGAGTATGGAACCTATGGTTAATGGAAAAGCTTTCCACTACAATGAGACTTTGTAACAGACATTCTAAACAGAACACTTTTTATGAGGATTGGAGGCTTTTTATTGAATTTGTAAATGAACCTTCACACCACCTCCAACCTTCAGACTCTCACAGTAACTTTTGGAAGGACATTTTACAACTCAACGCAAAGACTGAACTGACTCCAAATGAATCCCATTCATGGAATCCTGCAAACTAATGATCACTGAGTAACATGACATCCTATGGTTATTGTTATATTTGTTATTATCTTGCCCTGTAATGTTTGACTATCTTATAAAGACTTGAAAATCAATAAAAATAAGTTTTTAAAGAGTGGCTTGATGATCAATGGTATATATCCAGTGAACTTTCTCCCAGTCCTTGACTCAGTGCTGTCCACTCCATTATATGGTGTGTCTTCAGTGTGTGCAGTGATCCCTAGGTATGGATAGTGTCTGCAAGTTGGTGGTTCAACTTCCCAACTATGAGTAATGTTCACCCTCTAAAAGATCAGCAGTACTCTGAAATCCAACAGTATTGCTGGAGATGCAAATGGTTTCAGTGGTTCAGAGCATCTTGGGCAAATATAACAATTTCAATCCTACTTGGACTGAGTGTTACATAAATATCAGACACCAACAAGAATACAGCCAGACTGTCCTTACTAATCTTTTAATGCATAGGTGAAGAACCTATGACACTCAGATATTCAGCTTTCATTATCCTTGATCATTGGTCAGGACTGATGGGATTTGGAATCAACTAGCTTCTGGGAGGCTGCATCATGTCCTCCATGCCTCTGGTAAATTTGTAAATGGCATGAAGCTAGGGCAGGGATAGGCAACCTTTCCCCTTTAAGGGCTGAGGGACTTTAGCTCCCAGAATCCCAGAAGCTATTGGCCAACATGAGACTATTGGCCAACATGGCTGAGGCTTCTGGGAGCTGAAGTCCCTCGGCCCTTAAATGGGAAAGGTTGCCTACCCCTGAGCTAGGGTATCTGAAGGATTACCGCCACATCTATATGTCTAGATCTAGTCTAACACTCAAACCACTACACCATTCTAGCCTATCCCCTAAGCATAGTAAGACAGCAGAGGAGTGACCAAGGAAACACCTTTTCCCTACCATCACCATCACTATACTTCTTCAGAGTTCAGGAAAGTTATTTTTCGAAGTAAAAAAGTCCCAGGGCCATGCTGGCTGGTGGCTTCTGGAAGCTGTAGTACAAAAATACCTTTTGTGAACTCTGCCCTTTATCCTCTGGGCTTGAGCGAGAGAAATAGCAGGTGGACATGTGACTTTTCTTTGCCATCTTTACTACTTTCTTCCCCCTCTGGTGTCAGAGCAACTGGTTGCTCATTCACATACCCTCCAACATTTCTGAGACAAAGGGCCAATGCAGATGGTCCATTTGGGGCGGCAGAGAGCCACCTCGGGGAGCAGTGGATTGGGGCCACGGCAACCCTATGCTGTGGCCCCGATCCATCCTTTTGCCGCCCTAAGAGCCAGCGCTGCAGCTCTTCCATGTCTGCATGCTGCGCCAGAAGGGCATCCTGACACCGCATGCCGTGCGTACGGCCACGTAGCGTCAGGAGGGCATTGGGGTGGGGTTGGGGCAGCCAGTGTGCGACTGCCCCTTCCCAACTCTACCCCCAGGCCGGCCCTTTGGGCCAGTCTGCAACGGTCCAAAATCATGTGACCCAACAATATCGGAATGTGAGCAAGATCATAACTTAAGAAATATTTTAAATCCTTCTTCCAAATTTGTTCCCACCATTCAAGCTTTATATTCTGGCCTAGGTCTTGAGCCCATTTAACCATACATAATGGTCACCTCTTGCATGATCTTAACATTTATAGAATTTGGAAATGTGATGTTTTGAACCTGATCTTATAATCTTATCAAATTCAAGATCTCCTTCTTCAAGTCCATAAGTTTTTTCATCAATCTTAAGCCTTTCTTTTATCTTCCTATATAAAAACTAAGTACAGTTATAACCATCTTGTTTTAGCTCTATTTCAGTTTTCAATCTCTTAACTGTTTTGTCCTTAATTAAGATTCCATTATAAATAATCCATCTATCATTACTTAATTGCTCATTTCTAAAGAAGGCCTCATTAGTAGATGTCCACCCCAGTATTGAACCTTTCCACCTTATCTTTAGCTTCTTCCATACCTTATTAATGAGCATTTTATTACATGGTTACTAAACTCCTTATGCACTTTATCCTTGTCATAAAGGAGGTAGGCATACCACTCAAATCTGTTTTGAAAATCTTCCAACTGGAGCAGCCTCTTTTTTTAAAATTTTATCCACTCTATGATCCAACTTAAACTACAAGTGTAGTAATATAACCTTAAGTTGATTAAGGCCATACCACCTCTTTCAACCTCATCCTATATTACTTTCATCTTCCCATACCATAAAAACCATGAGATATCTTGTTCTCATTTTTGAAATGGTTTATCATTAGAAATAATCTGCAAGTTTTGGGAGAGAAACAGAATTTTAGGGAGTAAGTTCATTTTTATAGATGAAAGTTTGCCCATCCATGATAGGCCTCTCTTCTCCTAGATCTTCATATCTTTCTTAATTTCATTCCACACTTGCTCATAATTGTTTTTAAATAGTTTGGTATTTCTCATGGTGACAATGATTCCTAGATATTTTACCATTTTTTTTTTGTATTTTAAATTTTGATTTGTCCATTAGTTCTTCTTTCTCCTCTTTTGTTAAATTCATTGTTAATACCACTGTCTTTGTTTTATTTATACCAAGACCTGAGATCTTACAATTATCCATTTAAAATGTTCAATAATGGTTCTATGTTCTTAACCGGGTTTGCTAGTGAAATCAGGATGTCATCAGTATATGCTTTAACACTAAATTCATAACCTTTTACCTTAACTACTGCGACCAGTCCATCTTTTCTCAAGATCTTCAGCAATACTTTCAGTGATGTTATAAACAAACTGAGGGGAGAGGGGACAACCTTGTGGTGTGCCCTTCCTAATTTAACAATTTTTAGTTTTTTCTTCATTTACTAAGATGTTTGCCTCTTGCTCAGAATAAATTGGCTCTATCCATTTTATAAAGTTTCTACCCACTTCAATTTTCTTTAACAACATCAACATAAATGTCCAGTTGAAGTTATCAAAGGCCTTCTTGGCATCTAAAAAAATAAAGGCTACTTTTTGTCTATTCTTTTTTCATGAAATTCAACCAAATTAATAATGTGCCTTATGTTATCTTTAATTGTTCTGGAGGGTAGAAACCCAGGATGATCTTCATATATCCAATAGGTAAGAATTTTTTTTAAGGTGTGTTGCTAATATAGAGGCAAATAACGTATAGTCTGAGTTCAATAAAGAAATTGGACTATAGTTATTTGCCTCTAAGATGTATTTTTTCTCTTTGGGGATAAGCACAATATTGGCCTGATCCCATGTTTTGGGAATTTTCCCATTCAAGATTGTGTTCATTGTCTTAGTAATAGGGATCAGAAGTTCTTGATTTAATGATTTATAATATTCTGCCCCCAACCCAGCTGGGCCGGGAGCCTTCCCCGGATTACTCTTTCCTATCGTCTCCTTCACATCTTGAATGGTTATATTTTTATTCAGATCTACACTTTATTCTTTTGAAAAACTTGCATGTTGACCTCAGTCAAATATTTGTTTATTAGTTTTTCTTCTATCTGCTTCACTTTATATAGTTTGGAATAATAATTCTAGAAAACTTGTTTAATTTGCTTTTGCATTGTGTAAATATTCTCTCCTTTTATCTTTGTAATCAATCATCTCTTTCTTTCCTTCCTGAGTTTATACACTAACATTCTACCTAGTTTATTGCCAAATTTGAAATATTTTTGTTTAACAAAATTCAATCCTTTTTTTGTATTTCTTCTAGCTTTATAACCTCTAACTGCTTCTGTAAGTGTTTCAATTCTACCTTTATCTCACTTGACCTTAGATCCATTTTTGTTTGTCTCTCATTTTTATTTCTTCTTCTTCTTTCATTCTTATTTCTTCTTGTAATTTCTTCACCATTTCACTCTTTTTCTTTTTTATTTCTGCCACTTTCTTCATAAAGGACCCCCACATAAATGCCTTAGATGCATCCCAGACCACATCTAAATCAACTCCATTATCCATGTTTTCTTTTTTTAAAAAAATACTTTTTCCTTGGCTTCATTTAGAATTTCATTATTTTTGACCAAATTCTCATTTATCTACCAATGGAATTCTCTTTTGCCTATCATGAGTGTCATTAAAACTGGATTGTGGGCCAACGAAATTTGGGGACATATATCTATCTTCTTTATTTTGGATTCCAAGGCCAGTGAGATAAAAAAACATGTCTAATCTTGCCCATGAGTCATAGACAAAGGAGAAAAATGCAAAATCTTTTGCCTTGCCATATTATATTGCCATGCATATTTTAATGTAAGAATGTCTAACATTTGGGGAAATGATTTTGGTAAGATCCCCTTCTTCTCTTTAATCCTTTTCCCTGATTTTCTTTCTGTTATCAATAACCCCATTCCAATCCCCCATGGCTATTATTGCATCATGTTCAATATTTTGCATTTTCTCAATTTTATTTAAAAAAATCCTTTATTTTCTAATACATCATAAACTCCTAACAACAATATCTTTTCTCCTTGGATATTAACTTCTACAATCAACCAGTTTCCCTCTGGGTCAGCCAGTATTTCTTTTGATTCTAAATTTGAATTAACATTAGATAACTACCCCTCATCTTTTAGTTTTTGCAGCAGATATGTATTCATTACCTAATTTCTGATTTTTCAAGTATCTTACATCCCTTTTTTAATGCAGGTTTTTTGTAAGCAGATAACCTCATATTTTGCTTTATTAAGTTATTAATGAGGAAGAATAGACAAACTATGAGAGGCTGCAGCAGTTTGCTTCTATCTAAGCCTACTGAGATGGGCAGGATTCTGCCCCCTCGTTTCCTCTCTTCCCTGCTGAGTGAATAGAAAGCAAACTATTTTTGCACTCTGAACTCATTTTTGCAGCAACTGAAGAAAGCTGAGGACATAGGGGGAAAGTAAGTGGAGAGAGAATCTAGGACACTTTTAAAACAACCAAAAAGTGGGACAATGGAGGATTAATTGGGACTGTCCCTGACAAATCAGTACAGTTGTAGGGTATGCACTCATTCATCCAATTTTAACAGAAATTCAGTCCAAAAATATCTGAATTTCAGATATTCTCAGTATAGTTCCTTCACTGTATGCTGGGGAATACTGAGTTTTAGTGGTATGCGAGCAGGGACTAAGGGAATTTATTAACTTGAAAGATGTTAATGAAAGATGGTTGTCTTTGAAATCTGAAAAATCTATCAAGTTTGATTGTTTAAATATTTTTATTTAAAAAGATGCATGCATCAGTAAGCGAGCAATACCTCAGGCAGAGAAAATGACTACCATGCTAAATCCTGAAGCCTGTTTTAGGTTTCAGGTAGCAAAGCTTAAAAAAGGCTTTAATCCTAAGACTTTGGCTGCATCTGCAATGCAGAATTAATGCAGTTTGATACCATTTTAATTGTCATAGCACATTGCTATAGAATTCTCAGATCTGTAATTTTGTAAGAAATGTAGCCTTCTCTGTCAGAGAGCTGTGGTTCCACAACAAACTGCATAAATCCCAGAATTTCATAGGATGGAGCCATGACAGATAAAATGGTGTCAATTTGCATTAATTCTGCAGTGTGGAAGCAGCCTTTGAGATATTACTGCCAGTCAGAATGAAGCTTTGCAATGCATAGAGATAGGACTGTTTAAAAAAAAAACAACTTTCAGTTCATATTCTTTTTTCAGGAATGAGAGAGCACTACAGAACAATGATTCTTGATTACATATTGAGAGGTAAGTCTTTAAAAGCTTATGAAAATAGTGTTCATACACAGTTTAACTGCTGCTTTCTGAAGCTGTTGTTTCTGTTGCTGTGTAAATCTCTGTTATGCATGAATTTGTGTATGTCTGCTAGGTATATAAATTTTCATATCTATTCTTAATAAGAAATTTTCAATGTTTTTATTTATTTCTTGAATTTTTACCTCACCTTTCTCCTGAGATGGGATCTAATGTGGCTTATAAAATGTAAATTTCAAAAAGCTTTCTCCCCATTGGGCAACATTACTTGACCTATGCATTTTTCCAATGATTTTTCACATTTGGGGATGTTTTGGTGAAAGTTTTGCAAAGGTTTGTGCAAAAACTTGCTTTTTTCACAAATAATTTTTCTCATTTATTTTTAATTACATTTTAAAATCTATTCAAGGTGACATTACATAACATTGGTGTAGTACATAAAATAACCATAACAGAATGAAACAAAGCTAAAGGATGTGGAATTGGTCAACAATTATTGTGCAGTAGGGTCCTTTAATTAAGCCCTTTCAGGAGTTAGCGACGATGCCATGTCCATTTGTAAGACGTCTTTCCAGAAGATGTTGTGTGAGTCCAGAGATTTAAATTGATGCAGATAGTCATTTACATAGTTAATAAAAAGTATCTAGTCCTCTTGAAACATGTCTGGTCTCATTTGTCCATTACAAAACTTCATTGTGCTAGTGAGTTTTTCCATCAACCACATGTTCCATGTTTTTTCCAACCAATCATCCATAGTTAAGTCTCCACGTTTCCAACATCTTGCTGCCACTAATCATGCAGCCATGATGAAAAAAACAATTTCACAAATACATTTTTGTGCAAAATACTTTTTCTTTTACCATTCCTGCTGCTGAAAAATCTCGTTCACTTTCAATGGGGGTAAAAACATATTGTGGAGGTTGACAATCCCCCCCCCCCGCAAAGGATTGAGATACCCATTCTTATCAAGGGTGACCAGAAAATGTAAAGATTCTTTATATCTCTAGCATGTACATGCATGATATTCACACAAATGTAGATGATGTAATGTTTGACTCACCTCCTATGGTTTCTTATTGACCTTAGCTTAGGGGGGAAGTAGACTGGTGGCACGGGGCCGCCCTGGGAAGGTGCGCCGCAGGACCAAGGCATCCCCACACTTGCGGTGCACTTTCACTGACTTTTTCGCCACAGCGTGTCCATGCGGAGGGCTGGCGGCTCCGAGGGCAACCTCAGGAGGAGGAAGGGGTGCCGAGCGTGTGGCTGCCCCTCCTCTTCCCTGACTCCAGGACGGCTTTTTAAGCCGTCTGCCGAGGCCCTTAGTCTACTCTTGTTCTGCCTACCACACTGGACTCACTAGACTACAGGAGAGGGCAGCCAAGTGAGCAGACAAATCAAAATAATACTGCTTCTTATTCTTTTTCCTTGCTTACTTTCTTCACCAGAAGGAGGGTTGGGCAAGTGAGCAGTGAGAAACGAGGCATATTTGATGAGGACATGAGAGAAGGTCTTCTTAGTGGTGGCTTCCAGGCCTTGGATCTCCTTCCTTGATGTCCTTCTATCATCAGATGAAAACTTCTGTTCCAACAGGCTTCTGGGCAATACTGCAAAGTTTTTGGTTTTTTAATACTGTGCTGCTCTATGGAGATTATTATTTTTATGGCTATATTGTAAATATGAACTTGTAAGCTTTCATGGCTGGCATCCATAGTTTTTTGTGTGTTTTTCAGGCTGTGTGGCCATGTTCTAGAAGAGGCTGCAGCAGTTTGCTTCTATCTAAGCCTACTGAGATGGCCACACAGCCCGAAAAACCCACAAAACATGGCCACACAGCCCAAAAAACCCACAAAAAACTATATTATAAATGGTTTTAATTGTCTTTTAGCTACAACCTTTTGTATGTTTTTTATCTATTGTGCTTGTTTTAACTTATGGAAGCCACCTTGCCTCCCAGCTCTGGGGAAAAGTCAGGATAAAAAGGAACAAAATAACAATAACAACTAGTAGTAGCTGGTGGCAGAGATATAATTCTGGTAGTAGCTGGTAGAAAGTCTCCCTCTGGAACATGGGCTTTTGCAAGTACCATACTTATTCCTGATAGCAACCCTGCACTGAATCTGACACTGTAAGTTGAATCTGTAAGCTTCCTTTCTCTCTGACTGTCTTTCATACTTCCTTTCTCTCTGTCTCTCATACTCTGACTTGTCAGTATTCATTCACAGAGAACACAGTTCATTTAAGCCAGACTTGACTACAACTACTGCCTACGTAAAGGAAAGAAAAGGGGCAGCAAGAATGGGAATAGATATAAAACAGAAGGCAGCAAGAAAGGCAGCAAGAATAGGGTCTGCTCAAGACTTTGGAGATAATCACACTGAATTTAAAGCGACTTATCCCTGATGGGATACAATCACATTTAATTTTAAAAGCAATTTTAAAAGCAGGTGTTATCACACACAACCGCAGCTGGGCGAGTATAACCTGTATGTAACCCAGATTCCAGCTGTGCTTATTCTGCGGCTTTTCAAAAATGGGAGCTTGCCATTTTTGAAAAGCCTCTGCATAAACGTGGCTGGGATCCAGGCTACATATGGGTTGCACTTGCCCAGCTGTGGCTGAGTGTGATAAAAGTTAAAGGTAAAGGTATTCCCCATTGACAAGGTTGTCAAGTCTTGTGTGACCATAGGGGGTGGTGCTCATCTCCAATACTAAGCCGAAGAGCCAGCATTATCAGAGACTACTCTGTGATCATGTGGCCAGCATGATTGCACAGAATGCTTTTTATCTTCCCACCGAAGTGGTACCTACTTATCTACTTGCATTTGCATGCTTTCAAACTGCTAGGTTAGCAGAAGCTAGGACTAGTGACAGGAGCTCACCCCATCATGCAGCACTCAGGCCTCAAACTGCCAATCTTGTAGTCAACAGAGTCAGTGTCTTAACCACTTAAGCACAATAACACCTGCTTTTAAAATTAAATGCGACTTTATTCCATCAGGATAAGTCACTTTAAATTCAGTGTGATAATCTCCTTTTTCTATTCACTGAGTGGCTCCTTTGTTTTTATTAATTGCCATCTAGTTATCTTTGACTCAAAGTGACCCTACTAATGAGAGACGTCCAAGACCTAAGAAAACCCTGTCCAAATCATAAGTTCACTATAAGGAAACAAACAACTGGAAGGCACATAAACATACACACATGTACCACAACAGGAGTTTTTGTAAGGGCCCTGATGTACAGCCTAGATATAGGGATCTCTTGTGAGGAATCTCTTGTAGGAATGCAGTGGCCCAGGGGTTAAGATGCCAATTCTAATCTTCAGAAGATCAGAAGGCTGGCAGTTCGAGGCCCAAGTGCTGCATGATGGGGTGAGTTCTTGTCACTAGTCCCAGCTTCTGCCAACCTAGCAGTTCAAAAGCATGCAAATGCAAAAAAGAAAGTGAATTCAAAACAGAAAAAGCCTCTGTAGACCAAAGGGTCACACACTTTTCCCCCCTAGAACCCTACAGTTCTTGAGAATTGAGCAAGTTTGCTTTGAAAGTTTATTGTTTTGGTCATTTGGTAAATCAAATGGGGGCTCTCTGTATTTTGTTGTTAATTGCCCTTGAGTCGTATATGTGTGTATAATAAAAATACATCTTTTTTAAAATAAACATTGAACAGGTAAATATTTAGCAGCACTCATTTTAAACTGGGATGCTAATGTATATGAGGGGGACCTTAAATGTATCCCTTAGAGTTAATGAGGAAGAACACTAATGCACATATTCTATTAGTTCATTCTACAGCCTCAGGGGTATGGATTTGCTCTTCCTCTCATCAGCATTAATGCCTTTTGTGGACAAGATTCTGAGACCAGTTTTAATAGATCAAATTGGGAAGTAGATCTTAATTTAAGTAATAATACAGTGGGTCCTTGATATGCAGTCTAGGAAAGACAAATCTGCCAGTCAGCTACTCACATTTTAGTACAAAATAGTGAAGTCAGGATGAAAACTTCTCAAATCCTAGAACTGACTTTGAAGTAGTCAGACTATCTTCCCCTCACCCAAGCCAGCCAGGAAAAAAAATGAGCTGTTGATCTATTGGAACAGAGGCAATATATTCTAGTCTTATGTGAGCTGTATCGTTTTGGCATGTCATTTGCAAAAAGGTATGTGCTGTGAGAGTGTGAGGCTTGCTCAGTAAGCTTGAGCTATAGGCAAAGATTATTGGCTTGCTTGCTTTTCTCCTAATTTATACACAAAAGCTAGGTGAGCTGTAAATACCAATTTAGGTGTTACTCGCTTAAGGCATATGATCCTCCAACTGTTGTTGTTCAGTGATGCTACAGTCTATCAGCAAGTTCCAAGTCCTAAACAACTGACATAAGCCTATACTACCGTCTGCGAGCATAGCATGGGGTCATCCATGCTATGCTCGCAGATACAATGTTGGGTGGAATATACAGCACAAATGATCTGACTGGAAAAGTCTTATGCTATGGCAATGTGTGTCTATGACTACCTGATGCGTAAAAGACCACAGTTTTTGTGCATGATTTAAAAGGAGGCTTTTCCTCATGTGACAGGTGATTTCTGTCTTCAAACAAGATGAAGAATATCCTTGGCATGGTTCTGGTTAATTTTTCATTGCCCACCTGGAAAACTGACCTTTGTGATCTATAAAGGCACTTTGTGAAGTATTTTCAAAGCAAGAAGCTCTTTAACTTTACTGTGTACATTGAAATTATTCTCACTAAAGAACATATGCTGTGTATACTTGTTCTTCTTTGACCTCAAAGAATTATGCTCCCCTAAACAGAAAAAAAACAAAATATAGGGCCAGCCCTATGATTAAACAGAATATGGCTGACTCAGGGTAGAGATACTGAAATGGCTGGTTGGTGACATCAATCCATCCTCCCCCCACCACCCATTGCTTTTGGTCCTCCTGAGTTAACCAGTTGCAACAGGTTTGGCAGAAGATGCTACCTTGCTGCCAGTGTCAAAATAAGATTCTGTGGCCTGTCCAGTAAGATTCTATATGTGAAGTGAAAGGGGACACCATCCTGCCCTTTGCCTCAGACAGCAAAATGTCTCGAACCAGCCCAGACATAATGCATGCTTGTTCAATTACAGAGCAGCATTTCGCAATGAGATAGGAGAATATTCATTTCAATGGTTACTTCACTTTTCTGTAAAAGGTGCTCTACACAACCTCTGGTGTTCTCCTCTTTGAAACAGATGAACGCATTCCAAAGCCTGCTGTTACAAACTTCTTCAAATCTCTTAGGGTAAAGACAGCATCTGTGTTGAGTGCATTTATTCAAGGAGGGGGGCTGAATAACACTTTGGGGGTACCGCCCCTACCAGCGTGTCTCTGCTGGACAATATAAACAGGACCAATTTGCATCTTTCATTCACCAGTTGATGTGTCATTGTTTTTTTTTCAAGAAGAGAAGGAAGAAGCAGAACATTAGAAACCTGCAAGGTATGTAGCAATTGTTTTTAAAGATTTATTATTGGAAGCAAACTGTGTCTTGTGCACCCCAAAATTATTCTCCCCTTGCAACCATTACCGAAAAATAAAACTAACTCTTCTCATCCCAATAATATTATTTCTGCACTCATGGTTCAGATTGCTGTTGTTGTTAGAACGAGGGGAAAATAAAGAGGTTCTCAGAATAGCAAATGTTGAGAAAATGTTGATACCTTCAAGACATATATAAAATTTCTTATGATGAACACATCCAGGATTCTTTGACCTGATGCGATACTTTCAACACATCACCAACAATCTGATGCTGAAGATCAGCAGTCTGCTAATGTGTGAACACTGCTGTTACAACAGTACAATCTAACCTTATGCATTCCTATGGGAGTGAATGTCAACAAATTTAATGAGACTTCTTTGAAACAGGCATTCAAATGATTGTGCTGTAAATAAAACATCTCTGGGAACTCACTATTTTCATAAGAGGTCTTTCCCACTTAGACTTTGGCAGAAAATCCTATTGATTTTACACTTTAAATACATTCAGAGTCAGCAAATTTGCTTAGTGACAAAAATATATATCATAAAATATTGGTTCTCCTCACTAATATTATTATCCAGAAAAACTATTTCAATTTAATCAAACTATTTCAATTTAATCAAATACATTTCATAATCTAATATAGAACATGCAATGCTGTAATAACATAGCAGACATTTCAAGAACCCTGTAAAATGCAGAGATGGCTGACTCATCATCAGTCATTATAATTCCTATAAACAGGCTGCTCTTATGGACGAAAGCACATGTTTTAGTTACTGTATCCAAAGTCTCCTGTGTAGTTATGTGTTAGAACTGGCATTTATACTTTCCAACTTAGCTGGAAAGTGAATAGCAAAATTCCTCAGATAAATAGATGATTTAAGGTTTAGCCAGTACAGTGTTGTAGCTAATCTGCTGTAGCAAGGTTGCAATCCTATGCACTTCTACATTGGTTTCAGTCCCACTGAACCCATTAAGACTTATAGCTGAGTGGAAATGTATAGGATCATGATATCTCTCAGTTACAGCAAGTGAAAGTAGTACTAATGGCAGTCACATTTTAGAGCTATTTAATGTAAGCAAAATTGAACAAATTACATAGATAACTCATTAATTGGAGAAATAATTGGAAACATTCCCTGCGACACCCATGGTTTATATGCAACACCATCAATAACACCATAGTTTCCATTATGGTGTTTCCTTAAAACAAATTTGGTTAATATTTGATTGAATATTTAAATTTGAGATTTATCACACTGTATGCATTAACTAGTTTACAGATGCCAGGATTACAGCTATGTTATCACCACTGAAATCAGCAGTAATTGTGTTGTGAATTGACATTGTTTAAAAAAGCCATAATAACTCTGCCCTTATCTTTCTAATTTTCCTCTGACTTTGCTGTATACACACTCATCCACCAAAGTGTGTATGTGTGTGTGTGTAAGTACACAGCCCTGCTATTCGAAATAATACTCTGATGGTCAGATGAAATGGAATGTAGTCCAAGAAAGTTCATGCCATAATAAATGAATTAATTTTAAGGTGCTAAAAGAGTCTTTGCCTATCTATTTTTAACAGCATATATAGAAGTATCTGTTATACTAACATAAATTTTATCTCATTGTTGTTGTTTTTTATTTGCAAGGAAGTTACTAGAATATCATTCTTTTCTTTTATGTTCAAAATGTAGAGAGTTCTGCTGTTCCCTTCTTGGAAACAGTGATAGCTAGGTAAAGCTTTTTATATGCTTTAAGCAGATTTTCCTGACATTCAACATAACACCACCATAACAACAATAACAAAAAAGCAGGTGTACTATTCATTCCAGAAATAAATTCTTGTTTTCAACTTTAAAAAGAGTTTTATAGCCTCTGAAATAATCCCCCTGTGAATATGTCTTAAAATAAATAATCTATCACCAATGAAATAGGGTTTCACAACTAAAAGTGAGGCCTACCCTTGTAAATTCCCAGTTCTGACTCAGAAAGGTTGAATCTGTCAGCTTCATTTTTCTCCATCTCTCATATTTCCTGCTTTTAAGTTTGTTCTATCCCATTTCTATATTTGTTTGCAAATTCATCTCTCTATGCATTTTTAAATGTACACCTTTGTGTATTTACACTTGTTTAATACATACTTTATTGCAAGCAGTTTTTCTTACTCTAATCTTGTGTTCTGCAGGATTGGGGTACAGTGAGGTATGCATTTTGTGTGTGTGTGTTTGCCCAATGTATGCATTCCTGTAAGCTTGGCTGGTTTTGCGGGGGAGGGGGTTAGAAGACTTTTTGCAGATGCTGGGAAAGTGTGATAAATTTAGAGATAACTGCAATCTGAAGTCGAAGGCTTTCATGGCCGTCATCCATAGTTTTTTGTGGTTTTTTCAAGCTGTGTGGTCATGTTCTAGAAGAGCTTCTTTCTGATGTTTTGCCAGCATCTGTGACTGGCATCTTCAGAGAATGCAATATGCAATCTGGTTTGCATATTGATTCCACAAGTGTAAATCTGATGAACTTGCATCAAAATTTTAACCAAACACTATCAGTATGTAGAGGGATCATGTAGCACCTTTCAGACTAACGGAAAGAAAGAAATCAGCACCATGAGCTTTGATAGACTTAAGATGAATCTGAGGAAGTAGACTTAAGTCTACAAAAGCTCATGCTACCAACTTCTTTCTTTCAGTTAGTCTCAAAGGTGCTACAAGATCTCTCTACTGCTGATTCTACATGGCTATATCTTAAAATTTACTATCATCCATGGTCCTGTTCAGTGGTCAAGATGCACACACCTTCCTTTCAAGTAAATTGAAATTTCATCCAATTGTTCACTATGTCCTCCCACTTACTTCTAAATTAAATAACTGATCAGCTCAACTTTATTTGACAAGTCTGTATGTGTGCACAGTTGGATTAGATCCATTGATCTGACAAGATTTCCCCAGATCTACTTGGAAAAAAATCACCTTTGACTTTACTTTTATTCTTTGTTTGAGATATAACTGACAATTTATGGTCAGTCCCACTTCAGCTGTAAAGCTCCCTTCCTCATTTCAACCCTCTCTGTGTTCCCTTTTTGCTTCCAGACTGAGAATTTTGGTCTTTTCCAAGATTCAGGTCATTTAACTTGCAAGGCTGAGGATTCTATTTGTGGATTGGTATACACGTATTAAAAAAAAAAAGAATGGTTTTAGCTGTTCTGTCTGTCTCTGTTTTTTATTACTTCTTTTACTGTTATTGTCGATTGATTGATTTCAGTTAGATTTTAGGGCAAAGGGATGGTTAACTATTGTAGCCACCTTGAGACTTTCGAAAACATTGGAAAAGAGGGAAATAGCTATTTGCTTAATTTAAAAAATTACCATGTTTCTTTTGCACTTCTGTCTTTGTGTGTACATTCCTTCAAGTTTCCTGTTGATTTATGGCAACCCCATCAATTTCATAGGGTTTTCATAAGCAAGGAATACTCAGAGGTGGTTTGCCATTGCCTTCCTCTGGAATACTGCATATGAGAAACCTCTGCTCTAAAACTCAGTGGCATGGAGTGTATTGAATTTCTCTTCCAGGAGTCACATTTTCAAAGATGATTTAAAATACAGGATCTTTCTGTAGCAGTGTAGGTTTTTTAAAGTCATCCTTGAATACTGAAATTGGAGGTAATAGTTCCCAAAATATTACAGCACAGTGTCATTTCAAAACATCTTGAACTAATATTGTGGAGCTTTTGGCTCTTATATTCCATTATGTTTCAATGGATTCTGTTCATTTTTGCTTTGCTTCCAGCTAGCTAATTGCACATAACAGACAGAAATTTCAGAGTGATTATTGCTTCCCTGATACAAAGAGTTAGTCCGAATCACTAAATAATTAGAAATGATTAATTCAGGCAAAATAATTGAAGAATACAATGAAGGACAGATTGCCTATTATAGCGAGCAAACTTTTTATCCTTTTAAGAAGGTTTTAATGCCCAGAGAATTTAAAATAGAAAAGTACTGCATGTTTCTTTGAGTGAAAAGTCATAGACTGGTGTCCTGTTAGGTATTTTTGTCATCATAAACTGATGATCATGTAAAGATAAACTGTAATGTTGCATAATGCTTGTAACATTGAGCAGATATCTCTGGGACAGTTGCACAAACTGAGCCAACAATGGAGCCATTGCACTATGGATCCCATCATGCAATGGGCCTCAGATAGCTATAGAACCCATTGTAAAATGGTTATCAAAATGCTATGATTATCACTGCATAATTGAAACTCCCATTGCACAACAGCACACAGTGCTGGATTCCCTGATACATATTGTTGCAATTCACTAGAAGGACTGTTTTAGGGATGTAGCTATGATATCATCAAGTTATGAATCATAAGCCTCTAATTTATTTTTAATATTTGTTTGTTTGTTTATAAGAAACAGAAATGCTCTCAGAGCAGTTTACAAATTGTTGACCCTTCCTTGTCCTCAGGCTTACCATCTAAAAAGACATGACACTAAAGGAAAAGGGAATGGCAGTGGGGAAGGGGATCAAGTCCAGCAGATACTGCTAGTTCTTCTCTCTTTTCAAGGCCAGGTTTGTAACAGTTAAGATGGAGGGAGGGCCTTTCATCTTCCTCTGGGGTTAGGCCTGATGGAGCTGTGCCTGCTTCTTCTCTCCCTCTGAGGCCAGTTGGAAGAAGGGAAGGTGCTTTATCTGGCTAATCTAAAATCTGTGCCCAACTGGAATCTTGCTGACACAAAAAAGTGTCAGGGACTAAGCAGACAGGCGGCCGTGGGCCACCCTGGGAAGCTGTGCCGCGGGGCTGAGGTATCCCCACACCTCGGCCCCGCGGCGCAGCTTCACCACCCCTGGAAGGAGCACTAAAATAGCGCTCCTTCCACAAGTCACCGAAGGTGCGCCGCAAAAGGCTGGCGGCACACCTTCGACGACTCTTCCGCTGCAGCGTTTGCAAATGCTGCGGCGGGAAGTCATTGTTGGAGCGCTGGCCATGCGGAGGGGCCGGCGCTCTGACAATGACTCCGGGAAGGGGTTGGGGCACCCACCGTGCGGCTGCCCCTCCCCTTCCTTGCGCCCAAGACAGCCCTTTTAGCCGTCTGCTTCCCCCCTCAGATAAAAATCATCCTTTAAAGCTTTCAACAACTACAATAATAGATTCAGGATCTCAGACAATGTTTGTTCAAATGCTGAAATTGCATGATCTCGCCAGGGGATTGGAGGCTTGTTTTGGAATTCTTTTGGTGGGGAGATATAGTTAACAAAATTAAGAGACATATGTATTGATATGCAAGTGAATACAACCTTCACTTATAAAAAAATAGATAACACGTGAACAGTCTAGTTCTGATTATGTTCTCTGGTGTTTGGGACCTATCTGTTAAATTTTCACCACTAGAGGCCTCCAGGATTGGCTGTTTAGGGATATTTATCCTTTCTGCTGTTCATCTCTTAGGCTGATCCAGGACAAGGCCAGGAGTATAAGAAAACAGGTCTTGGGGGAAAACTTGGCCTACTCATGTTGCATGTAGTGTAACATACTATCTTTCTCCATTTCTCAGGGTAAAGCTCCATGCAATGGAATTTATGCCTTTGAAGAAGTGTACTTACACTGGGCCCTTATATTTTGGGAGGGGAAAAAGCAAGCATAATGCCCAAATGAGAATGTGTCTCCAGTTTAGAACAAGGGCCTTTTCCGTTGGTCCTGTTGAAAACCACTCCTTCCAGCTGCTGTTTTTACTAAGTAGCATCTTTAGCAATCAGAGAGCAGCAGAAAGATTTTTGGCATGTGGTCTGATATAAACAGTGCAAGAACTCAGTCTCGTACATGTCCCGGAACTTGGAAAATTTACTTTTTTGGACTACAACACCAAGTGGCTGCTCTTTCTCCAAAATGCATGTAGCTAGTTTAAGTCATGCCTTAAAGGGGGGGGGGGTTGGTTTGGATTGGTTTGAGGTTTTGTAAAACTACATCTCTTTCACAATACTAAACTACAACTACAGTTACTATGTCTGTAGTTTGGCGGAACATTAGAGCTCTCCAGCAGAGCTACCTCATGATATGGCAAATCCCAGGTTTCTGTAAAATAAAACCATGACAGTTAAAGTGGAATCAAGCTGATGCATTCCTGTAGTGTGAAAGAAATCATTGTTTGGCCCTCACTTCTGAATGCAGGACTGACATTTCATTCTGAACTAAACACTATTCCAAGGCCAATTATGATATTAAAGTCAAAAAAAGGAAAATCTCACTATTTTGCAAAGAAGATTGAGTTATTATCATCCAATTCTTTACAAAGTGAATGATCTAGGTAATACATTGAACCAGCTTAAAAGGAATAAAAACATGCTGTGATTATTCTGAGTCTCAGTTAATAAGCTGAACAATGTTATGCCCTCATGAACAAAGCAAAGTATATGAACCTGCAACCAGATGATGTTTCTTAGGAAGGGGAAATTCTTTTCTATTTTATGAGTAAGATTTCCATAAATTACATTTTACAACACATTTATTATTTAACACAGGTTTTTACATCAAGAACACAAACTCAGAAACTGGTTGAGCTTCCAACCTTAAATTTTAAATGGGCAAGATCTCTGAAAACAAAACAAAAAGTTTCTTTGGACCTCTGTTATTGCTTTTTGCACCCGCTCTAATGTTGTCAACACAGGTTACAATGGGGGGGGGTTTCCCGTTTACATAAAAATCAATGTAGACTTCTCATAGAATCATAGAGATGGAAGGGGCTTCATGGACCATGAAGTCCAACCCCTTGCTCAAAGCTAAAGCTTCCCTAGATGATAGCTGTCAAGCATCTTTTTGAAGACATCCAGAGAAAGAGACCCCACCCCTTCTCTAGGCAGTTGGTTCTATTGCCAAACCACTCTTCCTGTAAAGAAGTTTCTTCCAATGTTCAATCAAAATCTAACCTCCTGTAACTTAAAACTATTAAACCTGGTCCTACCCTCTGGGGCAACAGAAAACAAACCTGCCCCCTCTTTTCTGTAACAGCCCTTGGGGTATTTAAAGAGGGCAATCATGTCAACCCTCAATCTTCTTTCAGCCAAGCTGAACATGCCCAGGTCCTTCAGCCTCTCTTCATATGTTTGTCATCCTACCTCTTATCATCTTGTTGCCCTTCTCTGAGTCTGCTCCAACTTGTCTATATCCTTCTTAAAGTGAGGTACTCAGGACTGAATTCAGTACCCCATGGGATGCCTGATTAGCACAGAATATAGTGGGTCTATTACTTCTCTTGATATTGAATTTATGATCAACAATAATCTCATGATCCTTTTCACATGTAGTACTGCTGACCCATGTATCCCCCATCATATACCTGTGCATTTGTTTTTTTTTTAGCCTAAATGTGGAATTATGCATTTGTCTCTATTGAATTTCATTTTATTTTATTAATTTCAGCCCATGTTGTAGTTTATATAGTCCTTTTGAATTCTGTGTCTATCTTCTAATGTGTTAAAATTTTGTATCATCTTCAGACATGTAAAAGAATTCCGCTATCTAAATCATTGATTTTTTAAAAAGCTGAAGCACAATGGTCCTATGATGTACGTCACTCGCAACCTATTTCCAATTTAAAGTGCAGCAATTAATGATGATTCATTTGTATTTTTGTTCTTACTCTTGGCAACAACATGATATTCATTACAGTTGCCCCTGTTTTCACAGGCTTGGTGTTCGTGTCCCTTGCTCGTTCACAGGCAGCAAACAGATTTTCCATTTTTGCGATTTTCCATTTTCACTGAGGGGGTCCAGAACAGAGTCCCCCATGAAAACGGAGGGGGCAACTGTATTCATCTCTCTGTTTTCCTTTATATCCTCCCCCCTCCAAAAACAGAAGTTCAAGATGAGGAGGAACTGAGAATTTTATTATACCAAGAGGAGGTTGACCATCCCTTGACCAAAATGTCCCCTTAATCTGTATTCTTATTCATAGAGATTATTATTATTATTATTATTATTATTATTATTATTATTATTATTTCATTTATATCCCACCTTTTTCCCAATAATGGGACTCAAAATAGATAACTACATATTTTAAAATTTTACAGATTAAAACCATACAAAGCTGTGATAAAAGTACACATGTAAAAATAATATTAAAAAATAAAGCAATTTACAAAGTTAAAACATTTTAAAAAATTAAATTAATAAAAAAGCTATAGAAACCATAACACATCACAGTGCAACAGTATAAGTTCATATAAGGGATGTGTGTGTGTGTGTGTGTTGTTATTTTTGTGTGCCTTCAAGTCATTTCCATGTGCCTTGTGAATAGAAAAGCCACTTGAAAGAGACAATTGCGATAATAGAAATTTTCATGAGAAAAGAATGAACCACCCTCTCCTCCAGCATTTTTGCCTATGATGTTTGTTGCATATCCATTATTTGATTCAAACAAATTTATTATCACATTTTAGCCTCCCCCAGGACTTTAAAGACTCTAAAAGTGCAAGGTAGATTCGGGAAGGAAGAACAGTATTTTGTTCATTAATGAATGAAGAAATCTCAGCTTTAAACTCTACATTTCTTAAGCTTCTTCTGTAACAAGGGTCATATTCAGAGACATAATAGTCATGTTAGTCTGGAATATCAGTGTACAAAGGGCCCGTGTAGCACCTTTGAGGCCAAGTGTGTTAAAGAAGTAGCATAAGGCGTCCTTGACTTGGTCTACTTCCTCAAATGCATGGAGTAAACTGGTGAAAGAATTATATTTGTAAGAATTACAGGTACACTGACTCTAAGTGCTGTAGTAGTGGTATATTTCGATTCTGAATACTGTATTTCACTTTTAAAAGACTGGAAGTTCAGTCAGTGATCTTCCAGCTGGCATTATCTTCTGTTTTATGACTCATATCATTATAAACCAAAAATGTGAAATTACCTTCTATTATATTTGGTTTGTTGCATGCAAGCAAAATTTTATAGATAAATCATAACTTAGAAATAAGGGAGATTTTCATTTAACCCACATTTTAAAACAAACCAACTAAACCTCCTAGACTAATATGCAGATTAGAATACAGCTGTCCTTCATACTATGTACTTCTCAAAGTTTTGGGGTGTAGTTCTCAGATCAAAAGCTATGCACAGAAATACATATGGAACACATTTATGCAAAACTGGCATGGAATAATTATAAATTGACTTGTTCACCCCTAATATAAATAGATGCGTCCTCCAAACAGAGCCTGAAGTATCATGTCAATTTTGGAGATTTCATGTGTCAAAGCATAAATTGGCACTAATTTTCAAGCCTAAGCCAAAATCTACAACACAATGCTAAATAATATGATTTTTTGCACTAAGCAAGTATGTCCAAGAGGTAATGAAACTGCAAACAGAGGATAATAGCTATTTGTGGAAATGGAAGATAATTATTTATTAGAATTCTCGCAAACAAATTCTTGTCTGGCAAGAAAATTCAACTGGTGACCTCCATGTGAACCAGTATTGGGGGAGTCCCAAAACACTTAATATTGAAGAAATTTTCAATTGGCAATATTCTGCAAGAAAATGTACATCATGATTTCTGGGAAGGGAAAATCCAAAAGAGGGATCTGGGGTGGAATTATGTGAATCATAATTATATGTTAGCACATTGTTCTGCCTAACTTCTAGGCCTCCACTGTTAACAAACCAGAGGCAAAAAAGAGGGGAAGAAAATTCTTCTTGTAATGAATTTCATTATTTCCCATGACAATAGTATAGAATCTTGTCAAGTCGCCTCAGCTCTGGAGTTACAAAACATCTACCAGATGCATAAGAAAGACCCCACTCTGCTTTAAACTGAAATCATTTTTAGCGGTTTCCCCCACTTTTACAGGGGTCCCTAACCCCAGCAAATGTCCACTGTAAAAGCTTTTTTTATTGAGATAGCCCTTTGGTGTGAGATTTAATTTGATGTTGTTTTATCTGTTTGGTTTTTTAAAAATCTGTTCTATTTTATTTATGTACAGGACTAGATTCAGATTTAATCATGTCCTCAGCAGATCTACTGAAATCTGAGGCACAAGCTAATAACTAACATTTCACATGACGAATCATTATTACCAGATTGCTGTTAGTGATTTATACTGTTAAATGTGCAACCTGTACTCAGGACAAAAGGCTTCTATTAGGACAGAATATGGAGGAACAGAACGGTTTCCAATTGCCAAGGAGGTCAGGCAAGGCTGCACTTTATCACTTTATCAAAGTCAAGATTGTCCTTACCATTGTATTTCCAATTTCTATGTATGGTTGTGAAAGCTGGACAATAAAGAAGGCTGATAGGAAAAGAAAAAACTGATTTGAGATGTTGTGTTGGAGAAGAGTTCTGCAGATGTCCTGGACTGCCAAAAGGACAAATAAATGGGCCCTAGGGCAAATCAAGTTTGATCAATCCTTGGAAGCCAATACGATTAAACTGAATCTGTTGTACTTTGGACATGAGAAGACATGCCTCACTAGAAAATACAGTAATGTGTGGCAAGATAGAAGGCATCAGGAAAAAAGAAAGATTGCATTGCAGTCAATGAAACCATGACCCATGGCTTCTCAGTCAAGAAAGCCATGGCCTTAAGTTTTCCAGACTGAGAGGGACTGTTGATCATAGAGTGACTTGAAGGTCTCTCATTCATAGGGTAGCCATAAGTTGAAGTTGACATGATGGCAATTAACAACAAAATGCTGTTACACAAATTATTACATTTTCTAGGAGATTTCACAAGTGATATCAGTATTGCACAACAAATGTGTACAAAACTATGCCATCCAAGCCATCTTGGGTCTCTTCTTGGAAAAAAGTCAGGGAGCAAATTTAATAACTAAATACATAAAAGAAAGAAACTCCAACATAGTATACTGACATAAATTTAGCAACACAGGATTTTGATCAATTTCTTTTAATATGATTGTTTTTTATTATTGTAGTTACCTTGAGAACCATGTGGAAAGACAAGATATGAATCAAAATAATAAATAACAAAAGAGGAGAAGATAACAGGAAATTTTGTTTTAAAACCACATTCATAAGCATAAAAATATTAATCTTAAAGTTTTGCATTTTTGTGAGAGGTAAGGCCATGCTGTCTGTAATAGTGGCATATAAAATACTGGCATTCTGTGGCTATCAGATCAGGTTTGTACTTCTTATAGTAATCTAATACCACAGGTTGTTTCCATGTATCTTCCCAGCTGTGGAATTCAAAAGAGTCAAAAGTAATTAAAGTAAATGTGCCCTTAATCCTGTTTGCTAATGTTGGTTATGGCAGAAGGGAATAAACATGGCACTCTAAATGGTCATGTCTGCATGAAATGCTAAGCCAAGATTTTGGCTGTGAGCAAGCTGTGTGCCAGTGCATACAACATCCACTTGACTCTTTTCATTAGCACAATCAACTAAACATACTTTGAAGGTTGTCTTCTTTATAAGCCAAACTGATAACCCACAAGTTTATTACTGGCTTTTGCTCCAAACAAGCCAGGAATCATCATTCAGACAGAGCAAGAAAGGACCACAAAGACCCTCCCTGTGGCAGTCAAGAATTGACTGCTTAAGCATCAGAATCTCTGTTTACAAACTTCCAATGAAGGAAAGTACACAAACATCTTAGATAGGCTATCCCACTATGAGAAAGTCACTTCCTATTATCCTCCTATTATCCCTTGTTTTAAAAAAAAACTCTAAATGTGTGAGCTCTCACACACACACACATTCCCCACAAGGGAATTTTGCACCAAAAAATAGATAGATAGATAGATAGATAGATAGATAGATAGATAGATAGATAGATAGATAGATAGATAGATAGATAGATAGATAGACAGACCACTAGGGGCCCCAGGTGGCTGTGATGGAAATGCCCTCCACACCCCCTAGATGTGGCCATGAATATTTTTTGTGAATATACACCAAATGTGAAAAGGTTAATGTTGCTTTGCCTTTTCTTAAAATAGGATCTGGTATAATGGAAACAACATCTCAGTATGGCAGTCAGCTTTATAGTACAGAAAATGTTTCAAATTGAAACTGTCAGACTCTGTGCAATGTGTGATTCTTCGGAGTCAACTAACATACCATGATTGCAACATGCGTACAACATAAGTGCAATTGCAATACATGGCTTTTAATATAAAGAACAGCTCCAAGCTTAGAAATCATTTGGGAACATGGAGATTAACAGGATGAGTTCTACTCTTTCTTCTCCTGCTGTGGTCCTGACACACACGCACGCACACACACAATTCAGATTTGCAATAGGAAGGAGATTTGCATCAGCAGAAATGAAGGCTTCCCTCTCATCATCGCACTGCCCTTTCCTGTCCTTTCCTCTCAAGCTAGGTTCAGGATGTAAATTTTTAAATGTGGATTTTATCACACACCTCCGTGCCCAGGTAGGAGGCATCCCATACCTCATCATGGTGTTCTGTACCCAATCTGGACATCTCCTGCACCTTGCAAAGAACAGGAAAAGTCTGTTCTTTCAAAAAGTGAGGGAGAAGTCCTGATCAAGTATGGGATGTCATGACCAGGCATAGGATGCCTCCTGCCTGGGCACAGAGGTGTGCAATAAAATCTGTGTTTAAAAGTTTACATCCCGCAACTAGCTAGGGAGGAAAGAATGGGAAAGGGTAGTGCGATGCTCCATAAACAGCAACTAGGCTACATCTACACTACAAAATTAATGCAGTTTGACACTGCTTTAACTGCCCTGGCTCAATGCTATGGAATTCTGGGATTTGTAGTTTTGTAGGCTATTTAGCCTTTTCTGTCAGAGAGCTCTGGTGCCACAACAAACTACAAATCCCAAGATTCCATAGGATGGAGCCGTGACAATTAAAGCAGTGTAAACCATAATTAATTCTGCAGTATGGCAGCAGCCTAGTTTTACTTTACTTAAAGGGGCAGTGCTAAAGTGTATTTAAGATGGCAGCACATGGTGACACAGAATCCTAAGTATGTTTTCTCATAAAGTAGACCCCACACTATTCAGAGGAGCCCATTCCAAAGTCATTGTTCATATAATTGCTATATTCCTTAGGATGCAATGTTACACCTCCATCTGATATCAGTTTATACTACAATAATAATTAAATGAAGGTGTTAATATTATTTTACATTTCATAAATTCAAACATTGCAATTTGGTTTGCTAAGGCTATAGCTCTGCAAACTTAGCTCAGAGTCCCAATTAAAATGGTAATTCAACTTATTTCTCACCTATCACAAAATTCAGGCAATTCTACTCTTTTTTATTAGCTAATTAGCAGATTTTTTCCCCATGGCACTCTGATGAAATACCTAGAGATGATCTGTTACTAGACCAAACTAACTTTTTCCCACATGCAGGCCACTTTGACATACGTTAACAACAACTCATTTTGATTATACTTTAAATCTTGGATCTCAGGGATTAGCAGCAGTGAAAACTGGGTAATGATTTTTTTAACTGCTTTAAAAGAAGATTTGATTATTTTTTCTGAAAAAAATATTTAACAAATGTATTCAATGCACTTATTATGGTTTATCTAGCTATAATGTTAAGTCAGTATTATTAATGCCATATTGTAGGTGGAGAGACTAACTTGGTGAAGACCATCAACCGAATACATGGCAGAACCAACTTCTAAACTGTATGCAGTACTGTAGGTTAAGACAAGACTGTTCCTGTTGTTATCCTGATCACAGTCATAGCAGATTCCAGAAAGGAAAAAATAAAAGGAATAATTGAAATCAATAATCATTTGTTTTGCTTTTAGGCTTGTTTGTGTTTTTTTAATGGCAGGGGAGATGCTGCCAGTATGTGAGGACCTAGAATTCATTTCCCAAACTGAATCATGGTAGTAAAGCCATATGTTGACATTGTACTTTTGTAAAATGTCTACATATGACTTTACTACCATGATTCTCTCACGTACATGTCTACATATGTCTTTATTACCATTCTCTACATACTTTACTACCATTCTCTACAAAGCCATTTACTACATATGGCTTACTACCATGATTCTCTCATGTAGATGTCTGCATATGTCTTTATTACCATGATTCTCTCACGTACATATAGTCCCCAGAGCAATGTCTGGATTTATTTATATATTTAGTCACCCTGGTTTAGCATGTTTCAAATATCAGCCAAACACAATTTAATTCTGTTCAGAAAAAGTCTTTTCATTTCATCAACATAAAAAAACATTTATATTCTAAACAATCATTTTATGAATAGTATTCCTCAGTATATTCAACACAGACCAGGCATCTGCCTTGTAGTTGTTAACATATAAGTAAGACTAGTAAACGCTGATTATACAGTCACAGTATTGTTAAAACAAGACTAGACCAACCTGTAACAGTGGTCAAGGATAATTTGAGCTTCCCATAAAAATCTACAAGGCACAAATGGAATTTTCAAAACAAGCAACAATTCAGTTTACTTCACATTTCTATCAGCTAGAAATGGTATCCTATAATCATGGTCCATAGCCTTACTGATTCTGCTAAATGCATAAGCCTAAACATATGCAGAACAGGGCACACCTAAGCAATGACTTAGGTATAATCAAGACTTGCACAGAATCTGTTTGTAAGGTGCACACCTTCAGGAATTTAACTTGGTAATTCTTACTCCCTTAATTTCAGTGAAAGACACCCCCCCCGACGCGTCGGGAGGGGCCTTCTGTTGCGACGG
>CM034706.1:235716215-235726714 GCA_020142125.1 Phrynosoma platyrhinos
GCATGCCATATTAGAAGCAACTAATTCATAGCGTTTGCGCTTAACTACCCGTACGCATGCGTCAAGAGCGAATTTGTGTTTAAGAATCTGCTATTTAAATGTTTAATTGATGGATATCAAGACCTTGTACAAAATAAAAGTTGTGGCCTATGATTTACCCAAAATAAACGTGTTCGGTGTCCTTTGTGCCGTTGCAATATATTGTGGGATCTCAGTATCAATGGGAGATCTATTCCAGATCCCCACACACTCAGATACCAAAGTCCACAAGACCTCAAGTCCCATTGTCTCCAATGGTGACATGTACATGCAGGTGAAGTCTTGTTGTCCCTAATGGCAGCATGGCCACATGCATGTGCTGCCGCTGGGGACAACAGGGGCTTGCCATCCGTGGATACTTAAATACGAGGATGGCAAGTTCACAGATACCAAGGTCCTACTGTATTTACATGTGGAGTTAACTTGACTAGCATTTACAGAATGCCAGAAATAATGCAGCTTGAGGCCACTTTAACTGTCCTGACTCAGTGCTAGGGAATCATGGGAACTATAGTTTATTGTGGCACCAGAGCTCTCTGACAGAGAAGGCTCAATGTCCCAGAAAAAAAATACAATTCCCATGATTCTTTAGTATTGAGCCAGGACAGTTAAAGTGGCCTCAAGCTGCATTATTTCTGGCAGTCTGTAAAGGCCCTGAAATTGGCTTTCATACATTAACTGGAAGCAATATTAATAGTCATAAATTAAGTACATTTGCAACATATAAATTAAGTACAATAAATTAAGTACAATATCATCCAAAATCTACAAAACATGATACTTTTAATGGCCCAACCAAAATGCATAAAAAGCTTTCAAAGCTCCATTAGCTTCTTCATCAGGCAAAGGTGTTAAAAATAATACGGGGAAATTGACGATGGAACTTATCTCACACCCTAAAGAGGTGTTTTGCCTCTTCCAGCTTCAATCCTTGACCGAGGTTACAGCTGGATGTTATCAGACATAATTCATCGCTGATTCTGCTGCAATGCCACCAGCCGAATGCAGCCCTGCTCAAAGCCACACTCAACTGGCCCTTTTTTGGAAACAGAAGTTTTCCAACTTGAGAAATTGGCCGTCTGAGCAGTCCTTGGACCCGGGCTACATTTGGCCAGTGGCATCGCAGCAGAATCAGTGGTGAATTATGTCTGATAACATCTGGCTGTATCCTTGATCAAGGATTGAAGCCAGAAGTGGTAAAATGCTTCTTTATGGTGTGCGATAAACTCCAATGTTAGTCACAGACCTGCATTTTGTCAAGATGTTGGTGGTATTGTTCTGAGTATAGAGGAATATCTATGCATGCAGACCATCCTACTTCAGGCCATGTGATACTAAGAAACAAAGTATTTTATAGTCCAGGAAATTTAAATTCCATTAGCAAAACAGAAAGGTACTTCCTATGAGAACTGGTATCCTATGAAATGAAAAGCCGGTAGAGCTTTGAAAGCTTGAGACATATATTTTATTCATTTTGGTTGGCCCAATAAAGGTATCATTGTTTTGTGGATTTGGGATGTTATTGTACTTTGCTATATGGTCAATACGGCTACCCCTGGATATGAGTCATGAATTAAGATTTAGCTTCCTTGATATTCCCTGGCTCCCTGAGGTTATAACACTACTTACATCTCAAAAGCAAAAGGCAGATTTCATGGTGCTTCATCTTCAGTGAATCTGGGCTCTCTCCTCCATACTATCTTCATTAGCAGTCATAAACCATTATTAGAAGTTCAAACTACTTTGACATCAGAGGCATCAGATAATTCCCAGTATCTGAAATTATAATGCACTATTGGCCTTTTCACATGATCAAAAAGTCCCTCAATTGCATTTCATCCTTCATAAATCATATTCCCAAGTGCTATACTTCTTTAAAAAAGTTTAATATCATGTTATCATGGAATATTTTTGATCCCTGGTTTTTATTTAAGTTGGATATATATGTGTGCTCAGCATAAGAGAGAGGAAACACAAAGCTTCTGGGTAAACTGAAGCATATGTACATGCATGAGCACACATAAGGATTAACAATGATATGAATGGGAGGAAGTAACTCTACCGTTGTTTGTACCTTAAAAAGAAAAGAAGTACTGAATCAGTTGAAACATCACATATAATACAACCTTGAAGATGACTTTTCAAAAGGAAAACTGAAATTAAAAATAAGGTTGGTTTGGTCATTAAACACATGCTGTGCATACTGTTATAGTCTCTAACATTTCTACTGTAATATAAGATTCTTATCTGGATTAGGAACAGTGTAGTAGGAGGAAAGGTTTGAGCATTGTCTTCCTCTAGTTTTTAGTTTAACATCCCTGCCCTATGAACAGGGATTTGAAAAAACCTACATCCACCACCAGAAAAAGGAAGAAGAAGAAGAAGAAGAAGAAGAAGAAGAAGAAGAAGAAGAAGAAGAAGAAGAAGAAGAAGACCCTCAATTGGCTTCAGTGAAGGGTCTTTCTTCTTTTCTTTCTCTTTTCTTTACTGGGCAATTTGTGTGTTATGCACAAATATATGAATTTTTGAAATGACACCCATTCATGTCTGCTAGTCTTGATTCAGATAGGGAACATACTTCTTTATACTAACTTTTTTTAAAGTGACATGGAGTTGCATGTATGACTGGAATGTGTGTGTATGTGTGTTGTATGCCTTCAAGTTATTTCTGACTTATGATGACCCTAAGGCATGGGGTTTTCTTGGTTTTCTTGGCAAGATTTATTCAGAGGAGGTTTGCCATTGACTTCCCTGAGGCTGAGAGTATGTGGCTTGCCCAAGGGCACCCAGTGGGTTTCATGGCCAAGCTGGGACTCAGACCCTGGCTTACAGAGTCATACCCCCTAAGCAGACGGGCAGCTGTGGGCCACCCTGGGAAGGTGAGCCGCGGGACCGAGGCATCCCCATGCCTCGATCCAGCGGTGCACCGTCAACGCCCCTGGAAAAGAGCGCTAAAATAGCGCTCCTTTCATATGTCGCTGAAAGTGCGCCGCAAAAGGTTGTGGCGCACTTTCGGCGACCCACAGCCGGCTGCTCCAAAGACGACCTCAGGAGGGGGTTCGGGCACCGAGCGTGCGGCTGCCCCTCCCTTTCCCTGCACTGAGGACGGCCTATTAAGCAGTCTGCTTAGGCCCAACACACAAACCACTACACCACTCTGACTCACTATGACTGGAATACCTTTGGTAATTTATGTCTGTATAACTGTTTGTGATCTCCCAAATCATAAGAGATTACCATGAAATCTACCCCCACCCAGGCTAGGATGGGAAGCCTAAGTCCCCCTGAAATCATCTGACAAAATTTGACTCATATGTAATTGAGCTTCCTCAGGAATTATCAATCAGAAGAATACCAAATATTCAAGCACTAAGGAATATTGAGACAGCTATTGTTGAGCCCTCCCAGGAATAATAAAATATACATACAATCTATTTTATACACATTTACATAGCAGCAAGCCACTCTGAAAACATGAAGAGTACTTTTAAGCATGCATTCTGCTTGCTAAGAGTTTTCATATTTAAGAATGTTTCATCAATAATGGATAGGAAAGGTGATTTTTCCTCCCTCTGCAAATATCTGCAAGTAAACAAAACATATAACAACCTGCCTGCCAATGTTGAACCCACACACACACACCTCAAAAACAGTTCTGGGATCCCTGGTAGCACAGAAACACCTACCTGCAAATACTATTTACATAACCATTCCTGCAGATACCAACCAGGATCAGAAGATGGTGTAGTGGTATAATCACATGGTTGGAAGGCAAAGGGAATGCACAACATCAGGGAAAATCAGGATATTCACAATGAAAGGGAGGGGATGGGGAAGCCCCCAGCAATCTCAGAAGAAACACAGGATGAAAATGATGTTGTCTAGACTCCTGGGAAATTTCCATTAACAGAATAGAACAATTGTATGGCATAAGATTCATCTGGAGGAATTTGAGGAAGGTTTATTGATGATCGGGGCAGCTCATGTTCCATGGGGGGCGGTGTTGGCTTTCTCACCTTCAAAGGGACAGGTTGCAGTGACCCTGTTTAGACCGTTGGCTGCTGCTAAGTCTTAAAATGGATTGTTCAATTGCTTTAACAATTTTGTGAATAATTAGCTTATTTCTTTGGCATTCCTTTGGAAGTTTTTTTGGGGGGCAATCATTTTCTATTTCAGTCCCTTACCAACCTAATCCTTTCCCTTTAAAGCCAAGCAAGAGAAGAATAAAGAAAGCAACTGTGTGTGACCCTTTTGTATTTATTGTGTCTGTCTAAACCATGGGAGTCTCCTGCCTAGGAACCAGACAGAGCTGGTCCTTAACAAGGTCCTTGGAACTAAGCAATTTATTAATGCACCTTTTCACAGGCAGTTATGTCTGACTTGTATCTGGTGACATTCTCATTGAAATCAACTGAGTTTGTCCATGATTTAAATGACACGAGAGTCAAACTTGAGGATACGCTCTCTGTGGAAATTATTTGGTGCCAAAAGTTCAAATCTATGTATATTTAAGATGTCATCAGAAAAATAGAGTGAGAAAGTTAGGGGGATATATAAGCACCTGACCATATGCAGTAAATTAAGTGACTGGGTGAAGAAACAAGCCATCTCATGTACACAGAGGGAGCAAACTGCAAAAGACTCTGTGTGGCTTTCTTCAAGGAGTTTGAGGAATACAAAAGGAAGTCTTTAAAGCAGTGTTAGGGGAGGGGAGGATCGGAAAAACTCCAGGAGCATTGCCTGTATTGTGTACAGAGCCCAGACCAGGAGAAGGACAAGAGAGGAAATGCTGCTCTGGTTTGCTGTAGTGAATAATAAATGAAATAGCCACTTGCTACTTAGGTAGGATGAAATTCACCATTTTCTCTACCTGTCATTCCTTTTCTGCATTTTCACTAACCATCACGGAGAAACATTACATTTTAGGTCTAAAATAAAACATTTCTGAGATCTACTCACAGACACACAGACACACACACACACACACACATTTCCATCTAGGACAAAAGCACTGCCTTTCCAAAATTGGGAAGCTGAGTCCAAGATTCAGATCTTCCTTTCAATGAAATATTTAGTTGCATTTAAAAAAAAAAATTAAAGCAAATCTTTGATTATGCTTCAATCATTGTTTTGTTTCATTAATCTGGTTACCAGTTTTATTGTTTCTCCTTTTTGTTCAAAATCACTTTCCTTTTAGCTTTGCATGTCCTTTGCTTGTTACTTTTTTAAAATTGTGTCTTTTTTGTTACATAAATTTGGTATCTGCATTTTTAGGTGTTTTTGAGGTTGAATCTATATATATTTATTATTAAGTTTATTTTTCCCCTCTGAAAGTTTCAGTATTACATCATGATGACAACATTAACCACTTTTTCTTCCCTAACCATTATTTCTTGTTCTTATATTTAGAAATTTAGAGATGATATACTTGTTTTAAAATTATACTTTGTGTTACCCTTTTCTAACAAAATTCTTGTTCTGAGGTGTTTTTGCAAATGCTAAAAACAAACTGAAATAACAAATTGGAAATTCTTATATTCTTAACTAGAGATTGAGAGAGAGAGAGACCCACACAGACACACACACTGCATTATTAACATTTTGAATGTATTTAAATTTGGTTCCTATTTCAGTCAAAGTCAACATCTTCTTTGTCATTCAATACTGTAGTTTGAGGTTTATTATTTCATAAATAGTCTTGTGCCTTTCTTTTTCTTTTCTTTACCAAATTAATTTTCTTCTCTAGAAAAGAAACAGTTCCTCTTTCTCCTTCAAATCAACTTTTTCCAATCTTTGCTGGTGCTTTTGATGCAATTTCGTTTATCTTCATATCAGTAAGTGTTTACTTTAGATAAAATATATATTTAACCTATGCTAAGCACTATTGTTGTTTATGCTTCAATTTACATAAAAAACTAACTTTAAAAATGAACTTTTTCTTTCAACAAACTACATAAATGTGCAAGTTTTATCTCTTTGGTAGTTAATAGAACAAATATGTAACACTTCAAAATAATCTGTAAAGACTCTCCTTTTGCTTCAGGAGGTAAAGATGATTTCTTTGTAGTTTTAAACAAGAAAACCATGCCTATTCAAAATAATAACTTTCTCTCAGTTTTTGGCCCTTTCTTATTCACTAGCACTTCTTCATAGGAATGAGAAAATAAAGCTTCCGATACATAGGAAAGATGCTAAAGAAAATTAAAGTACATTGTATGTTCATTGAAGAATGACATTTTGCCCTCAAAAGTGATGTTGTTTGTCCTGGCAAATGGAAGAAAGCAATGTGAAAGGCTTGTATGAAAAAAATAGTTCAGTAACCTGGATGTTATCCACCATAATATATAATAAAAACAGCAGAAATGGAAAACTAATGGACATATAAAGGAAGAATTGGCTCTTTTTGCATCTGTGTCATTGATAGATAAATTACAGAATTTGTAGGGTACTGAAATGGACAGCATATTTTTATAGACAAAAAATTATTTTTGTCAAGATCATGTTCATTTCAATTAAAAGAACAAAAGAAAAAGAAAATAACAAAATATCAAATAGTGCTATTACAATTACATGGATAAAATGTATTTATTTTACAGCATTATATGTGTAAAATCACTCCCAATTTTAAATTAATCTTGATTAAAATTAATCAACTCATTCTAAATAAAAAAAAATTCTTAAAGTGTTAATCATCACTAAAGTCTAAGGGGTAGTTAAACTTCAATGAGGAAAAATAATAGTTGCACACATTTAGATTTCTCTCCCTGAAATCAAGAATGACTCATTTATTGGGTTTAATTATTTTTAAAAAAATTATACTCATATTTTGCAATCTGAAGCCATTACCAAGAACAATGTAAAAGATATTTCTATGCCTTTTTCCCATTGCATTTTTCAATTCAGTAAACAAACAGAAATCTCCCCTTTTTAAAATTGTCAAAGAAAAGTTGATAGTAGTTAGAATAGGAATAAACATATGAAAGAATGGAAGAATGTGATCAAGTGTACACTCAGGGAGGACCTTAACTACAGTATTAAATTAAACTAACAAAAAATAAAAACTGCATTTTGCAAAAAAAAAAACATTTTAATTTTCAAAGAATAACATATTTTGGGCCCAATCCAGTCAATCCCATTGAGTTCAGTGGGATTTATTCTCAGATAAATGAATTACAGGATTACAGCTGAAATCTCAATTCAAGGAGACTTCAGGTTAAAGTATATTTCTTCCAGTAATTGAAATGTTAGTTTTAAGAAGTAATTAGTTACAGTATTGCTCTGAGGCATAAAGTAGTTGACTTGCTATAGTTACTATTTTAGAACTAACATCTTTTCCACTTTATATTTTTAAAAAGACAATATTCACTTTTAGTTACTTCTGAGATGCATGACATAACATTTTGTTGGCAGTGGTACAAAACACGCTGTGCTGTCAACTTTGTCATTACCTCAGCACCCAAAATAAAGCTTGAGTCAGCGGTACAAGATTTAGCACAAGCCTACATGTGAATCATACTATATTATTCTTCAGCTGTTAACTAGCAAAGTAAAATGTTGTGAGTACACTACGAGAGGAGTGAAGTTGGTCCTTGTTACCTTGCAGTCATAAAGTAATGAAATACACCCGTCCCTCCACATTTGCGGCTTTGACTTTTGTGGCTTTGATCATTCACAAATTTTATTAATATGTTCTCTCTAGGAATATCTAGGTCCTCCAGTGCAACTCTATGGTTAACTTTAACCAAAAGTCACCCTGAAGGACCTAGAGAGAACACTCCACTCAGCCTTTGTAGCTCCTCCAGCACAATTCTATGGTCAATGTCTGGCAGATGCTGACCACAGAGTTACACTGAAGGGCCTAGAGATTCCTAGAGAGGTGTTCTCTCAGGTAAAAACATAGTGTTTTCATTATTTGTATTTTTTCCACATTCACAGGGCTCCTGTGCCCCTAACCTCAGTGGATGTGGAAGGACAAGTGTAATACCTTCAGTACAGCGGAAGGGAATTAATTGAACATTTCTATTTAATATGTTCCTACAAGCTAGCTTCAGCTCAAGACAATATTTTTTAATGGCCATCTTACCTATTTAGTATAAAAACCAGACCAATTACATACATGTGTACATATAGAATATTTAGTAAAAGATAAAAAGAATCATACTGTGCTGTCCATTAACTGATCCCTTATTTGCACTGCAACAAGGGAGAAAGTTGCAACAGGTAGTTGAGTTAACATGAGAGCCAATGTGGTGTGGTGGTCTGCATGTTGAACCCTGGAGAGCAGGGTTGGAATTCCTGGATGAACTTGGGCAAGTCACACTCTCTCAGCCTCAGAGGATGGCAATGGCAAACCCCATCTGTAGAAACATACCAAGAAAAACCCATGATAGGTTTGCCTTAGAATCACCTTAAGTCAGAAATACCTTGAAGGCACACAAGAAGAAGTCGAGTTAGCACAAAGGACAACCCTATGCAAACTAAATCCCATTTAAGTATAAATATGATGGCTGTAAACACAGGGGTGGAGATATCAGGCTGCTGGAATGTGCATTGTTTTCCCCCTAGAAACTTGAAATCTACCTGCTGGAGCCTAGTACAAAACAAACACTAAGAATGAAAGAATTCTGACACTAGGAATTTGGCTTGTGGACCAAAAGTGAAGTCACAGTCTTTCTGCAAGATATCACACATACTTTGTTCAGTTCAGTAGTACAGTTTAGAATAGGTTCACTTTTGGGGATATATTTGTTGTTGTTGCTGCTCTTACTGCTGTTGTTGTTGTTGGACAATTCACAAATCCTTGCTACTGTAAATCATCCAAAGATTCAACAGTAGATCAGAATCTATCTTTCACCCACATCACCTTGTATAGCCTTCATCATGATAAACTTCTTTCTGCTGTTGGAAGTGGGCTTTTCTATCCTTATCTTGTACACCTTTTGGTTTTGAATAGAAATGTCACAAAATGTCAATTTTGGATGTAACAATAAGCCATGATTTAGCAATGTTCAAGCAAACAAGAGCAAGCCATGGACCTCTCTCTGCTCCATGAGGAAGAGACAGCAAGCATCTTCTTCCATTTTTGAAACGATTTAGCAAATGTTGGTATTATACATTCAATAATAAGGGATGCCTTGGCAGTATACATAAAATTATTTTAAAACAACAGTATAATAAAATAGAAATAACAAGAGTCATAATTACTTTTTTAAAGCCAATAACTAAAATTGTAGGGTTTTTTGTGGGTTTTCGGGCTATGTGGCTGTGTTTTAGAAGAATTTATCACTGACATTTCGCCTGCATCTGTGGCTGACATCTTCAGAGGTGATGCCAACCACAGATGCAGGCAAAATGTTGGTGATTAATTCTTCCAGAACATGGCGCCATAGCCCCCTCCCCCCCCCAAAAAACAGAAAAAAACTATGGATGCCAGCTGTGAAAGGCTTCAACTTCAAAACTAAAATTATGTTTTTCATCACTGCTATCCAAAATTGAGAAAATAAAGACAGCTTAAAGCAGGGATGAGCAAAGTAGCCTCCCAGATAGTATGGGCCCAGACTATCTGAAAGACTTTGGGGGGTTGCAGACTGCCAGAAATAGTGCAAATTAAGTCCACTTTTAGGCTTAGGGTTAGTGCTAGGGAATCATGGGAATTGGTTTTTTTCTGAGACATTGAGCCTTCTCTGTCAGAGAGTTCTGGTGCCACAATAAAATACAGTTCCCATGATTCCCTAACCCTAACCCTAACCCTAAAAGTTGACTCAATTGGCACTGTTTCTGGCAGTCTGCAACCCCCCTTTATCTCCCAATATGAGGCAGTCCAAGTTTGAAGGTCCTTGGGAAAAGGCTTTCTCTCAGCCCAACTACCATCATAGACATATCTAGTGGGGACACAGGAGGGAGCCTTCCCAGTGGCTGTTCCCAGGCTGTGAAATTCTCTTCCTCATGAGGCTAGGGGCTAGTCTACACATTAAAAATACTTTTCATTACAGTCAAATAGAACATGATGCAACCATACACAATGACAGCAGCAACAGCAGGAGTTTGAGCTTTTTGCGGGTGGGGGGCTGGAAAACTCCTTAATCTCTGCGGAAAAAGGCTTTGCTGTTTTTACTGGAAGGTCAGAGGAAGTTCACAGAAATGTACATTATTGTACATGTGGCCTTCCATGTGCTTTCATACATTCTGATGGCTGTGCATTTTTTGCAAAAGGAAGGTAAATAGATGCAAATTTGCATAGAAAAGTGAAGACAATTAATCGCCAATGTGAATGTGAGAAAACATGCACCAATTCACATAGTACACTTGCTTGTAGACTAACCCTAGGTTGTCCCCCTCTGATATATTTATTTCTTTGTTTGTTTAAAGCAGGGGTAGGCAACCTAAGGCCCGGGGGCTGGATGCGGCCACCGGAGGCCTTTGGACCGGCCCCAGGCCAGTCCTGCCGCCGCCACCGCTGC
>CM034706.1:235731100-235757393 GCA_020142125.1 Phrynosoma platyrhinos
CAATGATCTTCGTGTGGCCCCATCTACAGATGGATGAAGAACATTGCCGTGGGCCATTTTTATGCTTGTAATGTTTTTAATTTTAATTGTTCAAATTTGCTATTTTAATTTTTCATTGATTTAATACTGTCTCAAGGGGGGAGGGATTATGTTTGGGATATATTGTATGGTTTTATTGTTGTAAGCCGCCCTGATTGGGTTCCCAAAGGGCGGGATATAAATAAATTTTATTATTATTTTTATTATTAACTAAAATCTGCAGTCTAATATCTAGAGGGTCAGAGTTGACAACCTCTGTTCTAAGCTGCCATAGGATACTCTGTCATTTTTCTTACACTTTTAATTTTATTTTGAGATGTTGAAGGATGGGATATAACTTCTTATAACAACAAAACAAACATTACACATACATACACAATGTTCCTGTAGAACAATGCAATGTTTTCCCTCAGAATCTTACTGTCCTCAGAGACAAATTTAACTTATTAGGAATACCAGGAGCTATACTCTGATAGGCAGCATTACAAACTTGATTAATATACTGGACACACATAGTTTTCCTACATTGTAATGAGAAATTATTGTCATTATCTGAAATCTGAATTAGTTCCAGCTGGCATGGATTTTTCAGAAGTCAACAGCCTGGACAACTTTCAAAGAAGATTGGATAAATCTGTGGAAGACAAAACTTTTGATATCTACATGGCCCAACAAAACCTCCATCAAAGAATACTGGTTGCTGTGAAGCAGTACAGTAGTAGGAAAGGGTCATTGCACTCATCCTGCTTATGGGCTTCCTGAATGCATGTGGCTGGTGAGCATTGACTAGTTTTGTTAACTGCCTTCGTGTTGATCTCAACCCATGGTGACCCTATGGATGAGACATCTCCAAGGCCCCCTGTCCTCTACTGCTCTGCCCAGCTCCTGCAAACTCATATTCGTGATCTCTTTAATAAAATCCATCCATCTAGCATGTAGCCTTCCTCTCTTTCTACTTCCCTCCACCTTTCCTAACATTATTGTCTTTTCCAACGATTCATGCCTTCCCATGATGTGTCCAAAGTATGACAGTCTAAGTCTTGTCATCTTGGCTTCTAGGGATATTTCTGGGTTGATCTGCTCTAGGACACATTTGTTTGTCCTTTTGGCTGTCCATGGAATCCTCACTCTTCTCCAACACCACATCTCCTATCTTTTTTTTCCTCCTATCTTCTTTCTCGACTGTCCAGCTCTCACATCCATACATGGCAATAGGGAATACAATGGCTTGTATGATTATGACTTTTGTGCTGAATTTGCATTTTAGGATTTTTTTTCTAGTTCTTTCATAACCGCCCTCCCCATTCTTACTCTTCTGATTTCCTGGCTACAGTCCCCATTCCAATCAGACTGGATGACTAGATGTAGCTTTGGTCAATTCAGTAGGATTTTATCCAGTTCTTATGAAAAAATCCATCTTACCTAGTCTTATGGCAATATGGCCTCTTTGTTCTCATGTTGGGTAGAATCAACTGATTCAAATTACAAGAAAGAAAATTTTGACTAAATATTAGGGTGGACATGCTGATGATAAGGGCCATTTTACAACTGAACAAGGCAAGACAGAAACGTTAGTGGAAATGGGTTGATGAGTTTAGTTCTTCCTTATTAAGCTTATAAATCTGATTGAATTTCATTTAATATAGAAAGAGAGGTTGAACTATTCTTCATATCAGATTGCCATTTAAATTTAAGTTAAATGCCTGCAATAAAATGAAGTTGAAAAATGTCATCCATGATTCCACCTCCACCTCCACCTCACCCCAAGCCTACCTTAACAGCCAGTAGCCAGACTGGGCAAAGGAGTTCTGTTCAGCTGCCACAAGGTGCAACAAGGCTGCAACAAGGAATTGTGGCAGGAATCCTGCTGGCAAGTGGAGGTTAGAAATGGCATTTTTGCACTCTGATTGCCACCTGTACACACCTCCTAACCCAGTCTGGCTGCTGGCTGTTAAAGTGGGCTTGGGAAGCTGGGCCATACATATGCAATACTGTTAACATATTTATAATAATAATGTTAATATTCAAAGATATAGCAGTGTTAGTCTGTAGAATCAGTATGTAGAGAGATCGTGTAGCACCTTTGCATCACCAAATGCATCTGAAGAAGTAGATTTAAGTTTCAGAAAACTCATGCTGCCAAATTCTTTCTTTCAGTTAGTTTCAAAGGTGCTACAAAACCTACACACCAAATGTTAATATATATCCAATGCAAGCCTCCATAGGCTGCCATTTGGTGTTGGAAAAAGATTATTGCTGGTATTCTACCCTGGCTACCTTTACATATGCAACTGAGTCCTTGCCTGCACTGCCCAAGATACTGCAGAGGCAGCCTGGAGTAGCTGCCCCAACCTGCCCCCTTTACTCTAGTCTCTGTTTCTACACTATGGTGGCTGTCTGCATAGGGGTCCCACTGGATCATCCATTGCCATGGGTTGCTCTGAGGTCAGATGAGGCACCCAGTGACAAGTACAAGGCTGGGAACCTCTCTCAGACCTCAGAATGAGCTAACCACAGAGGCAGCTGAAATGCCAGGTGGCCCAGCAGGACACCTTTGCAGACAACTGTGACAGCAATGGAATGGAGGGCTCCACATTTCCCCAGAAGATACAGAATAAGGGGTACTTTTTTTACTCCATTTTTAAAAGTGTGTTATACCCCAGTTCTGGTATGAAACATGCCAGATATCAGCTGGACTGCTCACATCAAAACTGGTTTGGGCAAAGCATCATCTGAACAGAATAGCAGAATAGGGGAGAAATTGACATTTTGGCCCATGCAAACAAGGCCTTGGTAACCAGTGTAGAATAACACTAGATGGCAGTGTATGTATGAGGCCTTGTATTATCTTGGAATTATAAAGATAGCAGTATTAAATTCAGGATACTGAAAAGCAAATGCTAAAACATTAGGCATGTCTTCAGTGGTAATTTCCCATTGTAAAATGGCATTGAAGTGCCAGAAATGAAGCCAGGTAAATGAGGATAAAAGAATCTTGCACTAATCCTAACAAATCCTAACATGGATGAATGTAATCCACATCATTTTCTCCTATCATCACTCATAAATCTATTCTATCCCATTTCTGCATTATTCTGTGAATCCACCCAAAGAAGCACCTTTGAATGCATATTTGTATTTACAAATATTAAACATATTTTCTCCATAAACATATATTCGTAATTGTTTTCTCTCTCACAATACACATTTTAAATCTGTTTTGATATCCTGAGCTGAGGACTATGGCCAAGATCCTCATGAAAACTGGCATAGTGTATCACTGTGCTGGATAAATACGATGGTATTATGAGTGACCTAAGGCATCCAGAATGGTGGGGGGAGAACAGAAGGAATTGTGTTCATGCATTTTCCCAGAACAATTTGGACAGCTGCATAATCAAGGGAGACACTTGCTTAATGAGGTCTTGAAGATCTCCTTACACAAGATATTAAAATGCCCAACCATCTGCATAGCTAGCTGGTTACACAAGCATACATTACAAACAAAAATGTCATACTGAGGATGGAGCAAACTTGTTTTTTGCTGCTTCAGAGACTACACAGAGCAATTACTGCAAACTATAGAAAAAGAGATTCCACCTTGATATTAGGAAGAATTTCCTGACAGTAAGAGCTGTTCGACAGTGGAACACACTCCTTGGAGAATAGTGGAGTCTCCTACTTTGAAGGTTTTTAAACAGAGGCTGGATGGCCATCTGTGTGGGTGCTTTGATTCTGTATTCCTGCATGGCAGGGAGTTGGACTGGATGGCTCTAGTGGTCTTTTCCAGCTCTATGATTGGCCTACATCAGAATATTTAGAAAGTGTGAAAATAGTCTGCTTAAGTATAGAAAAACCAGAAGTGGCTGGATGTCCATTTTTGGTTCTGAAAAATTGTAGATGTTGATGTTAGATTGGAAGGGTGGAGCTAAAATGTTATTTAAAAGGTGAATTGCATGTCCTGGAGGCATCCAGCCTTTGTTCAAAGAGAGGATAGTTGAAGGAGTTTTGATGTTTCAAATGCTGCAAGGCAGCCTATCAGAAAGACAGTATTAGCATTGGTTTCACCCAAAAGCAAATGTCATGTACACCTGAGCTTGTTTCTGCAATTTTCCACATCCTTTCACTAGGTGAATTCTAACTTGAATTTTTTCTTCTAGTTGGTCCATGTACCCCATGGTTTGCAGACATCAACAATAAATATTTATAAATACCGGTAACATACAGTAGGCCCTTAGTATCCACTGGAGTTTGATTCCAGGATCCCCTGTGGATACCAAAATGCATGGATGTTCAAGTCGCATTAAATACAGTGGTGTAGTAAAATGGTGTCCCTTGTATAAAGGGGCAAAAAATCAATGTTTGCTTTTTGGAATTTATATCCTTTTTTAATATGCTCAAGCTGTGGATAAAGAATCCATGGAAAAGGAGGGTCAACTGTATATCTTACAGCAACTTTTCCTCATAAATAAATAATATAAAAAGTAGTTATATTTTTGGTTGATGCATCACAGGGGTCATCAAACTTGCAATCTAACTTCTTCATTTTTGCTGAATTTTGTCAGTAGTTGTCTCCTCTAAAGGTTTTTTTTCTTAAAAACTGGGGCATGGTTTGATGAGATCATCCTATTGTTGGAAGGTATTTTCCTCTTTTTTCTTTTTCTTAGATTTGCATTGTTATCATGCAAAAGTGCCATTTCCCCAGTGCACTATAAATCTAAGAAAAATCTTTAAAAGAGAGAGAGAGAGAGAGAAAGGAGAGGTAAAAAAGATTTTTTTCTCTGATAATGTCTCAGAAACAAAAACAAGTCTGCTCAAGGCTGGAAATAAAATGTTACAACTGGTGCCAGGAGCTTCTAGAAAGTAGTCTAGGACAATAGAAACATTGTCTGAATATTTTTAAAAATCCCAAGAACTACAGTAACAAATACCACAAACTCCCAACACATTTCTCCCATCTGGAGGAGTCCCATAACATTCCCATAACATGCCTGCATTTATCACCATCAGATTTTATGGAGGCCACTATTTGGCCAGAACTATAAGACATGTTAGTACTATGTAGCACTTAACTACAGAGCTATGTAGTGAATCCCAGTCTGCCCACCTACCCACCCACCCCAATCTCCATCTACCAGGCAGCAACCACTGATCAATGGGGGTCTGTTCAGGGAGTAGAGGGCTGCCAATTCCACCCCCTTCCATGAGTGACCCACATCACAGTTCCGTCTTGTGTTGGAGACCAAAGCAAAGCAAAGCAAAGCAGCTTATTTATATACCGCTTCATATCACGCTATGGGATGTCTAAGCGGTTTACAACTGTGAGCTCATGAGAGAGGAGGTGGGAATGGCAGCCAGATGCTTCCTGAGCAACAGGAGAACAGACCTCCTTCTGTTGTACCAGCTGCTTCCCAGTAAGTGCAAATTGGGGGCTTTCATGGTCCCTAAAGAAGAGGGTACATAGGGATAATTAATATGTAACAGTCATGCATTCATCACTGTGATACAGGATTTGGGCCATTTAAAGAATTTTTGTATAATCCCATGGCCAGATAAATTTAAGGAATACATTCCTGAATATCAAGCTCCCAGGCTTTGGTGATGGTTTGGGTATAGAGATTAAATCTCACCAATATTAATATGTATAGCAGGAAGAGACTGTTACCTTAACATCATAGAACCAAACTCAACATGACTTCCCAAAGATCGTACACAGCCGCAGTTCCCATGTTATGGAATGGCCTACCGGAAGAGATTCGTCTTATTACTATGCTAGATGCCTTTAAGAAGGCACTTAAGATGGAGCTCTTCTGGCAGGCCTATCCATCTGATCTTCTTGATTTCTAAATTCTGATGATGATTGGCCATTTTATTTTATTTTATTCTATTTTTATTTATTATATTATATCATATTATATGCTCTTATAATTTATTACTGTTGTTTGATTTCACTATTTTATTGTTTGTATTTTGTGTAATCCCGCCTCGATCTGTAGGGAGAGGCGGGGAATATAAATAAATTATTATTATTATTATTATTATTCACTCATCTGAGACAGAGGGGAGACTGTTTAGAGTCTTGAGAGAAATTCTGTTAAACAGCCTCCAAGAGTGAGTGACCAAAGTGGCACGGTTAGATAGACTGAGATAGATAAAGGGAAGTCCCTGTCTATCTAAGGAGGGAAAGGAGAATGTAATACATAAATTTCCCAACAGTAATTATTATACCATTTATATTTAGAGGCCATCTGGATGCATTAAATAATATGAATAATTAGTAGTAATCTGATTTTCAAGAGTTTATGATATGCTGCAAAACAAAAGAGATTGGTTGAGATTAGGATTTGTTATATTTCATTAATTGGGCAATCTTTTTATAATACAAACTGATAACCATGATGCAGCACAGTGCACCTAAGTCCTTTGTTTTCAGGGACATCTGCCTGCTCAACCTGATGGAGTGTAACCAATGAATGTACATGGATTACTGTATGTAGGATTTTTCCTGAGTTTCTATATTGTGGAAAAGCTAGGGGAAAATAACAATTATATGCATGTGCCTGTTCTTTTCAGATCACAATGTGTTGGTGGTGGTGTGAGAGAGAGAGATTGAGAGAGAGAGTCATTCTGGATGTAGGATGTCTCTGGAATAATGTATACATTGGATTGGATTGAGATGTAGGAATGTGCAAGTAGGGTGATGAATACACACTTCCTTTATCTCTCCTCCCCATGTCAGCCCCTCCAGCCCTTTGAAAATGTTAAATAGAAAGTGAAAAGATCCTGCTGAAAGGGTGAACTCATGGGTATTGGAGGAGAGGGAATCCCAAAAAAAAATGTTGTGCATGAAAGTCCTGTGCATGAAAGTCCTTGATCCAACCTAGTATGTTCAATTTTATGTGCTTAAAGATAGGTAAAGGTATTCCCAGTCAACAAGGTTGTCAAGTTATGTCCAACCATAGGGGGCGGTGCTCATCTCCGTTACTAAGCCAAAGAGCCAGCATTGTCAGAGACTACTCTGTAATCATGTAGCCAGTGTGATTGCACAGAATGCTATTTACCTTCCCACCAAAGTGATACCTATTTATCTACTTGCATTTGCATGCTTTCGAACTGCTAGGTTGGCAGAAGCTGGGACTAGTGACAGGAACTCACCCCATCATGCAGCACCCAGGCCTTGAACTGCCAACCTGCTGATCTTGCAATCAACAAAGTCAGCATCTTAAGCCACTGCATCCCCTTTATGTGCTTAGAATATAATTTAAAAATGAATAAAAAAGCATATTGCCTGATATTAACTCTAATCCTAGTAGAAAATCTCACATGCTTTTCTTAGATGAGTGACATTCAACAGAGTACAGTTAATCTTGGAACTTTTCTCCAGGTTTTGGGATTGTTGTTGTTTTCTTGGGGGAGGGAATCCTTTCTGACCATAAAATGTTCCACAAAGCTTAAGAAAAAGACTTCAACTGTATTGCTATTAATGTGTGCCAGATCCTAAGTGTGCTGCAGTTATTTGATGGTAAAGTTACTAATATTAAGAAAGAGCCTGTGTTTGTTCAGAGATTTTTACTTGCAATATAAATTAATGTTTCCCCTCTTCTTGGGAATTTCATGGTGAGAGGACTGATTTGAGTTTATGTTCTCAAGATGTAACTTGCCATGGGCTTTCCCCTAAAAAGAAAAGAAGCATTCAAGAAAATGATGTGCTGTCATCATTAAAACATAGATCTCAACATTTTCCCATCTCTTTGCCACCTTATTTAATTAGCTACATACTTAATTAGATAATGTGCAGAATTGAATTATGACCATATTTCATTTTCAGTATTGAAATACAAGTGGAGTAAATTTACTTTCATTGGCTTAAGTATACTTGACAGTAGGGTTGGATCCAAACATGTCTTCTGTGTAGAGAAGGGCTCTGAGCCACCACCACTACAATCTAGCATGTAGCTTTTTCAGGGGACCAGAGAGGTTTCACAGCAAGGAGGGGGAAATGTGCTCATTCCACCATCCCCTGCCCATTCCTAAATCTGGATCCAGTACGCAAGAGAATATTGTGTCTGTTGCAAAATGGAGAAGGTATGCCCAGAGCTACTTTGATTGTGCAGTGTGCAAAAGGGTGAAAGTCAAGGCTTATCCGATTGCCAAAGTAAGCAAGTTTGCCACCCAGAGGCCTTTTCAGGTGGTGCATGCAGACTTGTCGGGACCACACCAAGTTAAGAGCATGGGGGAAACAGGTTTACCCTGCTCATCGTACATTGACACACCCGATATTCCTATGTTTCCTTGTTAAAAACCAAGGGTGAAGCTGCTAACAAGGTCAAAAGGTGGGTCAATGCCATTGAGAGGGAGTTTCCCTACATTGTGACTGATAGGGGCAGGGAGATCCTTGTCGAAAGTCTGCAGCAGTGGTTCAGGCAAAGGGGAATATGGCACAAAACCACCAAGCTGGCTTACCCAGCTGAGGATGGTTTGGCTGAGAGGTGCACTGGCATATAATAATAATAATAATAATAATAATAATAATAATAATAATACCCCGCCCCTCTGTGCACAATCAAACGAGGAATTGCATGATAGAAGATGCTGGGGCACCACCAAATTTGTGAGCAGAAGCCACAAAGGTTACATGCCATACCGTTAACAGGATGTGGTGCAGTGCAATTGATCAAACACCATATTTCCTGTTACATGGTAGAGCACTCAATCTCAAGTACTTGTGAGTTTTTTGGCAATTTGCGTCAGTACGGATTCCTCCGCAGTTTCAGAAGAAAAATTAATTTTCAGAAGAAAAATGAACCAAAGAGCCAGAGGTTAAGGTTTGGGGTCTATGAGGGGAATAACTATAGATTCATATTGGATGGTGGCAGAGTCCTGTACTCAAGGAGTACAAGGTTTAAAATGCATGCTGGTTGGAAAAGATCCACAGTAACCATGATGTTTTTGCAAAATTAGGCAACGTAGGTACAGACATCAAAAAAGGAGGGGTGGATGCATCCAGAGATGTGAAGGAGCAGCCTAGCACTTCTGTGGACACACAAACACCAAAGACATCCAGGAAAGCAGTAGTGACACTGAGGATGAGCATGGCAGGACCAAGTCATCATTCCACGAAGGACACAGTGAGTCAGGAGACCACCAGACAGATTTGTTGTGCAGGAGGCACAAGCCTGTAGTGTTTTGGTTTGATGATTATAAAGACATGCTTTGGTACACAGTTAGTGAACAAGAGAAGTGGAATGTAGAGTTTAGTATATTGGTGGACAGGAGAGTGTTTGAAGTGGTTGACAGGCCTTCAGGGCAGAAAGCAGGTGGGTTTACAGAAAGAAAGACATGCCTGATGGGACTGTGAAGTACAAAGCCAGTTTGGTAGCCAAAGGGTACTCACAGGAGCAGTTCAAGAACTATGATAGGACATTCTCAGTGATGGCTAAGGCAGAATGTCTCAGGATGGTGCTTGCTGTAGCTGCCAAAAGGAGGTTAGTTGTCAATCATTTTGACTTTGAGACAGCATACCTCAATGCCACCTTAGAGGAGACTGTGTTCATGGAATAGGTTCCTGGGTATGAGTGTGAAGGCAGTGACAAAGTCTACAGCAGGGGCTGGCAACCTACGGCCCATGGACTGGTTCCAGCCCAGGGCCACGTGCTTACCGGCCCAGGCGGACCCCTGGCACCGTCGCTGCCGCCACCGCGCATTTTGGTTGCCATGCAGCCACTCACGCCGCAACTGCCATTTTGGTGAACAAAATGGCAGCCGCGACATGCGCGGAGGCAGTGGCGGCGGCACAAGGGGGGTCGCGCGTGGCGGCGGGGGTTGCATGCATGTGCATGAGCACGCGCGCTGCCATTCCCCCTCCCCAGCCCTCCGGAAGGGATGACTTCGGGGGACTGGCCCCCAGCTCAAAAAGGTTGCCTACCCCTGGTCTACAGGCTGAGGAAGGCTTTGTATGGACTTAAGCAAAGCTCCAGATGATGGAACTTGTGCAGACACAAGGAACTAATGAGGCTAGATTATCGGTGCAGTATGGCCAATGTGTGTGTGTACATGAAGGGCAGCATAATCCTAGTTATTCATGTTAATGATTTGTGTGTTGCAGCCAGGGATCAGGAGATCAGACTGGTGCAATGTGAGTTGGCACAGAAGTTTAAGCTCAAGGACCTTGGACATCTGAGGAACTACCTAGGGATAGAGGTAGAAAGGGTCCAGAGTGGTGATTTCAGGTTGTGCCAGAAGACAAAGATAGAAAAGCTGATAGAAAAGACTGGCTTGAGTGAAGCCAAGGTTGTGAAGAGCCTGATGACACCTGACTACCAGAACTTGGAGTCAGAGGAGTTGTTTGAAAGGCCTGACTTGTATCACTCGGTGATAGGGAGTCTGTTGTTTTTGGCAAACAACACCAGGCCAGACATCAGCTTTGGGGTAGGGGTACTGAGCAGGAGAGCTGCGAAGCTCAGTCAGGTGGACTGGATGGCAGTGAAGCACACTGTGAGGTATTTGAGAAGCATAAAGGACAGGTGTTTGGTGATAACAGGAGGGATGTCAGAGCTGAAAGCTTTTGCTGACAGTTCCTTTGCATCTGAAACAGCTAATAGGAAATCAGTAACTGGACTGATCATCAGTTATGCTGATAGCCCTGTCATCTGGAGGTCCAGAAAGCAAGGCTGCATAGCACTCAGTACAACAGAGGTGGAGTTTGACATGTTGTCAGAAGTTGCAAATGAAATACAGTGGGCTAGGCAATTGTTGAAAGACCTAGGGGAGAACTGTGGTAAAACAACTGTGGTAAATGAGGACTCACAAGCATGCATTGGCATGGCAGAGTCAAACAATCTGAAATGTAGGACCAAGTACATCACAGTGAGGTACCAGAATGTGAGAGAATTTGTGAAAAAAATGGGATGCTGAACCTACAGTATGTTGGTATAGAGGACAACATAGCTGACATTCTCATAAAGCCTCTACCTGTGGAATGCCACGAGAGGTTGGCTAGCAATCTGGGGATCAGTGATTGAGGTCTACATTACACATGGGACAAATGTAAGGACACATGGAACACACCACATGTCATTTTGGATGGGATTGTAAAGACCATGTTGCACCCTGGTCTGGAAAATGACATGGATGTGGCCACTGAGTGGAACTGGAGCAATGGTAACAGGGTTACTACAGTTCAAGTGGCAGGTGCATGAGTCAGCATTTGGTGAGCTGTGCATCATAGGAAGCCTGATGCAACATGTACACTGGATGAGACAAGCCAGGTATGCATCATGGGAGGTCTGATGCAACGGGCACTGGGGATGAAACCAGCCAGGTTTAATTAATGCATGGATGTCACATGTCACGAAGAAAACCAACTATATATGGGAGAGGATTAGAATCTCCCTTGTTGGTTAGTTGTAGTTGGTGGTTGGCGAATCACTTTGTCAGTCTGTATAGCTGTGAGTATTCAAGACGGACATCTGATATTCTGTGTATCTTTGTAAATATTTGCAAGATTAAAGCCCTCACTGAGTGAAGTTTTGCTATTCAGCTATTCATTTCTCCAAGCTGAAAGCAGGAGCTACGTGTGGGAGGATTTTTCCTGTGCCGTCTGGAGCAAGATTCTTCACAGAAGACCATTCCTGCCTATGTGCTTCAATTCTGCATGTGTGTGTCTGCAAACCCCAACAGCACTTCCACCCATCTGTTTCTAAGATCTTGAAAATCAGTAAAGTAAATCATATCCAATCTTACCTTTTTAGAATTAGTGTACCAGATCCAAATAGTAGGTTCATTTAAAATATTTAAAAGATTAGCATTTTGGCTTTCCATTAGTTAACATAAAGTGAGTATCTGCTGAAATCTTCACAAATCAAAAGTAGCTGTCTTCACCTTTGGACTTTCATCTGTAAAAGGGGAAGAATATGTTATTGGTGGCATCTAACAAGTGTTTCCTTTTAGTAGCCAAAGGAAGCAAAAAGAATATGTCAGCTATCTTTAATATAACAATCTATATATAAACATACAATTAAATCCAACTGAAGTCTATCAAATCTGCTGACAAATTCAGATGTGACTAGTTTTAGAAGTTCCAGTCTTAAAAAGCCACAAAGGCTGCATCTGCACTGAAGAATTAATGCAATTTGACATCTCTTTAGCTGCCATGGCTCAATGCTGTGGAATTCTGAGATTTATAGTTTTGTGAGATATTTAACCTTGTTTTTCAGAATCTGGTACCACAACATACTACAAATTCCAGGATTCCATAGGATGGAGCCCTGATAGTTAAAGCGGTGTCAAACTGCATTAATTCTGCAGTATGGTAGTAGCCAAGTTATAATAAAAATGCCAAACACATTTTGACTGAGTGGCATGAATAAATATGTCAGATGCATGTAATTGCAGACATATACTGTACCTCAGATGATACATCTCCTACAGATGCACTGTGCTTGCTGATAGCCCCCACTTGGCTTATTTTGTCTAACAAATAGTATCTTCCAGAAAAGTGGAACTTTAAAAACTGTAGAAGCCTGATCATAGTTATCACAATTGGATTAAAGCAAAAAAGCCAACACACCCTCACCCAAAAACAAAAAGCATTTAAAACTGCAGGACCTCTGAATAGACAGTCATAGGATTTTACTCTAAACATGTGGGTTGTTGTTGTTGTTTTCCCTGTCAGGTACCATACAAAGATACAGTAAAACAAATCTTGGTATCAAAAGTGGTTTTTTGTTGGATTTGCTTTGTTAACAAAAAATATTCTGGAAACCTTTGCAAGAATATTTCACTAGCTTAACCAGTATGAAAGAACTGCCATTTTTCATTGCAATAATAATTTCCCCCTTTCACCCAACAGCCTTTCCTTCTTTGACCACATACTGATGTGAGTGGCTGGATTTATTATACGCAGGACAGAGCAAGAAAAGGTTGGCCTTTTTAAAGATAAACAAAATAAAAAAATGGGGAAATAAATCCAGCTGTTTATGGGGTCCTTTGTGAGCTGTGTTATGCTGTTCTCCATTGCAGTGGGGAGGTGATGAGTTAGAAAGGAAGGGAAGGAATCAAGCTGGAAGATTCTTGCCTAATTCCAGCTTATGTGCACTGTCTGCCACCTGTCCTTGGTTATCTGTGAATAGTTATTAAGACATGTTTTTCTTTTTCCCCCACCAGAATGGAATATAGGAACATTTTCCCTGGCTTTCTTCTCTGCTGCATTTTGCTTACAGCCAGCTATTCCTACATGATATTTGAGGAAAAGCAGGACACAGACACCACTGCGGTAAATAATAACAAAATCAAGTTCCCGGATCTTCCACCCATCTCCATAGTAGGTCAGTAAAAAAATAGATCCACTTTGTTGAAATCTAGTCTTTGGAACAGCATGATCAAATTAACTAAAGGCTAAATACCTTAAAGGCACCTGATCCCATTTGATCTTGGAAGCTAAGGAGAATCAGCCTGGTTAGTGCTTGGATGGGAGACCACCAACAAATACCCAGTTCTGTAGGCTATATTTCAAAGGAAAGAGTTGGCAAACTATCCTCTAATGAGTTTATTGCATTGGCTTTGCTCCCGCGATAGACGCAGGATGTAACTTTAAGAAAGCAGATCTTATCGCATTTCCCCATCGTCGGGAAATACATAGCCCATTTGCAACCTGGCTTCTCCAGGCTCCTTCTGCATCTTTTCAAGAATGGGATTTTCCCATTTTTGAAAAGATGCAGCAGAAGTCCAGGTTGCAAATGGGCTACATACTCCTCGGTGACGGGGAAATGTGATAAGATCCACCTTCTTAAAGTTACATCCCACATCTATCATGGGAGCAAAGCCAATACAATAAACATCAATTTTTATGGCAGTCATATAATCAAAAATAGACCATGACAATAAATAATTAGGGGAAAACTTTGTTACTGAGAACTAAGTGTTTATTTTTTAAAAAGCTAGCACATGTAGGGGTAATGTCAGAAAAGCCAAAGCACAGAATGAGCTCAGGCTTGCTAGAGGGGTTAATAACAATAAAAAGAGTGTTTTGGAGTATCTCCATAGCAATAGAAAAAAGAAGGAAATGGTAGGGCCACTGTGCAGAGAAGATGGAGAAATTCTAATAGGGGACAGAGAAAGGGCAAAACTATTCAACACCTTCTTTGCCTCAGTCTTCTCACAAAAGGAAAAGGGTGCTCAACCTGAAGAAAATGGAGCAGAGGACACAATAGGGGAAATGCAGCAAAGAATAAGTAAAGAGGTAGTACAGGAATATCTAGTTAACCTAAACAAATTTAAGTCTCCAGGACCAGATAAACTGCATCCAAGGATATTAAAAGAATTAGCAAATTTAATCTCAGAGTCACTGGCAATAATCTTTGAGAACTCCTGGAGAACAGGAGAAGTCCCAACAGACTGGAGGATAGATTTGTAAGCATAGAGATATGTGTAGAATCATCCTTGTGTTCAGGAGAGACTTTCTGGTCCATTTTGAGTCTTTCTTTTCAGCCCCTGTTGTGAAGCAACAGCTACTGGCTGCAATAGAAAAACTGACCATATCTTTGGAAATTGCCAGAATGTCAATGTAACGGTGACTGGGCCACACTTACAACCCTGAACATAAGTGGTAATAGCAGCATAATCACACCCATTCACGCTATGTGACTGCCTCATATCAGAACTGCAGTGGGAGAAACATGTCACACATGGAAAAGTGGAAAAGTAGCACAATTTAGAGGCATTGATATGTTTTGTCCATCAATGAAAAGGAGCATTGCAGGAATGGATTAAAGACAAAGTAGCTTCAAGACAGTTTTGTGTGATAAGGTATAGCTACAGATGCTGCTATCCTGCTGTCATTCCACTCTGTCAGCATTATGTGATAAAGTTCTCAGACTGTCTGAACGGTGAGCTCTAAATCTAAGTACAATCAATGAGTCTTGAACGGTAAACCAAAACGAAGAACTTTATTAAAGTCACAAAACCAGAAGTTCACTTCAGTGTTTAAGCCTGAACTGCCCACTGTTGGACCAAACACCATATTAAAAAACTCCAAATCCATAACTCCACCCTCCACAAATTGGCATGAACAATACATTCCCACCAACAAATTCCCATGATCTAAGCACCCCCAACCCCCCTTATACTAAGCCCCAGCACTACCAAGCTATGTGCTCACCATCCCAGCCCTCCTACACATCCCACACTCTAGTCCAAACTAACTAAGCAAAGCAACTGCATCCCCAAGTTTATATATAACAAACAGCAGCCGCCTGGTCCTACAGCAAAAGTCAAAAACAAAAAACAGGCAACCCATTATCCCCTAACAATATGACATTATAAAATAGCACAAAACCATCTTCAGCAAAACCCAGTCCTGGCAGAACCAACATTGATTCTGACAGTCCACCACCCCAAAATCAGCCTCCTCCCTTAAAAACACCTTTCTTATCAGGATATTTAGCATGAAACCCACAAACCAAATCAGGAGCATCAACATGTTTAGCATAGAGCCATTCATTATGAGACTCAGGAAAATGTTTCAATCTAATCAAATATTGTAGAGTCCAAAATATTTGAAACTTCAAAATGTTGCTCCCCCTCAATGACCAAAAGAGGGGGTGGTTCTTTTTTAGTCCTCCAGGACAATTCCAGCTTCAGTAAGCTGAAATGAAAAACTGGGTGCAAATGTCTATATGCTTAAGCAATTCCAATTTAGCAGTCACTTCATTTACTACTCTCTTAATCACAAAAAGCCCTACATATTTAGGACCCAGCTTATTGAGTGGTTGTCCGGTCTTTAAATGCTTGGTAAACAAATAGACCTTGTCTCCAGGTTTTAAGTCCCACTTCTTATTCTGCCTGTGGTCAGCAAACTTTTTTTAGTCCTATTTAGCCCCCTCCAAAGCAATCACAATGTGGGACCAAGCATCTTTGATTTTTGCAAGCCATTAGGTTACTGACACTGGGTCCGACAGATCTGATGTCGGCGAGGGCAATGTCTTAGGTTCATAAACATAAACAATTTCAAAGGGAGAATGTCTTGTGCACTGGTTCACTGCCCCATTAAATACCACCTCTGCATGGGGCAACAATTCATACCAATTCATATAACAACTGAGGTACTGCTCCATCAAGGGTTTGCATATTCAGTCTGCTCATCTGATTGTGGATGAGGGGAGGTGCTCAGGGCCAGTTCTACCCCCAGGTGTTTTTGTTTGTTTTTTGTTGTTGTTTTTTGTTTGTTGGTTGGTTGGTTGGTTTGGTGATACTTTCCAAAACTGAGAGGTGAACTGAGACCCCCATCACTCACTATATTATCTGGTATACCATGTATTTTATATACATGGATTATAAACAAATCTGCCCCCTGCACCCCACAAACTGCATCTGTTTTGAAAACAGATCAGTGACCACCCAGATTGCATTTCACCCCCTGCTATCCAGTAATTCAGGGATGAAGTCCATTGCTGTATGTTTCCAGGGGGCACCTGGGGTAGGCAGCAGTCCCCGGGGTTTGCCACCAGCCAGCTTGGCTGGTGCACACACTGAGCACCTCTTGACATAGTTCTCTACATCCACTCTAATTTCTTCTCACCAGTACTGTTTGCATATCAGATGCCAGGTCCTTAAAAAACACCAGTGTCCCACTGTTTTAGAGTCATGGCACAATTGTAGAATCTTAAGTCTCAAAACCTGGGGTACATAAACTCTTGGCCCTTTGTACCACAGTCCATTTTCCTTTTTTTCTATAGTGCTGCCATGCTCTTGTAGCCAGGCATTTGTCTCTGCAGCCTGGCAGATTTCAGTGTGCAAAGTGTTAGGAGCCTCTGACTCCTCTTCCCCCTGCTTTCATGACTGGCTCTGCATCATCACTGCCAGCCCCAACTGTTTGAGTGTGAAAATGGTTTCTATCAGGGATTTTCTCTTACTTTCATGTTGAGGGAGTCAGGAAAGGGCATCAGCGAAAACATTTTGTTTACTGGGAAATAATTTTAATCTTAACTTAAATTGCTAAAAGTCTTTTATCCACTGACACTGCTTGGGACTTAATTTCCATGGGGTCTGTAGGGCTTCCAAATTGCAGTGGTCAGTCCACACCTCAAAGGGGTGGGGTTCCCCTTCTAGGAACAGGTGCCAATTCTGAAGGGCCCATTTTATCACAAATGCCTACCACTCCCAGGTGGGCCCTTTTAACTCTGCCCATTGGAATTTTTTTTAACAAATAGGCACACAGCCCCACTACCCCCTTAGCATTCCTCTGCATCAGCACTGCCCCCATCACCATGTCACTGATGTCCACTTGCAGAAGAAAGGGATGGTCTGGGTCAGGGCGTTTGAGTATGGGTTCTATGCTGAAGAGCTGTTTAAGCTTATCGAAAATCACCTGACATTTGGGGGTCCACAGCATCTTAGTGGAAGGTTTAGGCTTTTCTACTGGCCCTCCTTTGGCTTCCATTTCAGCCCAGTTTTAGTCTTTAATAAATCAGTGACAAGCAGGGCAGTTTCAGCAAAGTTTGGGATAAACTGTCTATAGAAATTGGCAAATCCCAAAAAGCTTTGCACTTGCTTGAGTGTCTTAGGAAGGGCCCAGTCCAACACAGTTTGGACTTTGCCTGAGTCCATTTTGATCCCCTGCATCAACACCCTGTACCCCAGAAAGTCTAGGCGGTCAGTGTGGAAATGCCATTTAGATAACTTCACATAAAGCAGATTATTTAACAGGTGTGTTAGTACTTCTTGCACCAATTTAACATGGGGCTCCAAGTCCTGGGAGTAAATCAGTACATCATCTAAGTAAACCAGGACCCCTTCAAATAATAGATCATGTAGGATTTCATTAACCAGTCTCATAAACACTCTAGGGGGCCCCACTAGCCCAAAAGGCATCACTAAATATTCAAAAGCCCCCAAGGGGCAATTAAGAGCCATTTTGTGGTCATCCCTTTCCCGGATTTGTAATCAGAAATAAGTGTCCTGCAAGTCTAATTTAGTGAACATCTTTCCAGTGGCCAGGCACCCCAACATATCTTTCATCAGGGGAAGAAAGTATTTATTGGTACTACAAATCCTATTCAAGTTCCAGTAATCAGTCACTAATTAGAGTGACCCATCCTTTTTTTCCCCAGAAAAAGACTGGGGCCACAAACGTGGAAGTTGAAGGGCAGATAAAGCCACAAGCCAAGTTTTTTTCTATAAACTTTTTAAGAGTCCTCAGCTCCAGGGGGTCATAGAGTAAAACATGGGCTTTGATTATTGGACCCCAGGTTCTAGTTCTATGGCACAGTCCATTTCCAAGTGGGGAAATAACTGGTTCCTTTCTTTTTCTTCAAACACCTCAGACAAATCTCTGTAGTCTGATGGGTAGCCCAATGCCTCTCCCTGGACAGCTTGTCCCACCCACTCCTAAACAGGTCCCATCTGGATTAGTGCAGCCACAGCCTCTGCTGCCACTGTCAGGTGGGGTTCTCTGTAATGTCCCTTGCACACCGGGTCATCAAGCACCAACTCCCTCTGTCTCCACTTTATGCTGGGGTTATGATGATGTAGCCAGTCTATTCTCAGAATGACTTGGTAACTGGAAGTTGGGCCAACCACCAATCGAATCCTCTCCCAATGTTCTGCCACCCCAAGCCAAACTGTCCTGTTCTGTTCCATAGTGATGCCTCCCCCTCATGAGGGAGCCATCCATCTGATGGAAGGGTATATAGATAGGGGTGACAATGCACTTAGTGTGTACTTTTAGGGCTCTGATTATTTCTGGGTTGATGAAACATCTGGTGCAGCCAGAGTCTATAGCTGCCACCAAGTCCAACCCTTCCCACCCTTTTGGGTTGAGCAGTCTCACAAGGTACATAGGGGGATTCCCCCACTCACCATCAGTTTGCAGCTGTCCGGGTCCACAGCCTGTCTTCCACCACAATCTAAGGCAGGCCTGAGAAGTTTCCTGCTGGCTCATAACTTTCCTCCTCACCGCTGTCCATCCACACCTTGGCCAGTTTTTCTGCTCCATTGCTGGCCACTTTGAGGGCTTGACCATCCTTTCTGCCTTTGACAGATTGCTTCCGCTCCCCTTTCAATTATGGTGGTTGCAGAGGCACCATGCTGGCTGTCTTCCCTCTTGGGGCAGCTGGCAATCAGGTGGCCCCTCTGCATCCCCAGTTCCCAGGTCATTCTGGGAATAGACTGGCTACATCATCATAACCCCAGCATAAGGTGGAGACAAAGGGAATTATGACCCAGTGTACAAGGGACATCACAGAGAAACCCACCCAATGGTGGCAGTGGAGGCATATGTATTGTTTTGTACTTAGAGGAGGATAAGCGGGGAAGTAGAGATAGAGAGCATCCACACAGTGGATCTATCCCTGTATCATTGAATCTACTTTTATTTTATTGCTACTCCTCTTGCTTCTCCAAGTTAAACAGGACTTCTTTCAGTTATGGACCAGAGGTTTGGCACCAAGAAAAGTCCCATTCAACATGAGCAGCTGTAAGAAGAAAAGCACTAAAAATAGATTTACCACCTCCCTAATGATAAACCCACTAGCTGCCTCTTCCTCTTATTTATCTCCATTCTAGTTCTGCCCTAAGTGGCCAGCTTTCTTGAAGGAGACTTCAGGAAAGCTAGATACAGATTTACTAATGGGAACAATTTCTCTTATTCAACACAAGTTTTAAATTGCAGCAGAAAGTTTCACAATAGAATCCTTACAATTTCCACAATAAATTAATTGTTTCATTACAGCAATATTCATTCATTTTATACTACTTCCAGCCAAAGCCATTGTTTACAGAAATATTTCTATATTTTAAATGATTCCAGTTGAAAATATTATGTGTTCAAATGCAAAGCTAATAGGAGGAATGCCTAAGATCATGGAACCTCACATCCTGTGACCCATATACCACACAGTCTCCTTTGCCTGTACACATCTAACAGATGTCACATTGAAAGTATGACCTTCTTGCTCAAGCCATCTGAAATATGAATTGTTGGAATGATCTCTTCTCCCCTCACAACCACCCTTCTGTTTTAATTCATGGTAAGGAAATAGGTTTGAGAGGAGGGTTAGGAATACATTGGCTAGAGAGTTTTGTGATAATATGCTTCTTTGGTTTTGGTTCCAGTGAGAGACGCTAGTTTCCATAGTGCCACACAGACATCCCCCATTTTTGGCTGCTGTCTGCAACATACCTCTGTCTCTTGCCCATGAAGAGAGATATTCACAGTATGCAATGGCCCTGGGACACCTTCACAGTGGACCACAGGATTATAATTTTAATACTCTATATAATATGTTGAATAAAGAGATGAGCCACCACATGTGTTCTAAATCCTTGTCCTTCCTGGCTCATTAAAGCTACAGTGGGGCTAGCTGAGTGGGTACAGAGAGTGGTTAATGCATCGCCAAAATGAGGCAGAGTCTCACCTTGCCTGAAGAAGGCTATTATAAAATGTGGGGCAATTTAAGTTTCCTAAAGAAACTTTTTAAGGAAACAAAAATATTTAAATATCAAAAATATCAAAGCCAAGCCTGTTAGAGTCTGGCTTTAAAAACAGCAGAGTAGCAGAAATGTGCTCTTGTCTAACTATGGGGGGGATACAGACGGGACAAAAAGGCAACTCTAAACTGGATAAAAAGGTAGCATTTAGCCTGGATTGGGGCCGGGGCAAACCAATCCAGCTATCTTCCACTCCAAAAAGGAGCAGATAAGATCCACTCCTTTTTGGGACGGAAAGAAGCCGCCCCTTCTCCCAAAAAGCCGGCTTTTCCAGGCTATGCCCCAAGTGAGAGAGAAGCTGGCCAGCATGTAATCGCCAGTCTGGCTTCTTTCTTGCATGGGAATGTGGCACATCTAAATGCCCCAAGGGAGACTAAACAGACCATCTCTTTCAGCCCTATGCTTCCTTAAAAACTGAGACTAACTCAAAAACAACAAACATGTAGTTTGTAGCTTAAAAACAATGGCTTTAATCTATATTTACATAAAAGGCTATATCCTAATCTAGCTAGTTCAGGTAAAAATATTTATCTCACCATCTTTCCAAAGAAAATTGAGAGAGGAGGAAGATGGAGGACCAACAGTTCAGGAAGAAATCTTGAGAGAGAAAGTGTTAGTCCCCAAGGGTGTGTGTGTGTGTGTGTGTGAAGTCACATGGTTAGTTTGAATGAGAGAGAGGGAAGGAGGAGTTTGCATGAAGGAAATATCTATCTATCTAAGGAGTGCATTCTTGCCTTGGCCTTGGCCCAAGCCAGTGAAGGCACCAGGGAAGAAGGAGCAAATGCACATGCACCCCTCTCACATTCCCCTTCACTCCTGCCTTCCCTACTGAGCCAGCCAAAGTACCATGGAAGGAAGGGTAAGTTTGCACGCACCCCTCATGCCTTCCCCTGTTCCTCACTTACCCACCCCTCCCAGTGACTCCAAGTACCCACCCAGGTGACACCAACACTAGGGACACCACTGGTCTCTCACATTCTATTTTTAGGCAAAGTTCTGGAAAATGTGCTGGCCTCTCAGCTCTACGGTTTCTGGATGAAATAGATTATCTACATACATTTCAGTCTGTTTTCAGGCCTGGTTATGAGACAGAGACAGCTGAGGTTACCTTGGTAGATAACCTATGCCAGGAGTGTGCCCCTGTTGATTCTGCTGGACCTCTTAGTGGGCTTTGATACCATCAACATGGTATACTTCTGGGGGGCCTTCCTGGGTTGGGACTTGGGAGCACTATTCTACAGTGGCTTTGTTCCTTCCAGGGGGGCAAACTCAGAAAGCTGGGGGACTCCTGTTCAACCCCTTGGTCACTGGCCGGTGTTGTCCCTCAGGGTTCAATTCTGTCTTCCATGCTATTTAACATATACAGTCGGCCCTCTGTGGGGGATCCGTTCCGCAGGGCCCACACAAGGATACCAAAAACCTTGGATAATCAAATTCCATTTTCCACAATGGCAGCATGTGCACACAGCCATACCACCATTAGGGGCAACAAGACTTCAATGGTGTTGCATGCACATGGCCATGTTGCCATTAGGGACAGCCCCCTTTGTCCCCAGTGGCAGCACGTGCACGCAGCCACACCACCTTTGGGGATAATGGTACTTCATACTGCCAGGGCACATAGGAGGAGGAGGACCCACAGGGGACCTCACCCTTGCTCTCGCCATAGCTGCCAGCCAGGTGAGGCCAAAGGAAGCCATAAGTCACCCTGGCACAGCCCTTCTGCCTCCCGCAGCAACACATGAACCAGGTGAGATAAGGAGGGCAGGGGCACTTGAAGTCCCATTGTCCCTAATGGTGGTGTGGCCATGTGCACGCACTGCCACTGGGGACAATGGGGGCTTGCCATCCGCTGATGCTTGAATCTGCAGATGGCAAGTCCAGGGATACCGAGGGCCAACTTACATGAAACCACTGGGAGAGTTTGCTGGAGTTTGGGGGGTTCAGTTCAATCAGTATGTGGATGACACCCAACTCTATTTACTCCTTTCCTCCAGAAGCCAATGAAGCTGTTTTGGTCCTAAACCAGTGCCTATAATCAGTAATGTACTGGACGAAGGCAAATAAATTGATACTTAATCCAGACAAGTCAGAGGTTCTCCTAGTCAGTCAAAAGGTAAACCAGTGAATAGGGATTCAGCTTGTGCTGGCTGGCTGCATATCTGTTTCTGGACATAACTCAAAGTGCTGGTTATGACCTTTAAAGCCCTGTATATGACTCAGGTCAGGTTATTTTAAAGACCATATTCTTCCTTACGAACTAACCCATGCTCTGAGATCTGCTGGGAAGCCCTTCTCTCTTTCCCACCTCCCTCACAGGTGCATCTGGCTGGAACACAGGAGAGGGCCTTTTCAATGGCTGCCCTCAGGCTCTAGAACTCTCTCCCAAGAGAGGTTAAACTGGCACCCTCCCTACTTTCTTTTCACAGACAAGCAAGGACCTTTCTGTTCCAACAGGCATTTGATGAGTGAATATATAAGATTCATCTTACACAATGCACTGGATCCCTCCTTAGTTGCAGTCATAAAAGATCTGGAAAATTGCCTATCACTGGTATAAATATATATATTTGGGGAAGAAAGTACTATCTCCTTATTTATTAAAATATTTGCACTGAAGGGTTTTGTTGGTTTCATGCAGATGAGCAATTAATTATGCTTGTTGATTGAATTCTTCCCTCACTCCTACTTAGCTATGGAACTGAAAGGGTCAGACACCAAGTTATGGGTTAAGTGGCAAGGCCAAAACTTTAACACATTATCTACAATTGAATACAATTGCATCCAAGTCAATATCTAAAGCAGGAGTAGGCAACCTTTTTGAGCCGGGGGTCGAGTTGCTGTTCCTCAGACAATTGGGGGGCTGAAGCACCAAAAATAAATAAATAAATAAATAAATAAAAAATTTTAAAAAATTAAAAAATATGCATGCACACTCTCTCAGCCCCAGAAAAGCCATGGCAAAACCCATGTGGAGATTTTGCCAAGAAAACCCCAAGAACAAGTAATAACAACAATAATCAATATCATCATGGCAGGCGGCGGTGGCAGGGGTTGGCGGGGGACGGCAGCAGCAGGACCAGCCTGGGGCCGGTCCAAAGGCCACGGGGGCCGCATCCAGCCCCCAGACCTTAGGTTGCCTATCCCTGATCTAAAGGATGGAGAGGATGCTGGGAACTGTGGGCTCCATACCACAAGCAGGACAGTAAGCAATAGGAATCTGTCAGCATTGAGCAATGCTTCCCATAATTAACCAATTTGCAGGCTGAACCCAATAGCCTGTCAGAGGTAGTCCAACCTGAGGATGCCCAAACCCACAGTTTAGTTCTTCTCCAGAAACCCCAGGATTCCCCCTTCCCCACTGGAGGTAATGTCCAATGTCCCCCTGTCCCAATTTCATACTTGTCACAAGAAGGGACCATGCTTGTTGACTGAATTGTTCCCTCACACCTGAAGTGAAATATATTGTTAGGTTATTGTTGCACTTCTTTTCTATTATTCCACTTTTCACACTGTTGGCTGCTTTGTTTAACTATTGTATTGTATGTCTGCATCAGTAATAGGAACAGAGGCATTGCTTCATATGATCTCTTATAATAAAGATGGGTGTTGGTGTGGGTGTGCCCTCAAGTACTCATCGATTTATGGCAATCCGATGAATTTCATAATTTTTTCTTAGGCAAGGAATACTCAGGGGTGGTTTTGCAGTTCCTTCCTCTGAAATATAACTTACAACACCTGGGACTCATTGGCAGTCTCCATCCAAGTACTAACCAGGGCTGACCCTGCCTAGCTTTTGATCAAATGGGAACTGGTGCCTTCAGGGTATTTAGACCCTCTATAATGAGGATACTGACCCTATATGACAAACTGTGAAGGATTTTTAAAGGTACAAAGGACAGTAGGCATGTGTGTGGAGATATGTGTGTGTGTAATGGCATGACTACATTAATTATTATAGATAAAGGTAAAGGTAGTCCCTTGATGTGAATGTCTCATTGTAACCAACTGTAGGGGGCGGTGCTCATCTCTGTTAATAAGCCAAAGTGCCACTATTGTCTGAGGACTACTCTGGTGGTCATGTGGCCAGCATGACTGCACTGAATGCTGTTACCTTTCCACTGAAGTGGTGCCTATTTATCTACTTGCATTTGCATGCTTTCAACTGCTAGGATGGCAGAATCTGGGACTAGTGATAGTTAAGTTCATATAAAATGCTACTTCTGCTATATATCTATATAGATATGTAGATATTAAACCAGGGGTAGGCAACCTTTCCCCTTTAAGGGCCAAGGGACTTCATCTCCCAGAATCCCAGGAGCTATTGGCCAACATGGGACTATTGGCCAACATGGCTGAGGCTTCTGGGAGCTGAAGTCCCTCGGCCCTTAAAGGGAAAAGGTTGCCTACCCCTGTATTAAACTATAGCAGAAATAGCAGTTTATATGAATCTAATAATTAATGTAGTCCTGCCACTGTTTTCCAGGAGTCATGCTGGAATGCATTGTCACACAAAAAGGTTATCTGGTATAATTATATCTGTGTTATTTGTAATAGGGTTGCCAGGTAAGGATCTTCTCAGATTTCTACTCCAAAACATTAGAGCAGGGGCAGGCAAACTCAGCCCTCTTAGGGATTTTGGACTTCAGCTCCCAGAAGCCACAGCCATGTTGGCCAATAGTCTGGGATTCTGGGAGCTGAAGTCCCCCTGGCCTTAAATTTGATCTTAAGAAACTTTAGCATTCAAACAAAATATGGTTCTTATAATAACCTGAAACTGATATTATCTCATAGTACAGTTCAGCCAAGACTTGTCAGTCCTTCTAAGTACTTAGGAATAAATCACAGAATATTGCAAAAATGCAATAGCACAGTTTATAGTTCAATGAGAAACAGGTTTCCAGTGCATTGCTCCTGAACCAGGATGTTGTTAGGTATAATATGCTTATAGTTAAAATTCCCTGGGAATGTAATGAAGGGCAGTATAAAAATAACTATCATAAATAAATACATCTCAGTTGTTACCCTGACTCCTGAAATTGGGTTCTCCAATATTGAAATTTGGGAGGGAGGATTTCAGAGTTACCCATGTGGGTTAACAAGCAAGGTTAACAGGCAATTATCAATTGTGCAGAGAATAAAAATGAAACTAGTTCTAAAGCTAGTTTTTTTCAAAAATATTCATTGTCTGTAAAAAGTGCAAGGACTAGAATTCTGTTAGGGGTCTCCATACACAAATTATGCATAAGTGTCCCTTATGCATGTGGATGTCCTTTTTCAGGCACTACAGGGAGCTGGTATTCTGTGTGTCTCTCCACAGTGTCCAAGGTTACTGATAAGCCTCTGAAGTCACTCCACACAGCCATTCTATGATTCACACCAATCAGGCAGGCATGGAGCAACATCAGGCTATATCTCCATAACCAGATATGAAATGATGATATCAGTGCTGAGATCCAGCAACATCCTGTGATCATTTCATGCCAGATGCTTCTCCAAGCCTGCCAACTCACTGCAAAGCTCACTGAATGGTGTCTAGGATTGCTGGAAGCAAAGAGGAATCAACACTTGTAAAAAGAGATTTGTGAGAGAGAACAGTCTAGATAATATTGTTAGCATATGTGATTTTTCATAAAATTTTGGACACATGTGGAGTTCCCTCTATAACCCCAGACTGACCTCTGTGGAATGTCGGCCATAATCCCCTAGATAGCAGGTCATATAGGCACTGAGAGATCTGCCCAGGACAGCTGGAAAATTCCCTACCAGA
>CM034706.1:235757493-235774939 GCA_020142125.1 Phrynosoma platyrhinos
AGGTAGAAATTTCCTATTTAAACCCTGAGATTTGTAGGCTCCACGTGCCATTTTTGGAGTGCATGCTGACTCCACGTCGGTCTGTACCCTGATCATAACTGTCTCGGCCATACTTTCCCCCCTATTTTGGTGGCCGTGCATCATCATCATCATCAACATCCATAGCAAATCCCAGAGAAGCCTTCGGAAGTAACTCCCTCAGTCTGGCCCATCTCAAGCTATTCCCGCTTTTACTCCTTTATTCCTAAGAGTGCAGTGTATGTGTGTGCTATATTTGTGTGTGTGCAGTTTTCCCCTTGTAATAAATATTTAGACTTTAATTGGAGAAGCCTGTCTCAGTGTCATCCATTGTGGGATTCCTTAGTCCTCTGGTATACATAACGATACCTGGTCCCATGGGGCTTTGTTAGGACCTCACCCTTGCATATTTGAGCTAAAAAATTCCACTAATTAGATCCTTCCTAACAACATCTGCCCTTTTGTTTTACCCTTCTGTATCTTTCATTGATGTATGTACAAAAGATTCTTGTTTCCTTCTTATTTGCAGTCATCACTTCCATCTTCTCTAAAAAGTTAGCTTGTTTGTTTTCCTTTGTTTGGGAAAGAGCATCCACAAGGCTCCAACCCCAGCAATGGATGCTAGCTTACACCCACACATGATAGACAGCTTTTAGGGATCTTCTAACAAAGTATTGGTCAACTTCTTTGTTGGTCTCCTTTATTATCCCAAGATGGATTTACTGAAACAAAAAGCCCCCCCTTTTTTAACCTTAATAATAATAATAATAATAATAATAATAAAATTTTATTTTTACCCCACCCCTCTGCAGAGCAACCGGGGCAGCTTACAACATTAAAAATTTACATAAATATAATCCCCGTCCCATCCCAACCAACCCCAAAACTCTCCCACCCCCTAAAAAATTATTAAATAGTATTACAAATTTAAAATCACATTTAAAATAAATACATTAAGAGGGACCAACCCTCACTACCCTCATTACAACAAAAGGAGGCACCCAGAATCATTTCTCCTGTTTCTGTTTCTACCATTAGCTGCCAGTCTGTTTCCGAGCACAATTCAGAGTGCTGGTTTTCACCTATGAAGTCCTATATGGATTGAATCCAGGTTATTTGAAGGACCATATCTCCCTTTATGAGCATACTAGAATATTAAGATTTTCCAGAAAGGCCATTCTCTCTATTCCACAAGACTCTCAGGATTGTTTCATGGGAACAAGAGATAGGGTCTTCTCAATGGTTTCTGCCATGCTCTGGAACTCTCCCCCCCCCCCCCCCCCCCCAGAGTGGCCAGGATGGCCCCATCCCTGCTCTCCTTTCGGCAGCAGGTAAAATATTTTTGTGCCATCAGGCTTTTTAAATTGATAAAGGTTGGGTTTTTTTAATGCAGTGCAAGTCAGATCAAGGCTTGTATATAATTTGTAAAGCATTTTAATATTTTAAGTGTGTAATTGTTTTAACTTTTTAAATTGTTTTTTAAACTTTATATTTATACTTGAATGCTTTTGTATTATTTGTAAATTGTAAAAAGGTAAAAGGTAAAGGTAGTCCCTATAATAATAATAATAATAATAGTAAGAAAGACTCTTATTATTAATATTAAATAATAATTATTATTTAATAATAAGAGTAAGACTCAAGAATAAAACAAAATGAGTGATTATACTAAAATATGATCTAAATAATATCTCAACCGAATTTACTGACAATATAAGAAACAGATTCGCACTACTAAGCATAATATACCAAGAGCCAGAGGAACTATGGCCTGAAGCCAGGGACATAATAAAAGAAGAATGCAGACAGACACTTTCAATAAACTAAAAGAAAGAAGAAAAAAACATGGATGACAGAAAAAACACTACAAGCAATAAAGAAAAGAAGAGAAGAAAAACAAAAAGGAAATAGGAACAAACTAAGACTTATGAGTACAACAGTACAACAGCTTATGTGCAAATATAAAGAAAATTACTACAATGACCAGCGCAGAGAAATAGAAGGCAACAACAAAAAGGGAAGAACAAGAGGCCTATTTCACAAGATCCAAGAATTCAAAAGAAAAATTCAAACCAATTATCGAGATGCTCTATGACAATAAACATAACATAATTGAAGACCAGGAAGGAATAAAAAGACATTCAATGCAGTACACAGAACTATACAAAAGAGATGACAAAATGAACGACACATAGAATGAAGAGCTATATGAAGATGAACCCCAAATTCGAAAAAATGATGTGGAAACTGCAATAAGAGAAATAGCAAAAAACAAATCACCAGGAACAGGTGATATTCCAATTAAACTACTGCAATCCACATTAACAGAGCCAACTCTAGTGCTGACCAACATATGACAACAGATATGGAAAACAAAACAATGGCCAACAGATAGGAAGCGCCATCCACAAAAAGGGAGACACAAGAAATGCAGCAACTACAGGTCCATAGCACTGATCTCCCATGCAAGCAAAATTATGCTCAAAATTCTGCAACATAGACTCCAACCATATATGGAGAGAGAAATCCCAGAGGTCCAAGCGTGGTTCAGGAAAGGAAGAGGCACTAGGGACCCCACTGCAAACATATGATGGCTAATGGAGCTCACCAGGGAATTTCAAAGAAAATCAGCATGTGCTTTATAGACTATAGCAAAGCCTTTGACTGCATAGACCATGAAAGGCTATGGAACACCCTTAAAGCTCAAGGGCAGTTAACAACAACAACAAAAGTACCTTGACATGAATGTCTTGTTGTAACCAACTGTAGGGGGCAGTGCTCATCTCCGTTATTAAGCCAAAGAGCCTGCGTTTTCCAAGGACTACTCCAGTGGTCAGGTAGCCAGCATGACTGCACCAAACACTGTTACCTTCCCACCAAAGTGGTACCTATCTATCTATTTGCATGTGCATGCTTTCAGACTGCCAGGTTGTCAGAAGCTGGGAGTAGTGACGGGAACTCACCCCATCATGCAGCACTTAGGCCCCAAATTGCCAACCTTCTGATCTTTTGATCATCAGAATTGGTGTCTTAACCACTAAGCCACAATTTGCTGTTAGTCACCTTGAGTCCCTTTGTTGGGAGAAAGGCATGATGTAAGTAAATAAAACAACAGCAATAACGCCTCCACCAAATGAATCTAAAAGTAGAACTAAATCTATGAAAGCTCATGCTGCCAACTTATTTCTTTCAGTTAGTCTCAAAGGTGCTACAAGATCTCTCTACATACTGATCTACAGACTAACACAGCTATATCTTTGAACTCGATAATGTTGCATTAGCCCTGCTACACTCTGCTTAATACAGATACCAAATATTCCTACATGGACAGCTTCAGGGGCTTGTCAGTAAGTTGGATGGAAGGTATATGGCTCAGCACAGTATAGGTCTGCATGCTGATATTTTCACTGCAATGAGAGGTATAGGATTGAAGCCAAGGTTTGAGAAAGCAAAAAGAGGACAGTCGCTAACATCCTTTAGGTTGTGTAATGTTTACCTCCCTATGTCGAGTTGTAGATTGATTGTGCCACAGAACCCTTGTGTTGAATAACAGTGTTGCACAACTAAATGCACACCCAAATATGCAATTAAATGTGGATGTGCATGCACATCTACATGCACATTTCTTTGGAGGCAATCTTTCAGAGATTGTTTGCCACCAGGGCCAAAGCCAACATTAGACAAGGCTCAGCACATCATAGGTCGGCATGCTGATATTTTCACTGTAACAAGAGGATATAGGATTGAGGCCAAGGTCTGATAAAGCAGGAAAAGGACAGTCACTAAGATCCTTTTGGTTGTGTAATGTTTACCACTACATGTGGAGTTGTAGATTGATTGTGCCATAAACCCCTTGTGTTGAATGGCAGTGTTGCACAACTGAACATACACCTAAATGTGCAACTAAGGAGATTATTGCACTTACTTTTTGGTCGATCCAAGTATGGGACAGAATCAGGCTTGAATGGCCTTGAATGGGTGTTATCACACACAAAAACGCGGACTTTGTCGCAGGGCGACTACAAACCGTCCCCAGCCACACTTAGCTGGCCGATTTTGAAGGACAGAAGCTCAAAATCAGCCAGCTAAGCACTGCTGGTGTATGGCTTGTAGTCACCCTGCAACAAAGTCCACATTTTTGTGTGCAATAACACCCATTCAAGGCCATTCAAGCTCAATCCCATCCTGTGCCCAGATCAGCCAAAAAAGTAAGTGCGATAATCTCCTAAATGTGGATGTGCATGCACATCTAAACATACATTTCTTTGGAGGCAATCTTTCAGAGACTGCTTGCCATCAGGGCCAAAGCCAACATTAGACAAGAGCATCCTTTCCCCCTCTGTTTTTGACATTCCCTCCTCTCCTCACCCTTTCCTTCATGCCCAGCAGGCTGCCATAATAGAACAGATTCCTCTTGCCCAAGATCTAAAGGTGATCAATTGAAATTAGGCCGAGGGATGCAATTTATAAAAGGCTACATATATTGATGGCCTCATATGCAAGCATGTATATGTGTGAAAAAATGAATACATATCTTGCATGAGCAAGGAGGCATAAATATGAATCTACTGATATTAGAAATGAGCATATGTAGAAGATGAATGGGGAATGACTGTGAAATGAAACTGAAAAGACACTTCAATGTCAGCACTGATTAATTGTCAGGATTACACAAAAAGGTTTATTCTGTTTTAGATTATCATCAGTTTTGAAGAGCATGTGAAGCATATCAAGTTGCAGTTGAAGGCTTAGAAGAAGTGGAATCTATTATAATATGCAAAATGACATATAATATTGGAGATTATGGAGGACCACAAACCAGATGGAATTTAAACATGGTCTGCTAAGACTTAGCCAAATTCCTATAAAGGAGAACTAGGATGGCAATTTATAGGGGGCACATTTCCATGTCAGCTCAAGAAAATCATTTCTCTCTAGCCATTTTTATCCTGTTGAGGGTTGGGTCTGGAAAGGAACTGGAGAAGGGTTTATCTGTAGGCTTGTAGACATGGGGCAAAAGGCCCAGATTCCCTGTGGCCTGCCATCATCCTGTACAGATGAAGCAGGCCATTAGCCCCACCCTGGAATTGGCCAGTCCAGATGCCAATCTGATCCTGGACCAGCAGGGCCTTCACCTGGGGTAAAAAGAAATGCTGTTTGCCGCTGGGTTTCCTTGAAACTCTGTGGCAACAGCCAGCACACCTCACGGCCCTGTGTGCCCCCCACCTGCCTCCATCATCGTGTCTTCTCTGAAGACCCCCATCACAGCCTGTGACATTGGAAAGGTGTGCCTAACTACATGGATGTATAAAGGTGCCCAATTTCCACCCTTACAGGCCCCAACAAAGGTCTTCTGAGAATATCTGATGACAGAGTAAGGGGTGCACTGTAGCAGTAGCTCCATGGTGCAGCAGCAGGTGGGTACGTAAGCATCTGTCATCACCATGCCAGCTGACCCAGCCACTTCATAACTCTTATGATGTCTAGATAAGCTCAAATATTGGAAGTAAATTACATGCTACCCATAGATGTGTGTATAGATGGAGTTGTAACAATTTTTTTTAAAATTAAATGAATCTCCTTGTTTCTTTTTTATTATTATTATTATTAAAGATTTAACCAAAACATCCCTGAAGCTAAGCAGGAAAGAGGCTGAGAAAAAGAAATCCATGAAGGTAAGTAGTTGTTCCTAAAAAACTAGCAGTTAGAGCAGTTCAGGGTCTTGGTAATGATGAGTTACATGACATCTAGTTTTACATTTCTGTTCTTTATAGGGCATATCTATTGTTGTTCTGTGCCTTAAAGTTGTTTCCAACTTATGCCAACTCTAAGGCCCCTGTCATGGGGTTTTCTGGGGCTGAGAGTGTGTGACTCACCCAAGGTCATCCAATGGGTTTCCATGGCTGAGCAGTAGTCCAACACTCAAACCACTACACCATGCTAGTTCTGCATATCTATACTACCAGCATATATTACTTCTAGATTAGTTTAACTCTCATGGTTTCCACCAAAGAATTATGAGAACTGATGTACTTTTAATTTTTGTAAACCGCCCCGATTGTTTTAACAGAGGGGCATGGTACAAATTATTATTATTATTATTATTATTATTATTATTATTATTATTATTATTATTATTATTAGTGTTTGGTGAGGATGCTAGGAATTCTCCATTTTATGTCCACAAGCATCCCTCCTAGATTCCTACAGTTTTGTGGAAGAAGAAGGAATAACTTTTTGTAGTGCAGTTATAATATGGTATTTTAAGTCAGTAGGAAGTATCTATTTATATAGTGAAATGGTGAAAACTGGAAATGGCTCCTGTCCCCTGTAGAAGAGGGAACTTCAGGGGGTATTGTTTGCTACCTGGTTGTAGGAAAAGCAACACTAAATGACATTTCTGTTCTACATAACCATTAAAGGTACAATAGCTGTGTCCAGTTTTCATTCTGGCAACTCTACCTAAAAAACAACGTTTGGGTACATGTTGAGGTGACACTGAAGTGCTCTGGCTGGAATTCTAAATGCCTCCCTAAAAAAAAAAAACGCAAATCCCAGGATTGCATAGGACAGAACTATGGCAATTAAAGTGGAATAATAGCCCTATAACCGCAAGGTGTGAATATTTTCTTGCTTGTATGACTAACAATTTGTTGTGTGCTTTGAAGTCATTTCCAACCAAGGACAACTCTAATGTGTACCTATCACGGGATTTTCTTGGCATGATTTGTTGAGAGGAGATTTGCCATTGCCTTCCCTGAGGCTGAGAGCATGTAACTTGTCCAAGGTCACTCACTGGGTTTCATGGCCAAGCCAGGAATCAAACTCTGGCCCCCAGGGTTATAGTCCAACACTCAACCATTACACAATACTTGCTAAAATTTTCTCTTCTCCACAACTATTAAAGGGAAAGAAACTGTCTCCAGGTTTTATTCTAGTGACCCTAATTTAGGGCCTTTGCAGACTGCCAGAAATAGTGCACATTAAATTGAGGCACTGTCCTGGCTTAGTGCTAGGGAGTCATGGGAATTGTATTTTTTTCTGAGACATTGAGCCTTCTCTGTCAGAGAGCTCTGGTGCCACAATAAATTACAGTTCCCATGATTCCCTAGCACTGAGCCAGGGCAGTGCCTCAATTTAATGTGCACTATTTTTGGCAGTCTGCAAAGGCCCTTAGTGATCCTTGCTGAAGTTCCTTTAGCATCTTCACCTGCAGGAGGAACAAAGTATTTCTGTCACTTCAAGGCAGGAAAAGAAACTCCACATGAGAGAGAAGACCAGAGTCGTAGTCCAATACTCAGACCACTATACTATGCTTGCTCTCAGCATGTGCCCATCCCTTTTTAAATAAAAGATAAATGCATGTCAATGTTTTGTTTAAACTTTTGGAACAAAATAGTTTTCCTGCTCACTGTAACATCACTAATGATAACTTCTTGAGGCTCAACACATTGTTGTTGTTGTTGTTGTTGTTGTTGTTGTTGTTATGAGGATGTGGATGAGACATCTCCAAGAATCCCTGTCTTCCACTGCCTTGCCCAGATGAGAGGATAAACACAAAAAATGGGCTGAATTCTGGAATGATGCTGTTATCATAGCTGTCAGAATAAACTTATTTGAAATGAGGCAACACAGAACTAGGAAAATTTCCAATCCCCTGTTGACCTGATGTTTAAAATTTGATGCTGGCACTCAGTTTGAAATACATTTTCAGTGCTGATACAGTGCTGGGAAGTACAACCTTATGAAGCAATTCTGGAAGGTATTTAGCTCCAGAGACTAAAACATGGAACAATGGATGCAAGCTACAGGAAAAGGGATTCCATCTCAACATTAGGAGGAACTTCTTGACAGTAAGAGCTGTTCGGCAGTGGAACACACTCCCTTGGAGTGTGGTGGTGACTTTTTCTTTGGAGGTCATTAAGCAGAGGCTGGATGGCCATCTGTCGGAGATGCTTTGATTGGGAGTTCCTGCATGGCAGGGGTTGGACTGGATGGCCCTTGTGGTCTCTTCCAACTCTAGGATTCTATGATTCTATCTAATTTGTGGTCTTCCTCTCTTTTTTCTACCCTCTTCCTTTCCTAGCATTATTGTTTTTTCTAGTGATCTGTGCCTTCTTATTATCTGGCCAAAGTACAATAGTCTCAACTTGATCATCTCTGCTTCCAAGGAAAGCCCTGGTCTGATCTGTCCAAGAATCCATTTGTTTATCTTCTTGGCTGTCCATGGTATCCAAAGTACTCTTCTACAGCACCACATTTCAAATGAGTTAATTTTTTTTCCTGTCTGCTTCCTTCACTGTCCAGCTCTCGCATCAGTACATGGTAATTGGGAATATAGTGGCCTGAACAATTCTGACTTTAGTGCTCAGTTGTATGTCTTTGCTCTTCAGTATCTTTTCAAGTTCTTTCATAGTTGCCCTTCCCATTCCTAATCTTCTTATTTCTTGACTGCATTCTCCATTCTGGTCAATGTTTGTTCTTAGATATGGGAATTTTTAACTATGTCAATTTCCTCATTGTCTAGATTGAATTTGTGTATTTCTTCTATGGTTATTTTTGTTTGTTTGTTTTCTTTATGTTCAGCATCAGACCTGCCTTTGCACTTTCATCTTTGACCTTCTTTATTAACGTTCCAATTTCTGAACATCTTCTGCTGATATTATAGTTTCGTCTACCTATCTTAGGTTGTTAATGTTGCTTCCTCCTATCTTAACTCCTTCTTTTTCTTTTTCTTATTCTGCTTTTCTTATGATGTTTTCAGCATTTAGGTTAAACAAGTAGGGTAAAAGGATGCAGTCTTGCCTGACCCCTTTGCCTATTGGGAACCACTCTATTTCCCTGAATTCTGTTCTGTCAGTGGCCTCCTATCCTGTCCTTGGTACAGATTCTTCATCAGAACTATCAGATGTAGTGGCACTCCCATGTCTTTTAGTGTATTCCATAGTTTTTAGTGATCTATACAATCAAATACTTTGCTGTAGTCTATGAAAAACATGGCTGGTTTTTTTTTTTAATTATTTGGTGCACTTCATTGTATGTTTGCAATGTGGTCCCTAATGCCCCTTCCTTTTCTGAATCCTGCTTGTACCTCTGGAATTTCTCTCTCCATGTGAGATTAGTGCTATTGTCCTATAGTTGCTGCAGTCTTTTGTATCTCCTTTGTTAGGAAGGAGTCCCAGGTAAAATATACAATGTTGGGAATAGCAGCAGCCATGATGACACAGCATTTGATTGCAGATGAGTCATGCTGTGTCATGGGAAGTGATATCATGGGGATGGTCACTTGGTGCTGGAAAGCACAGAGAACTGCTGCAAAACTGCAGAGTCACTCATGTGACTGACAGGTGTCCAGCAGGAAGAGACAGAGACAGAAGGCCATGTGGAGCCATGGCTATATAAGGCAGAAGCCTCTGGACACACATGTGGGTTGTGTTAGTGGTATTGATAGAGTTGCATTGGATGGTTGTCGTTATCGCTGTAAATAGCCTTGTACATAGAGGAACTAAAATTAAAGCCTCGTCTGAGAGACGTATGTCTGTGGAGTCTCTTTACTCTGTCTGGAAAGGGAGAGGTGCTTCTCCAACTGACACGCTGCTGTGTTCCTGGTGCTGCACGCTTACGTGGATCTTCACGCGCTGCGTAACCACGCTAACATCCTTTCTTGTGTATTGGTATGTATATCAAGTGTTTCCAGTCTGTTGGCCACTGCTTTGTTTTCCATATTTGTTGGCATGTTTCAGCTAGCACTAAAGTTGCATCTGTCTGTAGGCACTGTAGTAGCTCAGTTGGGATATCATCTGATCCTGGTGATTTATTTTTTCCCATTTCCTTTATTGCAGATTCCACTTCACTTCTTAGAATTTGGGGTTTGCCTTCGTATGGCTCCTCATTCCAAATATCATTCATTCCCTCATCTCTTTTGTATAACTCCTCTGTATATTGCTTCCAGCATCTTTTTATTTCTTCTTGTTCCTGTATTATGTTCTATTTTGTCTATAGAGCATCCCTGCCATAGGTTTGAACTTGCCTTTAATTTCTCAGATTTTTTTTATAGAGGTCTCTCATTCATCTTTTTTTGTTGATGTCTTCTATTTCTCTGCATTGGTCATTGTAGTATTTCTCCTTATCCCTGCGTGTCAGACATTGGGCTTTTCTTCTTTCTTTGATTGCGTTAAGTGTTTCATCTATCATCCATTGTTTCTTATCTTTCTTTTTGGCCACTGTTACTGTTTTCTTGCATTTGTCTTTAATTATGTCTTTGACTTCTGTCTACGGTTCTTCAGGTTCTTGGTCGATTATACTTAATAGTTTCTTACATTGTCCTTGAATTCATCTGAAATGTTATTCAGGTCATCATTTTGGTATAATGATGGTTTTTGCTTTCTTCTGTGAGCAGTTCATGGTCTGTGCCACAATCACCTCCTGGTCTGGTTTTGGCCACAAGAATAGAGTTTCTCCATCTTCTACTTCCAATTATGTAGTCTATCTCGTTTTTGTGTTTACTATCTGGTGTTGTCCAGGTGTATAGTCTCTTATCAGGTTGTATGAAGCAGGTATTTGCAGTGAATAGATTATTGGCCTCACAGAATTATATCAGATGCTCTCCTGCTTTATTCCTTGTTCCTAACCCAAATCTTCCTACTGTTTTTTATTCTTGTTTGTTGCCAACTTTAGCATTCAAGTCTCCAATTATTAGTTTGAAATCTTGTGATGGTATGTTGTCAATTTCTTCCTGGACTACATCATAGAATCTCTCAATTTCCTCTTCATCTCCATCTGTGATTGATCCATATACCTGGATTATTGTGATTTTTATAGGTTTACCCAGAAGCCTTATTGATAATATATGATCTGATATTGAGTTGTATCCTTTGAGTGCTAAAAGTAGAGAAAAATCTCAACCAGTAAATCCCAGTGTACAGGACCTTTTCCTTATTTGAAGTTCCTTGTGCTTCTGACCTTGATCCTCCTTCACAATATACAATTATAGCTAATACTAGTTTAGGTGCCATGGGTGCATCCTACACAATCCTAGGATTTGCACTTTCATGAGAACTCCAGAGAACTCTAGTGCCTTACCAAACTACACATTCCAGGATACCTTAGGAGGCAATCATAACAGTTAGTATCCACATGCTTAGAACTGTACAGTGTTAAAGAGTCATGAGCTGACTGAAGTAATTTGTCTCAGGTGACAGACATGGAAGTAGCTTGAGCAAGGTCATAGTTAGATGTCATAACATCCTCAGATAATTTAGGTGTTTGGCAACCTGGAAGTGGTAGCAAAGGACAAAGGTATTTCTAAAAATCAGCAATTCATCCATTGAATTGACAATTTTCCTTCCTGTGTAAAGCTCATCTGACATTTAGTTTTAGCATCAGGTGAAATGCCCAGGCATTTTAAACATTGGTTTTATATCTGGGTTTTTATAGCCATCTTGCTATGGACACTTTGTTTTTTTGTAAGCTGCTTTTAACTATATTTTATTATTATATCATTATTTTTTCTGCATTAGATAAATGAATTTGGGGAATTTTTTATGAGTAGGCCATAAATCAGGAGTAGGCAACCTTTCCCCTTTAAGGGCTGAGGGACTTCAGCTCCCAGAAGCCTCAGCCATGTTGTCCAATAGTCCCATGTTGGCCAATAGCTCCTGGGATTCTGGGAGCTGAAGTCCCCCTAGGCAAGGGGAAAGGTTGCCTAGCCCTGCCATAAATCAATAAAATTAATAAATAAATGAAAGACCAACAGAGGGAGTGCCGCTGATGATGTAAATAAATACAGTGCAAAAATTATATGCGATCAAAATATAAGCTAGCTACTTAATAATCTAATTAACCTGCACATAATCCCAAACATGATTCATGATATGTGACAGAACAGAGATCTGTCTGACAGCTAAAGCCAGACTTGGAATAGAAGAAGAGATGTGGGATGCGTTTAGACTGGGATGGGAGAATGTTTTAGGTAACACACTAGCAGGAAGAGAGAGAGAGAGACAAACTAGCAGGAAGAGAGAGAGAGAGAACAAAAGTAGGGCTAGTTAGCTGCCAGGGGTAGTGGAATAGAAGAGAAAATAGGTTTAATAGAAGACTGGGGAAGGACAGAAATTATGGGAAACTGCCCTTTCCCCAAAAAAATACATGTTTGTAAAATTTGAAAACTTCCAAGATTTAGAAACCTTTTTGTCTTTTTCTCATCAGAAAAAAGCCCAACAGAAAAAGCCTCCCCAACCAAGACCTTCACCTGCTCCTAACTGTGTGGCTACCTGGGCAAGCTGCAAGTCCCCATCTCGTCCCTGCTGTGAATTCTGTGCTTTCTGTTACTGCCGACTATTTCAGACCGTCTGCTATTGCCGAATGGGAAACCCAAATTGCTAAACCAAAACTAGCAATATCACTGGGACTCTATCTCTCATTAGACTCCTCAGTGTATCTACTAGGCCTTTTTGTCTCACTTGGAAACCAAGGATCTCTGAAAAGAAAAGGAAAGGAAACAAAGCATCTTTGAAGCTGGCTGGCTGGCATGCTATGACTCCCTCCAAAACTGTATCAATTATGGGATATATCTCATATAGCTAATTCTGTCATAAACAAGACAGTCACATAGTAAGCATGGCAGGGAATGGGAAGAAAGGAGATAGAGGCTGATGGTTGAAATGGTATTTAATGCAGTGTGTAATGCACATTGGTGGGCCATCAGTGTATGATGTGCTTTGGTGCTCATTGGGCACTGATGTGTATTGTACACTGATGGACATCACACAATGATGTTCATTGGGCACTTTGCTGGCTGTGCTACATAGTAACATAACAACAGCTTTCTATGGGATACAGAAGTTAAACAACTGCGCAATTCTAATTCCTGCAGAAGTAAGTCCACTTAAGAAGATGTAAGGGCCCAACAGGATTCTGATTAAAGTTACTGACAATGATTAAAAAGGAGACACACTGGAGAGTGACAGCTGAATTTCCTTCACCCACAGGCATTGGTCAGAAAAACTGCAGCTTAGCTAAATATCCAGACTTATGTACAAGCAAAAAAGGGTAAAGTGAACCATAGCTCAGTTTCTGAGACTAGAGGGAGTTGCGTAACAACCGTATGATTGAAAGAATAGTAGTCTATAGTGGACTATGGAAAATCATATAATCAGAAAAGAGACAAGGCAAAGAGAAGAAATGAGATACTTAATATCTACGGAAAGGAAGCAAGTCATTAGAAAAATAGAGGAGATTTTCAGGTGCAAAAGCAAGATGTTGCTGCTATTTCTACTCCAACATCATGTTCCAATAATAGAAAACTGGATATGTGTTTAGAGGAGGACAGTTCTTAGGTAGCGATGTAATTCTTTGGTGATTTCATTCTTGAAGGAACCACGTATATTTTACCAATTTTCTTTCCACTCCAAGAAAGTCTTCAAAAACTGCACAGTTTTCAAAAACTATTCACAGTTTGGGACTTAAGACTTTATCATATGAGGGAAAATTGGGAGTTTGAATGGTGGTTATCCCATGAAAATCGCACAATCGCAATTAAGATTTTTACACACAGCATGTCCTGGAAATGACCAGGGAATGACCAGGCAATAAACAGCAAGAAATTTGTTGCTGTTTATTGCCTGGTCATTCCTGGGATAATGACACTTTAATCACAACGTTGTGTGAAAACCGGTATCATGAATGCACGATTTTCATGGGATATTTCCAGGATAATGGCATTTTAATCACAATGTCATGTGAAAATCTTAATCACGAATGCACGATTTTCACAGGATAATCACCTTTTAAACTTCCAATTTTACCCATGTGATAAAGTCCTTAGAAGATTACTATACATGGATTTTAAACTGCAATTGCAGTCAGAAAATAGTGCCTTTGGAGATTGCGCAATGTCACCTCTAACCCATAGCTGCTGTGTCTCTGGGATGTCCCTTTTCATTAACAGGGAAAACCTGTTAATAAGCTCCCAATCATGCTTCTTTTTCCATCCATTCTTTTCCCCACAGTTCTTCCTGCCTGACTCTGGGCAGCAGTGAGACTAACTTTCCTAGACAAAGCCTGCAAATAAGCCCCTAGCACTACCCTTAAAGCATGGCTCAGCATACTATTCTCCATTGAAAGGCCAGTGTTGGTGCCACAGCAGATAATGCTGTCTGCAAGGTTTCCATATAATATCCTGCTTCCACAATAGGACACAGAGTAGAACCTCTCTAGAATATCTAAGTGATCAGGGAGAGGCCTGGACCTGAGCATCTGCAGATTTTGGTATCCATGTGGGATCCAAGAACCAAGCCCCAAAATGAGTATAATGGAATACTCAACTGTTGATATCCAAAGAAGTTTAGGGCTTTAAATGTCATAATCAGTATCTTGGACTTCTTGTAAATTTCTCTAACTGATTTTAGCCATTATGACACTGCAATTTGGAGATGGAGAGAAAAGAAAAGAAAGTGGGGGGGGGCAGAAAACCAGTCTGCTTATAGTTAGCGGGGGGGGTGGGACATTGAGACCACATGACTGCCCAGTGCCAGGTCTGCATTATCTCATGGCAAGACTAGTGGAATATATGTGTGATTGAGAGCCTATTGATAGGATTTCCCTATGAATAAAGAAGGATGCCCTAAACACGCTTCAGAGACACAGCAGCTATGCTTTGGAGGTGACATCATGTGACAAATATCACCAAAGGTCCTTTTTTCCTCTGCTTTAATTGTGGTTTAAAAGCTGTGTGTGATAAAGGCCTAATGAGAAGTTAGTAGTGCTGCCATCAAAGGAAACACTTTGAACTTATACATTGCTAATTACAGCTTTTATGTTTTCTTTTTATTATTAGTTTTCTGTCTTCAAAAATACTAAAGTGGAAGAGCTTACTGAGAGTGTTGCTAGCCTGAATATTCACTGGCCTTGGACATTGTGTGTCTCATGTGGGGAATGGGGATCAGGAGTGCCATTTGCAGCTCTTACTCCAGCAACAAAATGGTTTGCATGTCATTGTAATATGTACAGCCCTCCTCACTCTATATAATATATAGAATGGCTACATCCAGTGAAAAGATACAGTGGACCCTTGGTATCTGCTGGGGTTTGGTTCAGGATACCAAAACCTGTGGATGTTCACATTCATTTATATACAATGGCATAGTAAAATGGTGCCCCTCATATAAAATAACAAAAGCAAGGTTTGGTTTTTGAAATGTATATATTTTTGGAATATTTTCAAGCTGTGGATAATTGAATCCATGGTTTAGGAATCCATGGGTATGGAGAATCAACTGCACAGTACTTTCATGCTCCTTCTACTATCCCTAGGCACATGGCTTTTCTATAATATGTTCCCATTGAAGCACATCAATCATTGGTTTTCTGAGAGTTACTTACAATCTTCACCTTATTTACAGAGAATGGTCTGCATACTTTGAGAACAAAGTGAACAGAGTGCCTCAAAAGGTATAGATGTACTGTGAAGTAGATCTGGAAACATTTGTTTTTATGCTTTTGCTGTTTATTTCCCCCACCCTCCACCTGCCACCCAGCAAAGGGGATATTTAAGATGAAGGCCAGATGTACCCAAGACAAAGGGAGTGGGTCTCTAAGCAGTGACAGACAAAACCACAAAGCACATTCTTCCCGTTTGACTCATCTATTTTACAAGGTTGAATTCTATCAAAATGCTCATAACTGTTACTTTTAATCAGACCTACAGGGTAGAGAATCTGTAATTAATTTTCTTAGAAAGAAAAAACCAAAAGGATGACAATGGGTTGCTAATATTGTAAAGATGGCCACATTGCACCAATGTGGTTATGAGATTTCAAGCAGCCTGGATAGTTCTACTTTTGCAATAGCAAGTAGACTGAAGTCTACGAAAGCTCATGCCACCAATTTCTTTCTTTCAGTCAGTCTCAAAGGTGCTACAAGATCTCTCTACGTACTGTTTCTACAGACTAACACAGCTATATCTTTGAACTCTCTAAAATAGTAATTTGGGTTTTTAGTGTAGAATTTTCATCCTGTTCTCTATAATATGAAAGTGTTGACAACAGAAAACCAACCAGCATGACCCCAACTCCATATGCTTATTTACACATATGTGTAGAGTAGCAATCCTACATGGCATAGCATCAAACAGTAGCAACCCTGCATTATATCACTGCACCCTTTTTAAATTAACTAGAGCTTAAAGTAGCAGGGAATTATATAACAAGGTTTGTTCAAGTTTAATAAAAACCCATATGTAAGGGATTATCTGCTGGTGGTTTGTTGGAAAGGGGTAATAAAATTATCACACTAAAATAAAGAATTAAATGGGGCAGCTATATATAGTTGATACAAATAAAAAATTATAAAGAAATGTGGATATTTTTAGATCAAAGTGGCAATATGCAGCCCTGGGGCTAGATGTGACCCATGGCCCAATTTTAAAACCTCTCTGCCATCATTAGATTTTGCAAGGATAACCTTTTCCTCAAGCAGCAACCCCACAGGATGGGAAGAAAGGAGGAGGGAGAAGAGAGGGGAAGGGGAAAGGGTGCTCTCACCCCTTGAGTGCACCACTATCAACTCAGAAACATAACCCTTGAAAGAAAGTGGCTGTCAGCTGCCTTCTGTGTCTAGAAAGAGGACAAAACTAGAGAAGTAACAAACAAAAGAAATCATCTGTTAAAGTAAGGAGTGTTCAGACAACCTCTAACTGTCTCAAATTGGCAAGGACAGTCCTGGTTAATCCAGTGTTATATCTCTTTTGAAGGGAATTTTAAATTTAATTCTCTCTCCTTGTTCCATCTTCCTCTTTTGTAATCAGCATACTTCAATTGCTGGAAATTAAGTTCAAAATGCAAAAGCAGTTTGTATTGAACTAACTAGCTCAGCAGGGAGAACAAGAGAGGACAGGAAGGGCAAAATCCTGTCCTTTTTAGTAGGCTAACAAAAAAGCAAACTGCCACAGGCTGTTCTAGCTTATATATTCTTCTTCATTAATAAGGGGTGCCACAGGGCTCTGTCCTGGGCCCAGTGCTATTCAATATCAATATCTTTATTAATGACTTGGATGATGGTATTGGGGACATAGTTATCAAATTTGCAGATGACACCAAATTAGGAGGAGTAGCTAATACCCCAGAGGACAGGACCAAAATTCAAAATGACTTGAACAGACTGGAAAGCTGGACCAAAGCTAACAAAATGAAATTCAACACGGAGAAATCTAAGGTACTGCACTTAGGGCAGAAAAATGAAAAGCACAGATATACGATGGGGGACACCTGGCTGAATGTGTGAAAGGGATCTAGGAATCCAGGTGGACCACAAGTTGAACGTGAGTCAACAGTGCGATGCAGCAGCTAAAAAGGCCAATGCAATTTCTACTGCATCAGTAGAGGTATAGTGTCTAAATCAAGAGAAGTAATAGTGCCACTCTATTCTGCTT
>CM034706.1:235793954-235804913 GCA_020142125.1 Phrynosoma platyrhinos
CCCCCCCCCCCGCCCCATCTCTATAGAGTAGCCTGCATCTTGACTACATAAGCATCTTGAGGCAGAGAGGGGGAGAAAACAGGCTAAGAACTACCACTGCCACCAGTAGATTCATCACTTTATTCTTGCCCTTTGTCTTACTTGCCTGCTGACATTTTTCTAATTCTATCCAGAGCAGAGGTGAACAATTGTCAGAGGCCAAGGGGCCACATCCGCCCCATCATGAAATCATTACGCTTCTACTGCTCACTTCATTGTTTGGGTTCCATCTGAATCAGTTGCATGTCCTTACTGTATATGCTACTAGTAGTCCAAGAAGATACATTAGTAAATACATGAAATAGAGTTTCCTCTGCAGCAGCATTTATACTGTGAAACTCTCTCACAAGGAAAGTCAGCCTGGACTTTTTGGACTTCTGGTGGGAGGCCAAGATTGTATTGTTCCACATAGACTTGTATCCTTAAAATGAATTTTAGGGTTGACTTTTTAAATTACTTTAATCTTAGTTTTTAAATATTTGCTTTAAGAATGTTCCTCCAGTTTTAAAGAATTTTTTTCCTTTAATCTTTGGATTACCCAAGCAAGCTAGGAAACCCAAGCAAGAAAGTCAGTAAATACTTTGATTGAATGATTGGATGGACTAGTAGCCACTGATAGCCTTGTCATCCATGAATTTGTCTAACCATCTTTTACAGTTGTCTGGCTTGGCAGCCACTAACACATCATGTTGTTACAAAACTTCCATAGTTTAATTATCCTGAAAAAATATTTCCACTGTACATCCTGAATTTCATCTTGTTTATCCCATTTATCATGCAGGATGAGAGGAGGGAGAAAACCTCTCAGTGCCCATTCTTTCTAAGCCAGGGGTAGGCAACCTTTTTGAGCCGGGGCCCGGGTTGCTGTCCCTCAGACAATTGGGGGGCTGAAGCACCATAAATAAATAAATAAATAAATAAATAAATAAATAAATATAAAAATATAAAAATAAAAATTTAAAAAAATTTAAAAAATTAAAAATATGCATGCATACTCTCTCAGCCCCTGAAAAGCCATGGCAAAACCCCTGTGGAGATTTTGCCAAGAAAACCCCAAGAACAAGTAATAACAACAATAATCAATATCATCATGTCAAGCGGCGGCAGGACTGGCCTGGGGCCGGTCCAAAGGCCTCGGGGGGCTGCATCTGGCCCCCGGGCCTTAGGTTGCCTACCCCTGTTCTATGCTATGCATATTATCATACACATCTTATTTGCACAGTTCTAAGTGTAGAAGCCCCCACAGTTGTAACCTTTCCTAATAGGCAAGTTATTCCAGCCTCTGTGCTTTTCTGTACCTTTTCTAGCTCTAAAATATTATAGTGGCAGCTCACTTCTTTCTACACAACATTCCAAGTGTAGTTGAATTGTATATTTTATTTTTATTTTTTATTCCTTTTTCTAATGATTTCCAGCATGGAATTAATAGCAGCTGCAGACTGAGTCATTTTCATCAAACTAACCACAATCCAAGACCTCTTTCTTGGTTCATCACTATACCAGCTCAGGCCCCATCAGTGTCTAATAAGTAGAGTTAGGGGGGCATGTTTGCCCCAGTGTACATTTCTTGACACTTACTTACAGTGAAGTCTTTTTCTGTTTTAGCACCTGCCTTAACTACCACTTCATCAACAGTGATGGGTCGTGTGGGAAAACAACACCTTTTGATCTGAAAATTAAATCCAGTCCAATCCTTTTAACTTGGATTGAGCTATCATTCAAAAGGCAAAGAAAAATTGCCAGTTCCTGCTGAAGGGCACAAGGAAAATGCACATGCTTCTCATCAGCAGTTTCCCTTATCATTTCACTCTCCCACTTCTTCTCAAGAGAGATTTGTTCCTCCCAATCCTAAAACCATAAGCAGAGTGCATGTATACTCCAGTACAGGGGATTTCAACATCTCCAACTTGCCTGTGGAAGATACCAGTACTGAAATTTACTGAATACCCAAGATGTTCCCCTAGTTTACAGCCGTTCCCACCTCACATGTGAATTGCAACACCAGTACAGTCATTTACAAACAGGCACTTTCCGTTCAGGTTAAGCACAGTTTCAGAAAATCCAGAAAATAAAAAGAAGCGGCTTTTGACTACTTTCTGTTCAGGTTAAGCACAGTTTAAAAGCAATGCATGTGAAAATCTACCCACTTTTGCGGGTTTTCTCCACCTTTTAAACCCCGTTTCTGCACAGGAATTCCCCAATGTGATAAAGTCCAGAGGGAAGGTGAAGCAGTAGGATGGATCTCATGATAGGTTTGCCTTAGGGTTGTTATGTTGGAAATGTCCTGAAGGCACAGAACAACAACAATAAAATACACCACATAGGATCATAGAGTTGGAAAAGATGACAAGGACCATCCAGTCCAACCCCTGCCATGCAGGAACTCACAATCAAAGCACCCCCAACAAATGGCCATCCAGCCTCTGTTTAAAAACCTCCATAGAAGGAGACTCTACCACTCTCTGCAGGAGTGTGTTCCACTGTCAAACAGCTCTTACTGTCAGGAAGTTCCTCCTAATGTTTAGGTAGAATCCATTTTACCTCTAGTTTGAATCCATTGCTATGGGTCCTACTCTCTCAAGATGCAGAAAAGCAGACACCCTTTCAAATACTTATAAAGGGCTATCATATCACCCCTTAACCGCCTCTTCTCCGGGCTATACATCCTTTTGAATTGCAGTGCCCAGAACTGGACACACGTCTATACATGTAAATTAATTAGCACATGCAAGTGTTACACAAACTGAATCTTTTTTTGGGGGGGGGGGTGACCCCTTTCTTGGTTTGGGCAATTTACAACTTCCTCTTTAGTGTTTCCAGAAGACACAAGAAAAGTGGGGAGGTGAGATTGTAGCAGGATTTCTCATCTTCCACTTTTAAAATATCAGATGTATCACATATTAGGGATGATTTCAAACAGATGGAGCTTGGAAGCATTTTCTGAACAGATGTCAGCTGCTTTATAAAAAGGAATAAGGGAGTGAATACAGAAAAAGAAAGAGACCTGATTAGAAGAACAAGAATAATAAAAAACAGACCCCCAAATAACTAAAGCAAGATAGGATGACTGATTACAAGCAAAGACTATTTCATGGGGATTCCTATATGGAATTCCTTACCAAGTTGCAAGGTACTGGCCAAGATCTGTTACTTCTTAAGCTTCTTCTTTGTCTCCATGTTCAGACAAGCAAGGCAGTGGTGCTGGAGAATGAAAAGGCTTGATTTTATGGTATGAGGTGTCTTTAAAGCCTGGCACCCATCTTCACCCCATTGTTGCTCAGTGAAGACGTTGTTGCATGTGTGTTGCATTTGTGCACCATTGGCTCACCAAAAAGTGAGGAGCAAGGAATAGGAGCTGAGGAGACACCCAGTAGCTCTATGATCTTCATCATATTCTGCTGCCCAGAACATGACAATGAAGACAGCACCGCCATTGCAAGTCTTGAACCTTCTTGTTGCATGAGCCCTGGGAGCAGTGGAACAGGGCCTGGGAAAACTCAAGGGGGTAGTGGTGAGTCTTCCAGAAGCTCTAGCAACAGTGCTGGCCATAGCAAAGCTCCCTTTGTGCTGTGTGTGTGGCTGTGGGTAAGGCCATGAGGGGTGTGAGCCCTACCAGGAATGGCAGCTACTACTGAAGCAGCTGCTGTAGGGGCCATCCCCACAAGGTCTAAACTAAGGTTGGCATCTTATTTGTCTAGCTAGGTTTCAAACAGTTCTGGAGCTGCCTTCTCAGATTCCTTCTCCACCTAATGCCCATTTCCATACTTTCCTTGCCCAGAAAGAGATTCTTCCTCCTCCCATCCCTTCCCTATTATTCTTTCTCCTTCTCATTTTCTTTGCATTTGTGTGCTTCAGTATGGGATCTATTTGGATATACCCAATTGTCCCAATTTGGCAAGGGCAGTCCTCATTAATCCTCTACAGTCCCATTTTCTCAGCTGCTTTTCAACATCAGTTTTTCTTTCCTTCTCCCACTTCGTCCCTTTTTCCTCAACCTACTTCTATTGCTGCAAAGTGCAAAAGTAGTTTGTACTCAGTAAAGTCAGCAGTGAAGAGAAGGGGCAAAAAAAGCAAACTGTTGTAGCATCTCCTAGTTGTTGCTCTTTCTCAGTAATAACGTATGCTCTCCAATATTGCTTGGCCACGTGTCCCAATTATCATCTATGAAAAGTTGGAGGACATGTTTACACCCATGACACTTCCATTCCTTCCTCCTTCCATCTGCTCTTTCATGCTGGAGAGCAACAAATAAGGCTGGTTTCAGCAGTATGGGTTCATCAGATTCTTTCTGACCCCTTCACCCCCTTTGCATGTGCACATACACATGCATTCATGTCTCTATCAGATGAATAGGTTCTGCTCCAGATTTAACTCATTTGAGGATTTTAATTGCTTCTGCGAAAAATCACTTTAATAGGTGCAGGGGATTAGGCATTTATTGTTTGCCCTATTTTCATCTTGTATTATATATTAGGGTTAATGTGTGTTTATTGCCTTGTCCTTGTTTAAGTGTTGAATGTGATGTGTTTGTTAACAAGGATTATTTGATGAAAGAAAGAAAAATAACTTGCTTCTGTGCTATCCACATGGCAATTCAAATATACAGACTTAAGGACAAATAGATGCCACCAGCAACTGTAGATAAGTTTAGGAAAGGGAGGTGGGCTTTAGGGAGAGGTTTTAGTACTGGGATGTTTGGTTTTTGGTCACAACTCTTAGAAAAATGTTGTCTATAGCTGTCTTATAGAGGAAACATATGGTGATGGGTTGGCATATAAAAGGAGATGGGAAATGTAGTTCTAAATATATTAATTACAGAGACTGCTTGGAATAAGATTTGGAGCCTCCCCCCATTTAAATCACTATCTACCCAGCTTAGAGAGTGTTCCTTAAAATTACTGTATAAATGGTACCTCACTCCTGTGCAACTGGCTAGATTTTCTAAGCAAACAACTGAAGAATGTTGGAGAGGATGTAAATGCAAAGGAACATATGCCCATATGTGGTTATATTGTGATAGTGTTATACAGTTCTGGTCAAATGTTTTATCTGTTATTTCTGGGATCACTCTTCAACAGATAGTTCCCTGCCCAGGTCTTTTACTACTTTCATTATTTTTCCAAGAGAACAAAGACTTGGAAAATAAACCATTGATTTGTTTTCTCCTGGCCATCACAAGAACTGAAATCGCTAAGAACTGGGAAATGGGCAGTTTAACAATTGACACCTGGTGGCATAGACTATGGGACAGTTTGCTAATGGAAAAGTTGTCAGATAGGATGGATAACCTCTACCGTGCTTCTTTTGAGGAGAGATGGTGTCCTCTTTTGGAGTATATTAACAAGTACTCAAATCAGTTAAAGCCACCAGATCAGCACTTGAATTTCTGGTTTGGGACTTTTATGGAAGCCTAATGATAATGATGGTTTATACTTATATGGCTGTTTGTAGTAGACCCTTATGTATCCCTCCCTAGCGGTATTTGGTTTTTATCTCAATTTTGTCTGTTTAAAATAAAGTTTTATATAAAAAAAGAAGAGCTTATTTGTCTGTTGGTATGAGAATGAAAGGATCAGTCAATAGTTCAGTGTACCTACTTTAGGTACCCTGTATTTAAAGAAAGCATAACAACCCCCACAAACACACACACCATATGCATTCCTCCCAATACTAGAAGCACTTATGCATATCAATTGCTGAAGTAAGGAGGCTGGTGATTTTTCTCATCTCCCCTTGAGGGCAAGGAAAGTTATTTTCTAAAGCACCACTCTGCCATATATGAATTAATCTTGCCGGTGTGATGTGCAGTCATTTCCAGGATGGGAGGAAGCATGCCTCTGAACAACAGTAGCTGAGGAACAGCCAAGGTCAACTTTTGCCTTCATGTCTTTGGTTTGGGGTTCTCATGACATGTGGGTGCTCATGTGAGAATAGGACACTGGACTGACATGTCTATTTGTGAATACAAATCAGTTATGGACCAACAACTCTAGGTCACAAATCCACAACTGCAATACTGAATTCAGGCCATCCTATGTAATAATGTCCCTATAATATCACCAGGGCCAGCCCACTGTGACATCCCAAAGGATTCTCCCTGAGTCTCCAATTTGGGTCTTAAAATCTCAATACAGTCTTGACTTGGTGACTCTCTGCCATGAACTGACAAGTTAGCTTTAATTTCTGGATGCCCCCTCCTTTTCCACACCATGAACTACAAACTTTAGAATATATGCTTTTTGACTGAACAATTTTATTACACACCTCCACTTCTCACATCAAGGCCTGATGCCAAAAATATTCACCCTTACTGTTATTTGAACTTAAGAGTGAAAACCAGGCCTTTTCGCAGGTGCCATGCTGGTATGTGAATATATGTTTCCATATTCACATACCAGCATGGCACCTGCTAAAGGCACAGCTTTCTGCTTCAGGAGCAGATGTAAAGACACAAAGAAGCTACATGGAATGCCACTGCAGGGGGACAAGTTTAGTCCATTCAGAATCCTTTCTAAAGGATAGGCCCAAGCCTTGGAAAATGGCTGTTTGCATCAGAGAAAGATGCTGTCAAAATCTGTACTGGTGATGCAACCAGATTATTATTTTTTAAGTAATAGAAAACAAATGTAAAGGTAAAGGCATTCCCCATTGACAAGGTTATCAAGTCATGTCATGTCTGACTGTTGTGAGAGACTACTCTGTGATCATGTGGCCAGCATGATTGCACAAAACGCTGTTTACATTCCCATGGAAGTGGTACCTATTTGTCTATTTCAGGGGTAGGCAACCTAAGGCCCGGGAGCCGGATGCAGCCCCCCGAAGTCTTTGGACCAGCCCCAGGCCAGTCCTGCCACCACCACTTCCGCTGCCCCCCGCCACCCCTGCCCCCCGCCATGATGATATTGATTATTGTTATTACTTGTTCTTGGGGTTTTCTTGGCAAAATCTCCGCAGGGGGTTTGCCATGGCTTTTCTGGGGCTGAGAGTGTGCGTGCATATTTTTTTTAAATTTTTAATTTTTAAAAAAAATCTTTTTTTTTCTTTTTTGGGTGCTTCAGCCCCCCAATTGTCTGGGGGACAGCAACCCAGCCCCCGGCTCAAAAAGGTTGCCTACTCCTGGTCTATTTGCTTTTGCATGCTTTCAAACAGCTAGGCTGACAGAAGCTGGGACTAGTGACAGGAGCTCACCCCATCATTCAGCAACCCAACCTCGAACTGCCAACCTGCCAATCTTGCAATCATCAGTCAGCGTCTTAACCACTTGAGCCACTGCATCCACTATGGTCGGACACGACTTGACATCCTTGTCAATGAGAAATACCTTTACCTTTACCTTTGTAAGAGCTTATTCCATTAAAAAGAATGATCCAGATTTCTTACACATATGGATAGTTCCAATAACAAGCTCTTTCTTGTTCTAAAGCATTCTTCAGAGTAACACTCAGCCATATGTTAGTAATTTTTGTCCTCTCAGCCTTGAACTTTAGCCATTTACATTCAGGATTACTGTTCTTTTAATTATTTTCCTTACCTCCCTCTACTTCTCTTTTAAAACAGTGTCTGCCAGTTTTGTTTCCATCCTGTTCATTCACGTGGCCAATTTTTTTCTGAATCAGCCTTTCATCTTCCTTAATTGCTCATTTTTTAAAACTTTTATTATTGCAATTTTAGTAATTTAATTACATATACACCCCACCTTAGTTCTTCTCCCATACCTCATCCTATTTAATCCTCAATTGTTTTGTGGGGTAGATAGGCTAAGAGCACAGATTAGGTTAAAAATGAGTTTCATAGCTATATGGCTTTGAATCCAGGTCACTTCAAATCTTGGGGGGGATGCAGACGGGCGGCCATGGGCCACCCTGGGAAGCGGCAGATCGGGGTAGAGGCTGCCTCATGCCTCAGCCCCAATCCTCCCTTTTGCCGCCTGGGAGTGATAAAATAGTGCTCCTTCCGCAAGCTGTGAAAGGAGCACCACAAGAGCTGCCATGCAGCTCTTCGACGTCTCTTCCGGCTCAGCGTGTCCAGATGCTGAGCCAGAAGGACGTCATCAGAGCATCTGTCATGTGGAAGGGCCGGCACTCCAATGACATCCTCAGGAAGGGGATGGGGCGCCCAGCGTCGGGCTGCCACTCCCCTTCCTTGCCTCCAAGACGGCACAAAGCGCCATCTGCAAAGGGGGTTAGTCTGTCACCCTAATCACACCTTTAGCACTACCTTTTTGTGGTGGTGGGATTGTGTGCTCCTGTGAGGTAAGAGGCTATGGTGAAGGCAGCAGGGCTGCAGACAGGATCTCCCATGACAGACAGGCTTTTGCTGAGGAGCCAGACTAAATGTGTCAAACAGCTACAGGTGGAAGATCTATTGGTGACAACGGCAATAGAACATAGCTTGTTAATCCTGTACAGAGGGAGACACAACAAACCTCCTTTTGAAGATCTTTTATCACAAAAAAACCTATGATGAAACAATCCAAAGCAAAAAGAGATAGCGCCAGAAAATAAGACTCCTAGATCAGAAGGCACTCAATGAGCTATTGGGGAAGAACAGAAGACAAATGCAGGTAGCACTGTGGCTAATGATGTAACTGGACTCAAGCCAAAAGGGCGTTCAGCTGCTGACATGTTCAGATGTGAAAGGAAAGACTAAAGCTACACATGTTATAGAGACATGGAATGTGAGAAGCATGAATCAGGGGAAGATACACATGATAAAACAAGAAATAGAATGTATAAACATAGCAATACTTAGGGTGAGCAAGCTAAAGTGGAAAGAAATTGAACCTTTTGAGTCAGATAATTAGTTTTACTCAAGAAATGAAAATCTAAGAAGAAATTGGATGGCAATAATAGTGAGGAGAAATGTAGCAAAAGCAGTCAACGGATATAATGCAAAGTTTTACTGAATCATAGTAATGAAGCTTCAGGGAAGACACATCAGTACAAGCATAATCCAACTTTATGCTCCAATTACAGAGGCAAAAGGAGAAGAAATTGAAAGATTATATGCTGGAGTCAAGGAGGAAATTGTCCACGTACCAAAACAAGACATGTTGGCAGTCACAGGCAGCTGGAATGCAAAAGAAAGTACAGCAGAATCAAGATTGTAGAAAAATTTGACCTAAGATCACTATATGAAGTAGGAGAGTGACTGACTGAATTTTGTGAGGACAACAATTTGTTCATGTCAAAGACATTCTTCAAGCAACTGAAGAGGTGACTGTAAACATGAGCATCACATGATGGTCAATATAGAAATCAAATAGACTACATGATTGTGTGCAGAAGATGGAAAAGCTCCACTATCTCTGCAAAGTCAAGACCAGGAGCAAATTGTAGCACAGACCACAAGCAAGAAATCAGAAGACTAGAACTTGGAAGGGCAGCTATGAAGGGATTAGACAAGATTTTGAAGTGTCTACTAAAGTGAATACTAAAGTTAGGATTGTCCATGCCTTTGCATTTTCAGTTTCTATGAAGCTGTGAAAGCTGGACAGTGAAGAAAGGTCATAGAAAGAAAATAAAACCATTTGAAATGTGGTGCTGGAGAAGAGTCCTACAAATACTGTAGACTCCTAAAAAGACAAATACAGTCGCCCCTCCATTCTTGCACACTTGAAGTTTTGCATATTCAATCCCTGTTGAAATCAAAGGGGCACACATCTGTGGGAGCATACCCTATTCAAGCCTATGGGGCTTGAATATTGGAGTCTCCATTTTCATGGGGGGGGCAGAACAGATCCCCCACAATAACAGAGGGCCAACCATAAATGGTTCCTAGGGCAAATCAAGCCTGGACTGTCCCTAAAAGCCAAGATGACTAAACTGAGTGTGTCGTACTTAGGGCATATTATGAGAAGACATGACTTACTAGAAAAGACAAGGATACTGGGTAAGAAAACAAGTAGGGAAAGAGAAAGACCACACTGCAAAGGATAGACTCAATCAAGGAAGCCACAGCCCTCAGTCTGCTAGAGCTGACTTAAGCTGTTGATGTGACTTGGAGGTCTCTCATTCATAGGGTCATCATAAGCTGAAGTCAATTTCAAGGTACTGAATAACACTCTTACCAGCGAGCAATTCCCAGTAAACAATTGTTTAGTTTTGAGTAGGAAACCACAAATTCAAGAAGGAACACAAGCTAAACAAAATGGCAGAAGCAAGAAATATAAAAGGACAAGGTAGGATGTACTGCTTGAAGGGACAGTTGTAGGAAGGCATGGTAGCTCCATTGACCGTAACTTACTTGCAAGTAAACAGAATCTTGTCAATAGGAACAAGCATTGCTGAGATTTTATAGGGAATAGAACCATCACTGTAGTTGTACTTCTGCACAATTGTGGAGAAGCAATATATCCAGCTCTAGTACGGATTCTGTCATGTAACATGTGTTGTAACTTAACACAGTTCATTTCATTGTAAAAGGTGCTTACATGGAAAGTAGTTCCAGTAGTTATGTGTGGAATGATTGACACATGAAAAAAGAGTGTTCATTTGTTTAAGGATGGAAACTGGCTAAGAGAATGAGATGCAGGTTCAACTGTGGTGTAAAGATGAAAAAGACAGATAGGACTTTTGGGCTAGAGAGGACAGTTAGTCAAAGACAGTTCAGAGAGATGAGAGAGAAAAGTATATCAAAAATAAAAGATTAGGCATGTAGATATAGCTATGTATCAGTAACCCCAAAGATGGAGCAGGGAGGGAAGGTATAGAATGAGATGTGTGAATGACAGTCCTGAAGGGAAGGAGATTTAGGGACTTTCCCCTGCTTTGGATTCCTTCAGAATCAAAGATACACTCAGTGGTTGGTTGCCTTCTCAGTGTTATAATAACCTGCATGGCTTGCTTAACAATGGAAACAGCTGTTACAACACCGGGGGGGCGGTGTGGCTCTAGTCCATAAGAACACCTTGACCTTGAC
>CM034706.1:235812910-235823424 GCA_020142125.1 Phrynosoma platyrhinos
CAGTTTCAATCTGTTTTTCCTCATCCAGCCCATTACTGCCTGAAGACAATCACTGAGAGAAGAGATGCCACTGGAATTTGAGGCCGACGAACGAGACATGGAGAAATAGATTTGGGTGTCATCAGTGTATTGATAACACCCAGCCCCATAACTCCGAATTATCTCACCCAAGAGAAAACTGCCCCTTGAAGATCTTCGGAAATGATTGGTTTTAGATAGAAACATGGTGGCTCAGCAGTTAAGATGCTGACTCTGATGATCACAAGGTTGGCAGATCAGCAGTTTGAGGCCCACATGCCATGGGACAGAGTGAGCTCACAACACTAGTCCCAGCTTCTGCCAACCTTGTCACACTAGTGTTATATTATGCCTGCAGAACCGCAGTCATATTGTTTGTGCTTGGTCAAGGCCTGAACATGGTGTGATTATGGCCTTGGACAAAGCAGCAGAGAAGCCAGACAATTGTGTGTAATAAACTAGCCAAGGTCATAGGGAGCTGAACAGATAAGAACAGCTCCTCATGAGTTAGTGTGTGAGAATCTTGTGAGTCTGGTCAAAGTCTCTGAGGGAGAGAGTTGGTTTCGCCTTTGTCTGAGCTCTGTGACTGCTGTAAATAGTTTTTGGGCCTGAACGGACTGCCAGAAATAATCCAGCTTGAGACCACTTTAACTGCCCTGGCTCAGTGCTAGGGAATCATGGGAATTGTAATTTTTTTCTGAGACATTGAGACTTCTCTGTCAGAGAGCTCTGGTGCCATAATAAACTACAGTTCCCATGATTCCCTAGCACTGAGCCAGGGCAGTTAAAGTGGTCTCCTTTGCTGTGCAGCCAGCTTCCACATTCTACTTGAGAGTATCCTGTGATTCCTGCTGGGATACTGAAATATCATTCACACCAACCCACAGCATGACAAAGGTTATGGGCCCAGATCCATGTGCTGTGCAGTGAGTAAAGAAGGTGTCTGAAGTGTTCGAGTGCCTAGCAGCCGAGGAAGCCTCAGCTGTGTTTGTGGTGAGCTTTAGGCTTGGCATGGAAGAAACTTGCTGTTGGAACTTTGTTAAGTTCTGTGAAGTAACAGCAGCCATGGCAGCAGGAGGACATTTTTGTGGTGTTCCACTGGAAAGATTAAATGGGAAGTAGCAAGGAGAGGAATTTACTCCAACCTCACAATGTTTTATTATTTTAAGCTCTCTTGGAGAAGAGTGGAACATTTTTTTCTCAGAGCCTGGAAGCACTGCTGCAAGAAAGTTCAACAGTCCCTTATCTGACAAGACATCTACAAGAGATATGCAAGACGCCAGACGAGGGCTGAAGAAGCTGCTGAAAGGAAAGCTGTAGCTTGGGAGCATTCCAGAGAAGAAAAACCTTCAAGTAGCAGAGGCCCCAAAGGGGAAACAGTCTTCAATGTGCAGAGGTGTTATTCCTGTGGACAAACCCATCATTTGCAAAGGTCTTGCCCTTGGAAGAAACAAGACAATACTCTCAGGAGGGGATCGAGTGGAAGAACAAGCAGAGGAGTGGGACTAGTGCTGTGTCTGTTTTGTATCAGTTTGAAGAGAAAGCAGACTTCATCTTGGACAGTGGTTCCTGTGTGTACATCTGCAAGGACAACGAATTATTTGAGACCCTTGAACCTGCAAGCATGCCTCAGTAGTTAGTTGCCAAGAGACATGAGGCAAAGTTGGAAGAAGTTGGATGCTGCTTCATTCCAAGTTTTAATCAAATAGTGGATGATGTATACTTTGCACCTGAAATGTCTCTTAATTTTGTGTCTGTAAGGGTTTTGACACAAGGATATGATGCACATTTTACAGGTACAGGATGTGAAGTAAGCAAAGGAGGGGTGGTGTATCCCACTGGTGAAATGCACAATGGTTTGTATTGCAGTGGTTTCCAGGATTTGGTTCCAGGAACCCCCTGTGGATACCAAAATCCATGGATATACAATGGAAGAGTAAAATTGTGTCCTTATATAAAATGGCAAAATCAAGGTTTGCTTATATGGAATGTGTGTGTGTGTATATATATAATGTATTTTCAAGCTGTGGATGCTTGAATCGTGGATAAAAAAAAATCCGTGGATAAGGAGGGCTGGTTGCATTTTAAAAGTAGTACAAAATCCACTATTGGTGCTGTGCAAAATCACAAAAACACAATGCATAAGTGTATACATCTGATGCACAGATGCATGGGACACATGAGTTTTGATGCGATAAAAAAACATGTTAGAACCATATGACAACATAGGTGTGAAAAAATGTGAAAATTACTTAGAATACTCTGTGTGTGATGAGGTAAAGAGCAAGGTGAAACCTTTCATTAAGAATAGTCAAAGAGTGACGAAAAAAACTATATTTGGTCCAGAGGGATTTGTTGGCCCAATGAAATCCACATATAGAGGGGCATGATTTTTCCTCACCATTGTAGATGATTACCACAATGATTACAGTAGTTGGGTGTGTCTGCTTAAGCAAAAGTCTGAAGTGTTTGCAATTGTTATGAAATGGGTGTCTTATGCAGAAAGACAATTTGGGGTAAAAGTGGCCAAGATCCAATCTGACTGGGGTGGCAAATTTCTCTCTAGCCAGTTTAAAGCATGGTTAGAGGACAAAGGAATTGTGCAAAGACTTACAAACCCAGTATCTCCCAGAAAGCAAGTTCAGTAGACAGAAGAAACAGAATACTGCAACAGGTTGCGAGATGAGAACATGAATTTCAGTTATTGGGGAGAAGCTGTATTAACTGCCAGTTACACTGTGAATAGATTGTGGACATCAACTACAGACAGCACACCATACCATATGATGTTCCAATGCCAGCTTATTTTGAAACATGTGAGAATTTTTGGCAGCTATGCATGGGTAAATGTTCCAAAAGTACACAGAAAAAAGAGTCAAGTTCCTGTACAGAAACTGAGATTTCTTGCCTACACTGGAACTGTTGAGTTCTGGACTCTTGTTGTGTAACGTTTGGAATGGACTTTTAACTACTCCTTCACATATTTCTCTGTGGTGCTATCCTCAGAAGAGATAAACAGGACAACTACCAGCCTTCAAGAAGCCAGGAGATACTGGATCTAAGATTAAGAGAAGAAAAAAAAATGATGAAGAGGGAATCTATGACTATGGACAGCATGACTGAGAGTGCATCTATACAGTCAGCCCTCCATATCCATGGATTTTTTTACCTACAGATTCAAGCATCCACAGTTTGAAAATATTTTAAATATATAAAAAAATCCAAAAAGCAAACCTTGATTTTGCCATTTTATAAAGGGACACCATCCTACTGTGCTATTGCATTTAATGGGACTGGAGTATCCAGATTTTGTTATCCACGGGGGTCATGGAACCAAACCCCAGTGGATATCAAGGGCACATTGTACTGGACAGCTTCATAGTCCTGTATCTACCATTGTTCCATTCTATGGAAATCTGGGATTTATAATCTGGTGAGTTTTAGTGCTGAACTCTCCTGGTCTATGAGCTTTCTAGGATACAGCCATTGCAATTAAAGTGGTATAAGTGCTGTTATCTGCACAGTGTGGATGCATCTTAAAAAGAAATGAGATTTGGGGAACACAAAGCAGGAGCAAATGGAAAAGAGAAGAATGCTAAAAATAACACATGAAGATCTCACACTGAGAAGTTACTGGAAGAAAGATTAAACTAGACCCAGGATACACTTGATACATGGTAAATTAGGATCACAACCTTAGTTTCCTTTCAATAATTAATTAACTATTGCTATGGGCACACTGAATTATTTTTCCTGCCTCCTACTGGGAGCGGGGGAGGAAGTTAGGGAACAAACAGAAAGTAAGAGACTAGCCAGTTTAGCTTGGCATTTTAGACATGTTGGATTCAGATGTAACAAGGAGGAAGGAAAGTAGATATGGCACCAATAGCAAATCAAAACTAGCAAACAAGCAATTTCAAAAAAAAATGTAGGGCAATGATGGCTAAACGGTCAGGGAGTTTGCATGTTCCTGCCAGCACTGACAGAATGATACAACTGCCTCTTATAATTGTTAGAAGGATGAAAGCTTCTTGTTATTTGTGTGAGAGTAACTTTTAACTTAAAAATAAAAGGGATACATATTTATTTTTTGCAGGAGGTACATCTTAAAATATAAATGGTATCAAATATTCCCAAGAAATCAAACAATGCAGCAATGATTACACTAGTGACACATGTTAATTTTGCTTTGTAAGAAATAGTAAAAGATAAGGATAGAGACATTATGATTGAAAGCAGAAGAAAGCTGTCACATTAGGATAAAAAACAGGCATCAAACCACACATATGGGAAATTCTATCTATACAAAGAATTGCTTGCCCAAAGAAGATGAAATAATCTTTGCAAGGAATTCCAGTGCAGTAATGGATCCCAACCAGAGAGAAAGCAATCACAAAGCCAGTAATACTGTTTGCCAAAACACATACATTTCCAAAACTAAAGAGTCTGGCAGTTTTAGCAGATTAACAGCAAAAACTGAATCCTTCAAAACAATTTTACTTGTTAATCTGGCTTCTCTGAGTTCATTTAGGAAATTATGAAGCTGTTTCCTACTAAAACCAGAAACAGAATCATTGATGTGAACTTGTAGTTTGAACTAGGAAACAGACTACATGGATAAAAGCACTGGATAGGAACCAAATTTTGGTTAACATTTTTAATATTTATGCTGCTCTGGATATTTAAAAAAATATCCAAAAGAAGCAGGCTTGCAGATGATGTAATATGAGACATGTTACAGGCCTTAACCTTGACTCTGACCTACAGCAACCCTATCTTAGGGTTTTCTTGGCAGGAATTCACAAGAAGTTTGCCACTGTCTTCCTCTAAGTCTGAGCTAAGGCCAAGAGTGTGACTTGCCCCAATTCAGCCAGTAGGTTTCTGTGATTGAGCGGGGATTCAAACCCTGGTTTCTCAAAGTCCTAGTCCAATATTCAAACCACTGTGCCACACTGGGTCAATGTGAAAATTTAAAAAAAACAACACAAAAACAACTTGATGTCACATGCTGTAAGTGATAATTATACTTATAGACTTGTTTTGTATTGGGAGGGCCCACAATCCAGGATAACTTTCAACAATATATTATTTCTGCTGTGTGCAAATGACACTGATTTGAGTAATAATATATGTCAGTTAGAGAGAGAGAGAGAGAGAGAGAGAGAGATTATATAGACTTCGTTATTTCTGGAATTGGGTTACAATATGGGACTACTTTGACATAGAGAAACCGAAAATGAGGAAAGGGATAAAGTGGGTTTCATGCAGCCTCCAAGCCCATTTAATTTGTCCCTCCCTCCCTCCCTCCCTCCAGTCATACCTCCAAGGGGATGTAATTCTCTTCTAGAACAAAGTGTGTCTTTTTTTACTGGGGTGGTGAGTCTGGAAGTGTTTTTTCAGACCTGAAGGTCATATCAACTTTGATTTGAAGGGCTAATGTAAACCCTGAATGGAGATTGCTCATTCTTTCCTAAAGAGTCTGTGCACAGAACATTTATTGTCTGTAATGCCTACATTTCACCAAAAATAGGTAACTTTCAGCTCTTTCACTGCACCTTGACTTTTAATGAAAGAGATATTCAGCAGCTATTACAGGCTGCTAAGAGCCTTTAAGGAAGGAAATGTTATTTTCTAAAAGGAATCAGTACTAAGGAACTGCTTTGCCCTGTTCCTTTGTTATACTGACGGGACATCAAATAAAGACTGGTTAACTTATAATGTTTTAAGTCCTATTTAGGCATTTCACAGCATTAGAATAAACATGCAAGCTGGGAGTGAGGCCATACCAGGTTGACACTATGAGAAATAATGACTCATGACACCCACACACAGAGTATGAACCTCTGTGTAGAGGATTTCTCTCTGCACACAGGTGCTAACCTCTTCATGCAAGTTGGAATCTTGTACTCTCAGGATACTGACTCATGTGGCTATCTCCATGGAGAACTGTAAATGTGGGCATCATAGGGGCAGGCTATGTTATAAGTATCACACTGTGGTGGAGACTATTCGGCAGAAACGTTCTCCTACTTAAACTGTGTCAAATGCCTGAACAGGATTAAAAATCTTCTGTATAAACTGAAAGAAGTTTTAAAGTCAAAACACATCTCTAACCTTGCCTTTAGTGCTCTTTGTGACAGAAGGATCTTTAACCCTTGGAATAACCTCCAAAGTGGAAAGGAATCCATATCTTTTAAGAAAGCAAGAGGCTAATCAATGGAAAGTCACCCATGTGGCAAGAGAATGCCATTTCATCAGTATCTTCAGTGAAAATATTTATGTCAAGAAGCTACCATAATTATTGCTCATTTTAAGGTACTAGTGAGTGTGAAGACAGAGGATTTATGTCAGAACTGTGTCTGCTGAATGCTGCAAGTGGAGATAACATGGGACGGATGATGGATACTGGACTAGCAAGATGTTTGAAGTCAAAATGCTTTTTTAAAAAATATTATTTATTAGAGAAATATCTTATCCCATAATCTATACATAACATACTGGAACAAATTAAATATGCATGTAAAAAAAGAGAAATGTGTTATATGGTATTGTAAATACAGACAAGAGTTCTAGGGGAAAGTTTTTCATAAAATGTAAAAGACAGGCTGTATTGTGTATTTTGATTCAATAGCCTATTAAACAGTGATTGGAATGACTAATGCTGCAACTTCTGTATAAGGAATATATGTACTGATCAGGCATGCTCAGCTAAGGGTAGGCTGGGAATCATGTGGCCTTCAAGATGTTGGTAAACTGTAACTCTCCAGCCATCATAGGTAGTGGTGAGAAATGGTGGGAGACAGTCCAGAATCTGGAGGGCTATAGTTTCCCACCCCGGCCTGGGGGCAAGAATAAGTTGTGCTTATCAATAAAGATTTATGGAAAACCTTGAAGCTATGCTTTTCTCTGAAAACCTGTCTCATCTGAGCATATAGGTTTCATTCACCTGACAGAAGTGGAGAGAAAATGTATTAATTCTGTGTTACTCTCAGGCATTATCCTTTTCCTGTGCCATAAATGCTTTTTGAAAGCATCTACTATGTTAACTCTCAGGCATTATCCTTTTCCTGTGCCATAAATGCTTTTTGAAAGCATCTGCTGAAGTTCAGTATTCCATATGCAACAGAATCAATGCAAAAAGGTATCCGTGCCAAGTGATTTATACAATGATTTTTACTTTGTCTGGTCTTTTTATTTTCATGCCTCCAACACATGAGGCAGGAACACATATTTATGAACTGGGACAGCACCCATCATTAGGACAGTTGCTTTGATCACAAGCACTGCTGAGTGTCTGCTCAACTTATGTTTTCCATCATTTCCATGGCTGCACACATTTCAAAATACAATTAGAACGTGGCAAACAAACAGCAGAATTGCAGCAAAATGAATTTTCAAACCAATGGACCTCATTTTGGATGTTCCCTCAGATGTAGACTTGTTTGATTCCATGTAAGAAAACAAAATATGCTATTTAGAACTAGCAGCAAGCAAGAACAAAACGGAAAATGAAGGGGGAACTGAGAGCAGTATTCAAAGGCATCTTTGAAAAAGAACTAGCTCAAAAGGTCAATCTCACTAACACAGGGACTTTTCTTAGGAATTTTATTAGGCTGGTTCTAATCAAGCACATTTTACACTCTGGTCCAATTACTCTTTTTATGGCAACTCCTTGCTTACATTGGCATGCTGGACATTTAAAAGAAATGGGGTGTTTTTATGTTAAGTCTGCATAAAGGGGTAAAAAACACTTTTTGATGTGTTCCTACTGAAGGATTTATCATATTCTCAGCACCTGGAACATTTCAAAACTAGTTAGCATTTTTCTTCGCAAAAGATTCTAACTATTTTTCTCTTTTTTAGAAAAAGAATGATGATGCGTTTCTGAAAGGATCCAGGCCTTCAGAGACCTATGAAAAAAATGAAAACCAGACTGGCTGAGTACACTAGAAACTATAAGGTGGAAATGTGGACTTGCAGCATAAAACCCAGAGATGTTTGCCATGAATCCTGTACAATAACCATGACTGAGAATCTGGGCCAGAAACACATGGAATAATCCAGTGAGAGTTTGTCAGGCTGGTTTCAGGTGTATGTTAATGTTAATCAGACATGTATCCTTGAGAGGATTCCAGTGCAGTTGAAATCAGACTTAGTACAAATATTTAAGGGCCAAGACCATTTTACTGAAGGTGTGTAAATCAGAAGGTCTGGTTCTGCACATGCTGCATACGTTCTAGGCCTCTCCAGTTGCATGAGACAGAAAAGTAAGAGGTGGCTTTGCTGTTGTTGCTTTTCTTATTTCCATCAACTTCAAAAATGTAAAGAGCAAGTAATATCAGTGTTTTGATATAACAAGAAAGAGTGGGGCCCTCAGTTAGCCAAGCAATTCAAGATTTGGAAACTCTATTTTCTCTGGAAATTGGGGAGTTGCACTCCAAAAAAGTACAGCTCCCAAGCCCTATTTAGTAAGTATCTTATTCTATCACTTCCTGGCTCACCAGAGCTCCCAAAGCAATTCACAAAAAGTTGAAAACATGTAAACACAAAACCATTTTAAAATCTAGTTTTACAAATCAAAGGCTACGTGAATAATACAGTTTAGGCTGCCTGTTGGAAGTGCAGCAAGAATAAAGTCAGCTTATCCTGCTTGAAGAGGGAGTTCCACTGTCAAGGTGTCATTCAAGAAAAAGATCTATCTCTTGGGCTCCCAACACTAGCCTCATACAAAAGGAGCAGGAAGACTTTCTGATCTCATAACCTCAAGCTCCTCACAGCTTTGTAAATTAAAGCCATCATCCTGATTTAAGTTAGGATGGAAAATGCAAGTCACTGCAGTTGGTTCAAGACTGAAAATACATGATTGCTAAAGCACACACCAGTCACAAGTCTAGTTGCTGCATTTTGTATTAGTTACAGCTTACAAATACTTGTTAAAGGGAAGCCTTGTATAAAGCACATTACAGTAGTCTGACTGAAAGGTAATTAAGGCACAGATTACAGTGACCAAATTTGCTTTCCTTGGGGAAGGGAAGAGCTGGTGTAACTGTAGCTGAACAAAGGAATTCCTGACCACAGCAGCCATGCAGCATTCCAAGAACCAGGAGTACCCTGTAGAAACTGCAAAACTAGACCTTCATAGAATATACAGCCCTATCCAGATCACTGAGTTGGAAAAATAGAAGAGCAACACTTCAGCCTTCCAGGACACATTGTCCCTGACTTCTGGCGACCACTGGTGGAGAAAGAAAATTTGGACAGTTTGCAAAAGAGTAAATCATTCCCTATCTATCACCATGTCTTATTACTAATTTGTTTTGAATTGTTTACATCAGGGGTCGGCAACCTACGCCCCGCTGGCTGGGTACAGCCCAAGGCCTCTGGACCGGCCCCCGACGACCGACGGTGACGACCCCTGCCAAAATTTGTTTGCCAAAATGGTGGCCGCAACTTGCTCGCGCATGCGCAGTACTCCAGAAGTACTGCGCATATGCGAGTGAGCATGCACACGCATGCACACTACTGCGATTTCCCACCCACCCACCCTCGGCCCACGGAAGACCTGGAGGCCAGCGGACCGGCCCCAGGTAAGAAAACCTTGCCAACCCCTGGTTTATATCCTGCCTTTTCCTCAGAACTGGAATTGAAAGTAGTTTACAAGATTAAAACAGAAAATCAAGTGCAGACTTAAATACACATAGGTGACCATTATTAAAATTAAAATACAATTAAACTTAGTATTAAACTAAAATACAAGCAAAATTAGTATTAAGGGGCATGGTGGCTCAAATGGTTAAGACGCTGACTCTGCCGATTGCAAGATCAGCAGGTTGGCAGTTCGAGGCCCAGGTGCCATGTGATGGGGTGAGCTCCCATCACTAGTCCCAGCTTCTGCCAACCTAGCAGTTCGAAAGCATACAAATGCAATTAGATAAATAGGTACCACTTCGGTGGGATGGTAAACACCGTTCTATATGGTCATGCTGGCCCAGTGATCACAGAGTAGTCTCTGACAACGCTGGCTCTTTGGCTTAGTAACAGACATGAGCACTGCCCCCTATGGTCAGACACAATTGACAACCTTGTCAACGGGGAATATCTTTACCTTTTAACATTAATGCATTAATGCTAATTTAGTAATGAGAATGCAGAAGAAATAAAAACAGTACAGCACAAGTCTATCAAAAGCCCTTTCCTTAAAAGAGGAAGCTAGCCTGCCAGAATAAAAGAAAAATCTTAGTCTGTTGATGGTAAGACAACAGGTTGTAGGCCAGTCTAGCCTCCAATAAGAGGGCGTTTGAGAGACTGGAAGCAGCCATCAAGATGATCTTTGCCCTAAATCTATGAAGATGAAATGCTGTATCTCCCCCAAATCCCCAGAATGTTGTGAGGGAAGACAGTTCATTTTGTTTAAAGACATTTATATGATGTGCTTTTTAGCTATGTTTGATTTAATTGTTTAATTGTTGAGTCCCAAACTGGGGGGGGGGGGGGGG
>CM034706.1:235848283-235858457 GCA_020142125.1 Phrynosoma platyrhinos
AATGGCTGCTGGAACTAATTAATTTCGTAAGTAGAGGTACCACTGTACAAGCAGTCGGAGTAATGGGTTTGTGTCTTGAGGTGGAAGTGTCAAACTACATTATTTCTGCAGTGCAGATACAGCCCAACTCACTACATGCAAGTAATTGGAATTAGGTACAAATATATTTGCTTGTCACTTTGATACCCCATATTTCTGCTAATGAATTCATTGTAATGAACATGGCTTGCCTTCCCTGCACAATTATTATTATTCCTTACAGCAACCCTGTGAGCTGTGTCAGGCTGAGAGAATGGGACTAGCCCAATGTCTCACACTACATTTTCTGGCTTGGTGGGGTGGTAAAAAGGATCACCCAGGTACTAGTGCAACACTGCTACACAACACTGGCTCTCTGGTGGAAAAAAAACCCCTATAACCTCCATGTAAATAGTTGTGTAAAATCTCTGAAGGTTGGCATTCCTGGAATAATGATCAATTGAAAAGCTTGCTAGATACTAGAATTGTAACATTCTGAAACAAAAGGGTACTTTTCATAAATGGTATTTACCAACAGGTAGTCAAGGCTATTTTACTACATACAGATAGTATTTTACAGCCTAGATAGGTATGTCAGTCACGTAGGTGTATGATGGTTTATGACATAGTTTCATTTGCCTTATATTACATCATACACTAGTTTGACTGCAAACACAGGCTAATTCTTTTAATAATTTGCACTCTCAATTATTCAAACAGACTGAAAAAGAAGTCAGAGATTAGTCAGATTACTTGGGACAATATTGACAGGACTGTTGAAGAATATGAAGAATTATAATCATCAATGTATATGTTCAACCTAATTTCAAGAGTGCATGTCTCTCTTCAATTCCCAACCTCCTAAATGGAAGTATGCTGAGGAGACACACATTCACATACAACAAGAACCAGAAACCACTATAACTGGGATGGCCAAACCATGGCAAGTGAGCTATATGTGGTTCTTTTGCATATAATGTGCGGCTCATGGAAATATGTTGACTGAGTTCCTTCGTGCAATACAATTCATATAAAGGGTAAATTTAAAAATTTCAAGCTTTACAATTATTTACCATGTATGAGCTGAGAGTCCACTGGATTAAAATGTAAGTTTAATGTTCATGGTGAGTAAAGGTATTTAAGAATTTAAATCCTAATTCTAATGCTAGATTTGAGTCAAGGACTAAAGAAATTTTGGATTAGCAAGGATTACAGGGGAATTGTGCTGGAAAATCAGTAACCATACAAGTTAGTGCTGACAATGTTATTTTTAGTGGGCATAGTTCACAATTACGGGATTGTGACATGTCTGGCTGCGTTGCTCACAGTGAAATTAGCAGGGTGCTAGTGTAACACTGGATGCTGTAGCATTTAGTTGCATTGTGTATGTTGGGCTTAATTGTTTCTTTCCACTTCAATTTTTGTGTAAGTGTCTCTTGTTTTTTGTATGGTGGTACTTCTAATTTTATTTTTTCTCCATTTACTGAAACAAATGTTATTTAAAATATTTGCTTTTATTCCTTTTTATTTTGGCAATTTCATTTAATGCAAATCTGCATATTTTTCTTAGACAATTCCATAGTTCACTACCATATCAAATATGCTCAATATAGTTAAAAAACCAATCAGGATTTTGAAAACATTTGGGGGGGTGCACATACGTACTTTGTGATTACTAAAGCTAATACACATTAACAGTTTAAAAACTACATACGTGAAAAAATATATACAGTACATGTATTTCTTATTATAAAAAAATTGTAACAAAATGTGCACACAGTGAATCCTTGGTATCCACTGGGGATTAGTAGCAGGACCCCCTGCGTATAACAAAATCCATGAATTCTCAAGTCCTATTAAATACACTGGCTTAGTAAAATGGCATTCCTTGTATAAAATGGCAAAATCAAGGTTTGCTTTTTAGAATTTATATATTATTAAAATATTTGCAAGCCGTGGATGCTTGAATCTATGGATAAAAAAATCTGTGCATGTGGAGGGCTGACTGTATACCAATTATGTGTGTGCAATGTCTTGTGGTTGTGTGTGCAATGTTCATGTCTTTTGGTTCTTAAACATCTTAAGTTTATAGTATGTGGCTCTTACATTAAGCAAATTTGGCTACACCTGACATGACAACCTATTTGATCCAAGAAAAACTTAAAATTAAAACTTGGTCTCTTATTGCCAGTCCATGGCCTTAAACCTTACAACTCTCAACTTAGGATCCTAAGCACATTTGCTGCTTCCTTTGCTCTTCCCATTGCAAGCATTCTAGGAGAAGGAAGTCCTGCTTGTGACTTTTCTAGACTAGAGATATCGCATTAGCCATTACTTGGAAACAGGATACTGGGATAAGGGAATCTCAGGCCTCATCCAGCAAGAAACAATTACCGGCATGTTTGTCCCGAAACAGCTTTTCTCCTAGAGTAGAGCTGCTCAGAGGTTCCAGAATCCTTCAATATGTAATTCTGACTATCAAAAGTATACAAGCTAAAACAGATGTATATCTAAACATTAATGTGGAGAAGACTAATGGGATAGTGCAAATGCATTTTTGCCATTTCTGTTTTATCATGGCCTCCAGTCATTTACAGTAATTTGTAAGTGACATTGGGCCTTTGCAGACTGCTAGAAATAGTGCAAACTGAGTTCACTTTAACTGCCCTGGCTCAGTGCTAGGGAATCATGGGAATTGTATTTTTTTCTGATACATTGCACCTTCTCTGTCAGAGAACTCTGGTGCCACAATAAACTACAGTTCCCATAGGTTTTTGTGGGTTTTTCGGGCTGTGTGGCCATGTTCTAGAAGAGTTTCTTTCTGACGTTTCGCCAGCATCTGTGGCTGGCATCTTCAGAGAATACTGTAATAGAAGAAAGTGGGTCTATATATACTGTGAGACCCTGGTTAGGGAGGAGTGATTTCTACCGAACAATACCTATTTCTACAGAACAATACACAGTTTACATGGAAATCACTCCTCCCTACCCAGGGTCTCACAGTATATATAGACCCACTCTCTTCTATTACAGTATTCTCTGAAGATGCCAGCCACAGATGCTGGCGAAACGTCAGAAAGAAACTCTTCTAGAACATGGCCACACAGCCCAAAAAACCCACAAGAAACTATGGATGCCGGCCATGAAAGCCTACAACTTTACAGTTCCCAGGATTCCCTGGCAGTGAGCCAGGACAGTTAAAGTGGACTCAATTTGCACTATTTCTGGCAGTCTGCAAAGGCCAATTGTTGGAAATCCCCCACTGCTAGATTGCTGAAAAAACAGCAAGCCATATCTAGTTCCTAATGAAAATACAACTCCTAATGAAAATGAAACCTCCAGATCCTTTCAGTAATTCCCATAAACTGACATGCCCCCCCCCCAAAAAAATCACAAGATTTAATTAATGCCAAGGAAATACTGTCAAAAGTACGAGGCAAGGAACACCTGAGAGGGACTAAATAAACTATAGGCACAAGATCCAGTTCGATCTTGGAAGCTAAGCAGGGTCAGCTTTGGTTAGTGCTTGAATGGGAGACCACTAACAAATACCAGGTGCTGTAGGAACAGAGGAGGGAACTGGCAAAACCACCTCTGAGTATTCCTTACTAAAGAAAACTCTATGAAATTCATGGGGTTGTTATAAACTTACAGGCAACTTGAAGGCTCATACACATACACACACACAAAGGAGCACCTGAACATTACAACCTCACAATGAACATCTCTCACTCAGAACTTCTTCATCACAGCAGTCTTTCATCCAAGAAAAACCTGTGCAGGATTTGTTACTGTTAATTCCCTTGTGGTCTTCTTACAGTGCTCACTGGTATTTCATTAACCTAAATTGTTTGTGTCTTGCCAGCAATCCCTGCTGCACTCTGTACTTCAGAGGCTCCTGCTGGTGATTTACCCTGAGATTTCAAATATAAAGCAGATAGCCAATGCTGTAAAAGTGGAGCCTTACAAGTTCTTCAAGTCCTGATGTCACAATAAACTCTGATGGAAATGAACTGAGGTAGTCAACCACTTTACTTTACTGTCACAGTAAAGTCTTCTGTTTGAAGGGTGCCCAGGCTGAATTTGGTTTAATGATGAAGAACAAGGGCCTTGCAGATGCCCATCCAGTTAGTACCTGGACAGCAGACTGAGTAGCAGGTCCACAGGTCACAGATGCCCTACATGATAAGATTATATTTCTATTTAAATTACAGTAAGTACCTTATTTTCCTGCATATAAGATTACTTTTTAACCTGCAAAATCTGTGGTTAAAGTGGGGGGTTGTCTTATACGCCGGGTATAAGGATAAGGAGGATAGAGGTGCTAAAACTCTATATTTTGACTGGGAAAATTGGAGGTCGTCTTATACGCCGGGTCGTCTTATGCACCGGAAAATACGGTATTTCCAAATTTGCATCTCTAACATGTTGCTGTTGTGTGCCTTTAACATGGCAATCCTAAAATGACCCTGCCTGATCTTAGATCAAGGTCAACCATGTTCAGTACCTGGATAGGAGACCACCATTGAATATCAAGTGTTATAAGCTGTATTTCAAAGAAAGGAATTGGCAAATCACTTCTGAGTATTCCTTGTCTCAGAAAACCCTTCCATAGGGCCATCATAAGTCCACCAGCAACTTGAAAGCACATACACACATAAGGCAACCCTATCAAGAGGTTTTCTTAGCATGATTTTTTCAGAAAGGTTTGCCCTTGCCTTCTTCTGAAGCTAAGAGTATGACTTACCCAAGGTCACCCATTGGGTTTCCATGGCCAAGAGGGATTTGAACCCTGGTTTTCCACAGCCTTAGTCCAACCCTCAAGCCACTACAGCACATTTTCTGGATAAATTAGCAATGGAGCCATTTTATGAAAATAGGTACTTTTTTTGGCAATGCATAGGTGGTCACCCAAAACAGACTCACGAACTCTACTGAATATCTGAAATGGCAAAGGAGCAAAAGTTCTGATGCAACCTACTTAATGACTAACTCACTTAAGGCCATTTTACACTTTAGCAGAACAAGAGTGGCTTAACTTTTTTCTTTCTTAAATCTTATTATCAATCTCTGAAATTATTATTATTGTATTTGTATTTATTTATATCCTGCTTTTCCCCAAAACTGGGACTCAAAGCGGCTCACAATTTAAAAGAACCTTACGTTTAGATGCCTCAACACTCAAACATGAAAGGAGGAGTTACATAAAAGCTTCACATTTGCACAATTTTCACTTCAGCACATTCTGATGACAAAGCTAGTTAACTTTAGCACACATCAGGTTTCGCAACTCAGTACAAATCTTCTGGCAAGTAACAACAGCAGTTCTATTTTGCAGTGATTCCTATGTTGATAAGTGCAGAGTTAAACATTCTTCTTCTTGTTTCAGCTCATCATTTCATTCCACTTTTGATCTTTGCTGTTGTTGTGTGCCTCCAAGTCATTTTTGACTTAAGGCGACCCTAAGGCAAAACCATCATAGGGTTTTCTTGGCAAGTTTCATCAGAGAGGGTTTGCCATTACCATCCTCTTAGGCTGAGAAAGTGTGACTTGCCAGACGTCACCTAGTTTTTGTTTTTACACTCAAGTAGAAAATCAAACCCTGATCACAAGAGTCATAGTCCAACACTCAAACCACTACACCATGCTGGCTCTCATCACAATCGTCCAGTACTGATCTCAGTTGTTGTACTCCTAGATGACATTCTTTTAGAAATGGCCAAGATACTTTAAGGAAAGACAGAGCTAAATATATTTCTGGATTACAATACAGTCAGCCCTCCACATTTGCAGCTTTGACTTTTGCAGCTTTAATTTATTTGTGGATTTGATTAATATGTTCTCTCTAGGAATCTCTATGGGAGCCAGAGTGGTGTAGTGGTTTGAGTGTTGGACACTGGATATCAAGTAGAGAAAAAGGACAGGAAAGAAACGGGATGCAGTTTCCTGTGAATAAAAAGTTACGGGATTTCACTGATGGGAGAAGGATGGGATGAGCGCCATGTAGTGGGATGTCGTGTGATAATCTTTGCACAATCGTGTGATAAGCATAGAAGCATTCCGCTTCTCCCTCCTGTCCTTTTTCTCCATTTGATAATCTCCTAAGACTCTGGAGACAAGGGTTCGAAACCCACTGAGTGACCTTGGGCAAGTCACATGCTCTCAGCCTAAGAGGATGGCAATGGCAAATCTCCTTTGACCTAATTTTGCCAAGAAACCCAGTGCTAAATTTGCCTTAGGGTCACCTTAAGTCAGAAATGACTCGAAGGCACACAGCAACAGGAACCTCTAGGTTCTCCTGAGTAATTCTGCCAGACATTGTTCATAGTGTTACCTAGACTATCACCATAGTGTTACCTAGACTAGGAGGACCTAGAGCAGGGGTAGGCAACCTTTCCCCGTTAAGGGCCGAGGGACTTCAGCTCCCAGAAGCCTCAGCCATGTTGGCCAATAGTCCCATGTTGGCCAATAGCTCCTGGGATTCTGGGAGCTGAAGTTCCTCGGCCCTTAAAGGGGAAAGGTTGCCTACCCCTGACCTAGAGATTACTACAGAAAAACACTTCTCTAGGCATTTGTGGGTCTTCCAGTGTGATTCTATGATCAACTTCTGACAGATGTTGACCACAGAGTTGCACTGGAGGACCTAGGGATTCCTAGAGAGGTGTTTCCTCAGGTAAAAAAATATTTTTTTTTTAATTGTAATTTTTCTGCTTTCATGGGGGTCCTGTGTCCCTAATCCCAGTGAATGTGAAGGGCCCACAGTAATCCAGAAAAATATACAGCTGAAGTTCTGCCAATGATAATCAGAGTCTCTACAGCCCAATTAACCACATTAAGAACTTTCCCTTTAAGGTAAATAAATCACAATTCTCAGAAAGTAGCCAATCTTAACATAGCAGCATTGTTTGGTTTAGGAAATTGTGGTGTCTTTCTTTGACAAATCCGTTGAAGACGGAAGAACGGACAAACTCCCACATTTTGAGAACTAACAAAATGTCTCCATGAAGGACAGGGTGACCAGACGTCCTTGCCGCAAAAGAGGACAAGACACTGTAAAATGTAGGACATGACCAACTAAAAGGTAAAAACACTCATATGAATGTAAACTCATGCTGCTTAGTCACGCTCAAAGTGGAGGACATTTTGGAATTCCTCTGGGCAGAAGCTTGAAATGTAGGACATGTCCTGGAAAAGGAGGATGCCTTTCAAGGGCATTCAAGAAAAATGTAGGACATGACCAAATAAGAGCTAAAAACGCTAGCATAAATGTAAATGCATGCTTCTTAGTCATGTTCAAAATGGAGGACCTTCTGGACAGATGAAGGTTGAAATGTAGGGCACGTCCTGGAAATGGAGGACAACTGGTCACCCTGGGCATTCAAGAAACTGGAGGACATTGCAACTTAAAAGCTAAAAACGCTCATATAAAGATAAATCCATGCTTCTTAGTCATGCTCAAAAATGGAGGACATTTGGGACTTTCACCTGGACAGGCGTAAAATGCAGGACATGCCCTGGAAATTGAGGACGCCTGGTCACGCCTGGGCGTTCAGGAAAATGAAGGACATTCCAAAATAAGCACTTATATATAAATATAAATAAATGCTTCTTATATTCAAAATGGAGGACATTTGGGAACCCCTCCTGGGCAGAACCAGGTGAAATGTAGGGCAGGTCCGGGGAAAGGAGGGCGCCTGGTTCCCCAGCTGGAGGACCAACCAACTAAAACGATGGGTTTTCTACACAGCCAGGAGCCAGAGGCTACTTGACAAGCATGGCCTCCGAGAGCATTGCGGGAAATGTAGTCTCGGAACCTTTAAGACTAGGTCGCAACCCTGGCAACCGGTCGGTCAGAAAGACTACATTTCCCAGAAAGCGCTTTTCCCTCCGGCGCCCACGCGGCGTTTCCTCGAAGAGGCTGCATAAGACGGGGCATGTTCCAAGACTAAGTCCATGAATGCAAGACAGAAAGTGAAAATAACCTTTCTTGCCTAGACATGCTTCCATATTTTATGAAGAATCCAGCTAAAACGGAAAGTGAACAGCTGCTCCTCAAACGTTTCTTATAAGGACTAAGGAGGGCTCCATCAGGGCTGAGCAGCTCTGTTCAAGGGGAAAGAATGGCAGACAAAATGGAAAGCACACACAATATAGGGGTTGCAGACTGCCAGAAATAGTGCAAATTGAGTCCACTTTTAGGGTTAGGGTTATTGCTAGGGAATCATGGGAATTGTTTTTTTCCTGAGACATTGAGCCTTCTCTGTCAGAGAGCTCTGGTGCCACAATAAACTACAGTTCCCATGACTCCCTATCCCTAACCCTAAAAGTGGACTCAATTTGCACTATTTCTGGCAGTCTGCAACCCCCCAATAGACACACACACAATACACACACACACAGAGGAAAAACAGGAGCACCTCACCACTGCCTTGGTTTGCAAATGCATACACAAAGACACACACACACACCATTAGGTCCCCTGGGAAAGGGAAACACTTCACAACCTTGGTTTGCCAACACACACACACACACACACAAAGGAAAGGGGAACACCTCACCACTGCTTTAATAATAATAATAATAATAATAAAATTTATTTATACCCCACCCAATGAGGACCCAATCAGGGCGGCTTACAAGTTTAAAAGCATAATCCAGATAAAACATATAATACAAAAGACCCACCCACCCCCCCTTAAAACAATATTAAATTGCTTTAATATTTGTTTTGCAAATACAAACACAAAGACACACACATATAGTGTGTGTGTGTGTGACTTTGCCCTGAGAAAGGGGAACATCTCATCAACTTGATTTACAAGTACACACATATATGCACACACGCACACACCATTAGCCCCCTGGGAAAAGGGAACATGTCACCACTGCCTTGGGTTTGCAAACACAAACACACACACACACACACACCATTAGCCCCCTAGGAAAGGGGAACACCTCACCACTGCTCTGATTTGCAAATACACACACAAAATACACCAACACAGAAAGGAAAACAGAACCCTTCACTGCTGCCCCGAATTGCAAATGACACACACACACACACACACACAATACACAAACACACAGAGGAAATCAGAACCCCTCACTACTGCCCTGGATGGCAAATGCACACACAAATACAGAAACACAGGGAGATGCAAAACTCACTCCTGCCTGGATTTGCAAATTCACACAACAAACACAGAGAGGAAAACAGGAGCACCTGATTCGCAATGCACTATTGTAGGCGGCAGAGGGGCCCTACATTATATTCCTCCAGGCCTCTGGAGCAGAGAAAAAGAAACGGGAGGGAACAACCACTTACCAACTTTATAGGGCAGCTTGTCAGACATGCTGAAGAGAGACAGAGAGAGAAGGTGATACACGAGTGACCAGAGCTAGGACCTCCTCCTCGGACAAAAGGCGGCAGGAAGAACGTGGTGCCACAGGAGCCGCCTTTAAATAGCCTCGCTTCCCCCGGCGGCGGGTCCGAGGGCCGCCTCCACCAATCCGCGCGGGGCATAGGGTGGTGGGCGTGGCCTCGGAACCTCTGAAGGAGAGGAGGAGGAGAAGACGGCGTGGGCGGGCGCTCGAAGCTTTCAGAGGCGTACAAACAGAAGCGACGCCCGCCCGCGTGACGACCGACGCCCTTTGGGGTGCTTGAGAGCATTGTGGGTAGCAGGGTGGCCTCGGAGGCTGCTCGCCTCAAGCTGTGGCAATCACGAGTTTGGGGCCTGGCTTGCGCTGTGGAGGCAGTCCTTCCTAGAATATTTCCACACCGTAGACTTAAAGCAGTTTGGCATTCTGGGATTTGTAGTTTAGTGAGGTATTCAATCTGTCAGAGAATCGTAGAAGCATAGAGTTGGAAGAGTTTGGTGCCACTTTTTATGTGGTATGTGTGTGCCTTCAAGTCGTTTCCCACTTATGGCGGCCCTAAGGTGACCCTATCATGGGGTTTGCTTGTCAAGATTTGTTCAGAGGAGGTTTGCCATTGCTTTCCCCAGAGGCTGAGAGAGTGTGACTTGCCCAAGCCACCCTGGCCAAAGTAGGAATTGAACCCTGGTCTCCAGAGTTGCAGTCCAACACCCAAACCACTTAAGCCTTGCTGGCCCTACTAAAGGCCTAAGCAGACTGCCAGAAATAGTGCACATTAAAT
>CM034706.1:235882111-235903733 GCA_020142125.1 Phrynosoma platyrhinos
ACTTGAGGACCTACACATGCCTCCAGAAGTGTTCTCTCTAGCTCCTTTAGTGCAACTCTGTGGCCAGTATCTGTGAGAAATTGACCCTGGAATCGGACTTGAGGACCTACAGATGCCTAGAGAAGTGTTCTCTCTAGGTCTTCCAGCACAATTCTGTGGTCAATATGTGCTAGAAATTGACCCAAGAATTGGGCTGGAGGACCTACAAATGCCTAAAGAAGTGTTTTCTCTAGGAATCTCTAGGTTCTGCAATTTAACTTATAGTGAATGTAAACCATGGAGTCACACTGGGAGGACCGTTCTAGAGGTTCCAAGAGAGAACATAACCAAATCTGTGAATAATCAAAGTTGCAAAAGTTAAAGCTGCAAATGTGGAGGGCCAACGTATTCTTTTGTGTGGTAGTGGTTTTCTGCTTCTCCAATTCCTCTAGTCATCCTCCACACCCACTGCCCACTCTGGCTATCCTTTCTTCAGATCCTGAGTAGTTCTGTTGTTGCCCAGAGGAACAGAACAAGTGGTTCACTCAGATCATTCATGGGGACCTTGGGATTCAGGAGAGTAAAGAGTGGGTACCGTTCCTAATTCTTGTCAGTGGCTCTGAGTAACCAACAAGACAGAGGTGGTTGTTATTTGGTGGGGTGTGTGTGCAAGGACTGTGATCTTAAGTTTTCTCCAACCTCTTTAGTTTCATTGTATATACTCATGTATAAGTCTAGAAATTTTACTAAAAAAATTGACCCGAGACACCTTAATCAATTGATCACGTCATTGTACGTACTATTGTTGTTTTCAACTCATGGTGACACTAAGGTGAGCCTATCATGAGGTCTACTTGGCAAGTTTCTTCAGAGGGGGTTTGCCATTGCCATCCTCTAAGGCTGAGAGAGTGTGACTAGCCCAGTGGGTTCCCGTGGCTAAGCAAGGATTTGAACCCTGGTTTCCCACAGTCCTAGTCCAACAGTCAAACCACTACACTACGCTGGCTCTCTTAACTGCAAAGAAACTATTAAAGTACTGTACTTTAACTTTTATTTTAAAAAGGAACTATCCCCTGGTGAAAGGCTAGAGTATAATCTGTCCCAGAAGCACTGACTCCCTCTACTCTCTCATCCATCTACCTTTAATGTGAGCAAAAACAGTTATGCCTGTTGGAATTTTGTAGGCTCTTCCTTTGCTTCGTCCTTTGGATCCTTTGTTACATGCCTTTAGGTTTTACTCTTAACTTATCCATGGGTCATATCACAATCCATAATTTTGGCTGGAAAACCTGCTCTCGATTTATACATGTTGACTTATAATCGAGTATATATGGTTCTTAACATTTTTCCAGTGGGGGTGCAATCTACACTGTAGAAATAATGCAGTTTGACAGCATTTTAACTTCCATGGCTCCATCCTATGGAATCCTGTGATTTGTAGTTTTGTCAGGCACCAGCAGTCTTTAGTAGAAGAAGTTAAAGCTCTTGTAAAACTGCAGTCCCAGGATTGCATAAGATGGAGCTACAGTGCTTAAATGGTGTCAAATTGCTTTATTTCTACAGTGTAGAGGCACCCTAGGTCTCTGTTCCTTCTCTGTTCTCTTCTGCTCTAATCTGCCACCTTGTCATGATTTATTAGTATCAAATATCTTCCTTGTTCTTGTGCATTATGGTTTGTGTGTCTGTCTCTGTCATCTAGTGGTCATACCCAAGTAGCGCTAGCTACTAATTACTGGGAAATCCCTCCCTTCTTTGGAAAGAAGCCAGTGGATAAATTATTAGGTTTGTCTGGAGGGAAAAACCCTAGATCAAATGCTCACCTAGTTGCAGCACTTTGTGTATGCGCTGTGTGTGTATGATCCCTATTTATCTGTGACTCAGTTTAGCGCATGGTCCTATTTATTTACAAACAGTGTGCCCCTTGACATTGTTTTGTTTACTATTTCAAAAGTACCTACTATATGTGTACTTGTTGCAGGAAGGGTGAACTGGTTTTTGCTGGATGGTCTCGTGTCCTCCTTGTCAGTTCATAGGTTTATTGAGATGTTAAAATGCCTAAATACCCTAAAGGCACCAGATCCTGTCTGATATTGGAAGCTAAGCAGGGTCAGTTCTGATTAGTACTTAGATGGAAGGCTGCCAAATAATACCAGGTGCTGTAGGCTATATTTCAGAGGAAGGAACTGGCAAAACCATCTCTGAGTATTCCTTACTTAAGAAACCCCTATAAAATTCATGGAATTGCCCTAGGTCAACAGGTGACTTGAAGGTACACACACACACACACACACACACAAATACAAGTGCAGCTTTTTGCTCGTAAGAGCAGAGGGGTGAAATAAATACAGTCAAATATAGTGGATTGTGGATAATACTATTATACTGAAATTAAGGCTTCTTAGCTACCCAGCATGTGTTAGGATTGTTATTGTTTTGTTTGAACTGGAAAGGTAGAGTTTCTTTTTAGTTTACATACAGTAGTCCAAAACTCTGTTTTGCATAGTCTTTTTATATGATTTGGAAAATGTTGTACCTGTCTTCAAAAATGGGGGGAAGACACCGAAACAATTACTTCCCAGTCAGCCTTACATCAGGACCAGGACAGATTCTGGAGCAAATCATGAAACAGATGCTCTGTAAGCACTTAAAGAATGTACTGATGGTAAGAGCTGTCTCAGAGTATGGTGGTGTCACTTTATTAGGAGGTTTTTAAAACAGAGGCTAGATGGCTATCTGTCAGGAGTACGGTACTTTGATTGTGTATTTGTGTATGTTCGGGGGTTGGACTGGATGGCCCTTGTGGTTGCTTCCAACTCTGTGATTCTAAGTACTTTATGTAATTATATCTAGGTTGTCAGCCACTTGTACAGTTAGCATTGTCTTGGTTTCTTGAAATCAGTTGCCCCAGGTGCTTCTACATATGCAGTAGTGAACTGTAAGGTTGTTGTCCTATACTCACATGGCAGTACAACCTGTTGAATACATAGAAGGATTATCCAGAAGGATTTAATTTCTGGTAGTTGTGCTGGAAGGGCTTTAAATTTTCTAGATATCTTGGGTTCAGAGTTGACTGAGATTTGTTAAAAATTAATAAGCAAAATATTGAGACCACTTTCCATTATAGCAATTTAGAAAACATGGAGAATGTTTGAACATTTTATATCATCTCCCATTCATTTAAATACGAGGACATACAGCTGTGGTATGTCCGGGAGCAGTTTTAATAATAATAATTTTTATTTTTATCCCGCCCCTCTGCTAAGCAACTGGGGTGGCGTACAACAAATTAAAACAACATCACAAGTTAAAATAAACCAAGAATCCCTTTCCCTAACCCACCCACCCCTTAAAAATATATTAAACTATTAGTAAGTTAAAATACAAGATACAAGATAAAAACAATATAAAGGGATGTACAGGTAGCAGCATGACAGAGGCAATTAAGAGCCAGAATCAATATCTTCTCCTTTTCTTTTTCTTTTTGGGCCGGGATGTTATTCAGGGAAGGCCTGCCAGAAAAGATCCTTCTTGACTGCCTTTTTCAAGCTGTCAAGGGTGGTAATGAGACGGATCTCATCCGGCAGGCCATTCCATAATCTGGGAGCAGAGGCAGAGAACATCCTGTGGGAGGTTGCCGACAGCCTAGTTTTCATAGGCTGTAGCAGTTTCCTCCCAGAGGACCTAAGAGCACGGGGAGGGTCATATGGAAAGAGACGGTCCTGGAGATAAGTTGGACCCAAGCCATGTAGGGCTTTAAAGGTAAAAACCAACACCTTGTAATGTAATGGAAGCTAATAAGCAGCCAGTGGAGAGATTTTAGCACTGGTGTTATGTGCTCTCTCCTAAATATACCAGTGACCAATCTAGCTGCCATGTTTTGAACTAACTGAAGCTTCCGAATTAGGCACAAGGGTAGCCCCATGTAGAGCGCATTGCATAAATCAAGACGGGAGGTTACCAGAGCATGTACCACAGTTTCAAGGGCCCTACTTTCCAGGAAAGGGCGCAGCTGGCATATCAGTCGAAGCTGATAACAAGCACTCCTGACTGTCACATTCACCTGACTAGTCATGTGAAGCAACGAATCTAGGAGTACCCCCAGACTGCGAACACAGTCCTTGGAGGAGAGTGTGACTCCATCCAGGACTGGGAGTTGTGTTCCCAGACCTGGTTTCAGGCCCGTAACTGTTAGTACCTCCGTTTTGTCTGGATTCAGTCTCAATCTGTTTTTCCTCATCCAGTCCATTACCGCTTTAAGACAGTCATTGAGAGGAGAGACGCCATCTGAAGTCTGAGACGATGATCTGGTCATGGAGAGATATATCTGGGTGTCGTCAGCGTACTGAAGACACCGAGCTCCATGCCTCCGAATGATCTCCCCCAGCGGCTTTATGTAGATATTAAACAACATCAGGGACAGGATTAAGCTCTATTTTGGAAGAGCAACTGTCCCCGAGCCTCACCCTCTGGGATCTGCCCGAGAGGAAGGAACGGAACCACTGCAAAGCAGTGCCTCCGATTCCTAACTCTCTCAGGCGATCCAAGAGGATGGAGTGGTCTATTGTGTCAAAGGCCACTGAGAGGTCCAAGAGCACCAACAGGGTCAGACTACCCCTGTCGATACCCAAGTGGAGGTCATCGGTCAGAGCGACCATGGCCGTCTCCACTCCATATACTGTCCTGAAGCTGGTTTGAAATGGATCGAGATAATCAGTTTCATCCAAGACTGCTTGGAGTTGGGAAAAGACTGCCCTCTCGATGACCTTGCTTAAAAAAGGCAGCAAGAAGACCAGTCTTTAGTTGTTCCTGCCCAGGGGGTCCAGGAAAGGCTTTTTCAGGAGAGGCTTAACCGCCACCTCCTTTAGACAAGATGGAACGATGCCTTCCCTGAAAGACGCATTGATAGTATCCCGAAGGAATACCCTCAACGCGTTCCCCCCCCCCCCCGGACGACCAGCCAAGATGGACATGGATCGAGAGGGCAAGTCGTCTTCCTCGCACTACCAAGAAGCTTGTCCACGTCATTGGTACTCACAGATTGAAGCTGATCCAGTAAAATGCCATCAACGGAGTTGCTGGACACCTCATCTATGGATTCTGTCAAAACACTGGCATCTAGGTCGGCTCTTATCCGAGAGATTTTATCTGCAAAATAGATGTTAAACTCGTCACAGCAGGCCGTTGTTGGGTTAAGTAGAGGGTTCTGCACAGGAGTTCCCCCACTACCCTAAACAGCTCTGCTGGACGGGACTCTGCAGATGCAATACGTGCAGAAGAGAAAGATCTCTGCGCTGCACGTATTGCCTCCTGATAGGAATCAAGATGTTTCCTATGGCGAGTTCTGTTGGACAAGAGTCGAATCTTCCGCCATTCGCACTCTAGTCATTGTCCAGCCTGCTTCATCTTCCTAAGCTCCTCTGAATAACATGGCTTACGATTAGGAGCGGGCTGGAAAGGATGCTTGGGAGCGATTGTGTCGATAGCCTTGGTAAGATCAATGTTCCAGGTATTAACCAAAGCTTCAACAGAATCATCAGCGTTTTGAAACATTAAACCCTCTAAGACTTTCTGGAATCCAATTGGTTCCATTAGCCTTCGATGGTCCACCACCCCCGGTGGGGCAGACAGTGGCTCTGAGTTCCATCTTGACCAGAAAATGATCCATCCATGACAATGTGGAGGTATTAATAACCTCTGCCCATGGATATTCCTGCTACGTACTGAAGATCGCATTGAGTGTATGACCCGCACAATGAGTGGGCCCGCTAACCAACTGGGATAGGCCCATGTTTGTCATGGTTTCCATGAACTCCGCTTACCACCCCACTCCAGTCCTTGCCAAGGCTGCGATCTGCCCCTAAGCCATACAGAGTGCTAAAAATGCCAACAAATGAAGCAAAACTGGATGTGCACAAAAGTCTACTGTTTTTTTAACATGGATATCCATATAGATAGATAGGTATAGATAGATAGGTATAGATTTAATATTAAACAGTGCTGGGGGGGTTGGCCTATTTAAAAGGGGAATTGTTGCTCTGGGGGGCATTTTATTTTATTTGCAGACCAGGAAGTCTGGAAGGACTACAAAAACCAAAACCCTGAGGAGGGCCCTAACATGGCCCCAGAACCAGACTTAAGGAAACATTTTAAAGCAGTTGTAATTGTCAGGTCTTAAATATACTTGCAGTCTGATTTGTTGTTGTTGTTGTTGAGTGCCCTCACGTTTACAAATTATGACGATCCTAAGGTGACCCTATCACAGGTTTTCTGGGGCTGAGTGTGTGTGACTTGCCCAGGGTCACCCAGTGAGTTTCCATGGCCAAGCAGGGAATCTCCAGAGTCCTAGTCCAGTGCTTAATCACTACAATGTGCTGGTTCTCTTACAGCCTGATGCTTACTAAGAAGTCAGTCTCATGAAGTTCACCATGTCTCGCATCCTATTTAGTATGCTTAGAGTTGGAATCTTACAATCATTCTTCATGAGGTCTCTTATGTGGGGAACTAGCACTCTCCAGGGACTGACCACTGCTGGGTCCTGGATCAGCACCGTCCATGGATCCCCACTTGAATTAGTACTGCTTTTCAGTACAATCCTATGCAAGGTTACTAGACAATTCCAGGAAGTTTACTCTTTAGTGATTTTGAACAGGCTTGCATTCTTGATCTTATGGCATTGCTCACAGTATGATCATCTTAAGACAACTTGGAAAAATATTTGATAAAATATTTGTTGTTGTTGTTGTTGTTGTTATTGTGTGCCTTTAAGTCATTTCCAACTCAAGGTGACCCTAAGGCAAATCTATCATAGGGTTTTCTTGGCAGGTTTCTTCAAAGGGGGTTTGCCATTGCCATCCTCTGAAGCTGAGAGAGTGTGACTTGCCCAAGGTCACCCAGTGGGTTTACATGGCTGAGTCGGGATTTTAACTTTGGTCTCCACATTCATAGCCCAGTGCTCAAACCACTGCACCACGCTGGAAAGGAATATGCTTTCCTTCATAATTATTTTGAGGACCATGTGAGCTAACATATATAAGTAAGACTGTAAAGGGTTGTGGTGACATTTTTGAAAGTTGTCAGGGTTAGAAGGCTCTGAAGTCTGAACAGTACGGACTAAATATCATGGACTGATAGTTCAAATAGCTGACCAAGATGTGAGATAGCAAGTTCTATTCTGTTTAGAAACACAACAAACTCTGATAGGAACAAAAAACAGCAACACTTCCTGATGATGTTATAGTAGTCAGCCATACATTTTAAAGTGCTTTTAGTTTTCATATTTCTGTGTTTGAAAATGTTTACAAGCTCAACATCAGCTGTTGGACAATGACAGTCTTATCAAGGAGAGTGAGATCCGAGGGCAGAGGAGCTACTTTGCCCAAAACCAAGCTGGGTTCATGTTAGCATAGTGGGGGGAGGGGGGAGGAACAGCTCTTTTCTTCACCTCTGTCCTTTTTTCTTGTTTTGTTTTTTCTTGTTATGATTTTTCTCCTACTGGTTGTGCTGGGAGAGAAATTATATATACCAGCTCTGTGAGTGGCCTGACATTTCCCTGAGAGGGTGTGAGATGTGGATCCTCTGAATCTGTAGTTCTCCCTTTGACACATCTGTGAAACACACTCATTTTCTCTTCTGCTGTTGCTGGAACAGCAAAGGGAATTGTTTCTGTAGCAGCTCACAGGATGTGTGAAGTTGGAATTTTCTCTCCTCCCACAGAAAGAGGGACACATCCTTCTTTGGCACCATGACGTCTTCCAGTAATAGTCATAGAATTGCAGCCAAAGGCATTTGACAGGTATTTAGAGACCTTATTGATTAAGCAGCATGCTATTTCTTGAGATTTCAGTTTGTTTCTGTTGGCTGGAATTCTCTTGGGGTTTTACATTTATGTAGCTGGGCCCACTTTGCAGGTGGTTGGACATTTTCCTGATTGCATAAGGCTGTTTCTGAGACCTCCTTATTCAAACATTTCCCTAGGTTGTGAAGCAGTCTGACATGCTCCTGGAATGATGTAGAGGCACAGTTATGCCCTCTTCCCCACCAGAGTAGCTGTCTTGGTGACATGTTGTGCTATGCCTGCTCTCAACAAGATGCTAGCCATTCTACTTGTTTTAGCAGAAACATATCTCCATTAAGGATAGCACCTTAAATGTTGAGAAAATTGTACATTATTGGGACTTCTAGGCTGGTGTGGGAGGTGTGAGGAGCTCCCCAAAATGCTCACTTTGTGTGGTGAAGCTGCAATTTAAAATGGGGTGGGTTTTTTTACCCTAAAGCAGCAACTATCCCCCTTGGTATAGGGGGTACAGAGGGGAACTCATGGAGGCTCCAGAAGGGTTTTAGGACTGAAGGGGAGTGGAATGGAGTGTAGGTTTGGAGAAACCGGGGAAGCCAGGAGGCAAACCCAGTGGCGCGACAGCAGCCTACTCAAAACATTGTCGGCACCTCACACCAACGCCAGCTTTAAAGCTAACTAAAAATAAAATAAAGCAACAACAAGAAGCTATCTAACAAACGGACTACCATTACTCCAAAACTGTGGAAGGACGCTGGTAATAGAAACCTCTCAAGACAAATGAGCAAAAGCAGGTAGGAAGAAATTTCTGTTCCACTTTTCTGGACTTTATAATTTTTATACAAAACAACTAAATAAAGAAAAAGGATAGAACAAAATTAGACCTAAACATGAGTGAGTAATAGATACAAAGAACAAAGTTACAAAGAACAAGAATAAAGACTATTGTAACATTGGCTAATGCACAGGTGAAGAAGTGAAAGGAAAGAAATTAGCAACATAGAGGAAATACAGAGATTTGTACCAACAAAATATAAACTGCAACAATTAAGAAGAAAAAGAAGATTAAACATTTTTTTTAAAAAGAAAATTGCACATTATTAACTTATTAAGCATGTAACATCCCTTTATTGTATTTATCATACACTGTACAGAGTTTAATTTATATTGATATGTATTTTTCAAGGTGACTTTTTAAATGAAGTTTGGCCCTTCACATTTGCGGTTTTGACTTTTGCAGATTTGATTATTTGTAGTTTTGATTAATATGTTCTCTCTGGGACTCTCTAGGTCTCTCTAGGTCCTCCAGTGCAACTTTGCCAGAAATTGACCATAGAGTTGCACTGGAGGACCTGGAGATTCCTAGAGAGCTGTTCCCTTAAGTAAAAAGAATAGGTTTTTTTTAATTTGTAGTTTCTCCACATTTATGAGGGTCCTTCACCCCTAACCCAAGTGAATGTGGAGGAAGCACTATATTTATGCGGCAATTAATGGCTTGGCAAAAGACTTGATTTATTCTGGATGTGAGACATGATTATTTAAGAGTTCCAGGTATTAATAGAGTTTCTAGGTGAATAATAACATTCTAGACCTGCTTGTTTTGGGAGTAAGTATACCTTACTGTTTCATGAAAATTTGAAATTATGCTGCTTTATATTAATCTTTTAAATACAGTACCTTTTGCCATTTTAAAAGTTCTTTTTAAAAACTGAAATTGTTCTAGAATCCAGTGATAATCGCAGACAAACATTTTCAGTCACAGAGCTTATTTCCCACTAAAAGCACTTGAAAGTGCAGCCCTGTTTCTAGTACTGTTACTGCTTAGCGCACTAGTGATAAACTGTTAACATAGCACTGCAACACCTTAATTAATAAACCCTAAATAGCCATGTTTTTGTAGGTTTCACTAAATATTGCTTATCCTGGCTCTCAGTTCATTTGGCAGTTAACGTGCAAATATTTCTAATGGACGAGGGCCAACAACACACAGGGATGCAAAAGCAGAACAAAAATGTTTTGTAAAAGAAGCCATTGAAATTAACACAAATCATGTTACAGTTCATGGTAGTTGTGCAAAAAGAATAAATTCAGATTCAAAACAAGTTATGGAAAACATGTGTTTATAAATCCAAAAAGGAGAGCAGAATGGAAAAAATTGCTCAAACCAACATAGGCTGTGCTTTTGGTGATGGCAGTTTAGCAGTTGTAAAATTTGGCTCCCCAGTTCTGTTCTGTCCACATTCTTGGGGATTTAGGTGAAACTTATAAAATTGTTCTTTGGAATCTGTTCATTGACTGAACCATCTACTTTACTGAAATAAGTACAAATCACAATGTTTATTCAATGACCAAAGAACCTTCAGACTCAACTGAATGTTGGTCTTCTTGGAATAAATATCTGGCTGGGATAGAGGCAGCATCTGAATTCCTTCTTTAGAGGAACACTTGAGTATTCTGTACAATGGCAGAGTTAATGTGTTATAAGAATATTAGTAGAGCTCTGTAGTCGAAAGATCTATCTAGATTCTACCTTTTGGCTATCAAATCTTTTAGTAGGGCATGAAAGCAATACATTTCCTACCAAATGAACTGAGACATGGTGTCTCTGAAAGTTGACATTCCATACATCTATCATAGCTAGTACAATTGTTTAGACATAGCATCTGTGAATTTGTCCAATATCCTTTTAAAGCCTTCTAATTCAGTGCCCATCATTTGACTTTTTGCAAGAAATTCTTTTTTAAATAAGTTGTGTCTTTTATAAAGCAGTACGGTACTTTCTATTAACTGTCAACAGTTGCCAGTCAGTATCATAGTAATGGTGTGTTTGTCCCAAAAATATGTATTTCATGATTTCCTAAGTTCACAAAATAAAGTTTTATAGGAAACTGAAGCATTTAATGACTCAGTGCTTACAGTGTTTCTATACTATAAGCATTACAAAATTTCTCACAAACATCTTATGTTTTGCATTAAACTCCAACACATAAAAATTCCATGCATAACTTAATACAGTTGTTCACTGTCCACATGGGGAGAGGCATAACTTGATAGAGCACATACTTTGCAATATATAAGTCTCAAGATCAGTTCCTAGTATTGCCAATTATGAGTTCTTAAATCAAAAGATTTAATCTACCCATAACCTGGGCTGCATCTACACTGCAGAATTAATACAGTTTGACCCTGCTTTAACTGCTGTGGCTCAGTGCTATGAAATTCTGGAGTTTGTAAATTTGTGAGATATTTAGCCTTCTCTTTTTGTCAGAGAACTATGGTGCCACAACAAATTACAAATCCCAGGATTCTGTAAGATGGAGCCATGACAAAGTGATGTCATACTGCATTAATTATGCAGTGTGGCAGCAACCCTGAATAGATAAATTATACAACTTCCATATATGAGAGTTCCTTGTATCTCTTAGGAGCACACAAAATAGAAGGATGCAGGTTTTTGCACCAATTGATGTGCAGGTATATATTAAAACTACTGGAAGAAACTTAAACTGTTAATGGAGCCATGTATTTCATTGCCCTTTAGGGAAACAACGAGCTTTGCAGGCTATCGTAGGGACTAGTGACTAGACTGTGAATGTAGTGGCTTGTGGAACACAGCAGTGTGTACCACATAATAAATTTTAGCCACATGTCAAGTTGTAGCATAGTTTGCAAAGAGTATATGTCATCACCATTTGAGAGGGAGAGCCTATACATACCTGCACACCACTTCTGTAATTCATTATTTCCTTGTATTTGCAAGAGGCGAGATTACAAGAATGTTAGATACCTCAGTGCATTGTTAGTTAAGCATGGTGTACCGTCATTATCTGTAAATGCTTTATATCCAGATAACATGTGAGACATCTCAGCAGCGTATTGATTCAAACCTTTACCTTTTGTTTTCTCAATAGTAGCATTTACAAGTGTATTTTGCTGCTCTTTTAGGGGCAGCAAAAGGAAGGATCGGAGCTGCAGCGTGGGGTTGTTGCGGCCCTGATTCACCGCTAGTAGGGGCGGCTCAGAGCCACCCGAAACAGGCCATCTGTAAAGGCCCTTAGTCACCCCACAGATACAAATGCTTGGAGGGAGGCTGTGCCAACCTTTATCCTTTCTTAAAACAGCAGCTTAATATAAGTTGTTGTTGTGTGCGTTCAAGTCACTTCCAACTTACAGTGAGGCGAACCTATCACCAGGGTTTTCTTGGCAAGATTTGTTCAGAGTGGGTTTGCCTTTGTCTTCCTCTGAGGCTGAGAGGGTGAGGCTTGCCCAATATGAATAGCATGCATTAATGAATGGACCTCATTTGGCTACTTCCAGTAAAGTGTTATTCCCCAACCCAAGATGTCAAGAAGAATGCAGGACTAGGCCTGGATGAACTTTGCCAAAGAATGTACTTTGTTGAAGGTCTCATACACCAGCTAGTACTGGTTTGTCAGCAGAGAGAGGCAAATTCCTCCTAGCCTTCTTCCTTGTCTCTGAGGCTATTTTGCCATGGTTGGGGATAATTGGCTCAGAGCACTGTCATGAAACATTCACTTTTAGAATCATACCTACTGTCTTAATTTTCTGATTGCAATTGATTTAACTTCTTGTTTAAAAAGTTAATAACAATGGAAAGCCTATCCTGATCTATAAAATACAGCTATTGTTAAGATTTTAGAGCTAAACTTCTCTTCATGTGTGTTTGAAGTTTGCAAGATTTCACTTCACTTGTTAAAAGAATTAAATTCAGTAAGTCACAAACTTTTGTTAAGGTTGTTACTATGCATATTTGAAATAGGAAAACCCTGGTGCATAGTTGCAGGTTTGTATGCATGTGATGTTTACTCCTAAAATCTAGAATTAATTAACATCTTGATCTCTGTAGAATCTATAGCACAGAAGGGGGAGTAGGATGGGTTTCCCAGTTTACCCTAATGCAGACTCATATACAAAGTGGGATTTTGATAGAAGCCTAGATCTAGTAAAAAGAAATGTCTGAATGTGGTGGAAAAGGTGGTTGAGTATAGTTCTCAAACATGAGCCTCTAGATTTGTTAGACTTCAGTTCCTAGATGTCTTGGTCAGCCTGTCCTGTCCTCAGGGATTAAGGTAGTTCTAGTTCAATAACATATGAGGACTGAAGATTGGAAACCAGTGGTGTAAAACAGGGGACCTATTTCCAGTACTTGAAATAGTGGTTCAATCATGGTATCACTTTGGAGCAGAAGTCCACAGTCCCATTTAGAAAAATGAGTAGGAGGATCCCTGAGCGCAGTAGGAACTTATTCATCACTTGAAGTAAGTCACTTTACTACCCAGAAATGCCCCCCACAATGTAATTAGATATACAGTTTAAAATTTCTTAACTGAATCACAGAGTGAAAATTTGAAATCCCCATTTGTGGACTAGAGGAATTGATTGATTTTTAATCATTACATTTATCACTGTTATGGCTTCCTATAGTAAGAATTTTCTTCAGGTGAATCTCTATATTTAGATAGAAGGCAAACCAGTAGCCCAGTGTGTTGGCTATGTACCCAGTCTACAAAATACAGCCCTATATTGCAATGTAGGTAAAAGGTACCTTTTTAAAGAATCATAGAATTGGAAGAGACTACAAGGGCCATCCAGTTCAGCCCTTTTCCATGCAGGAATACTCAATCAAAGCTCCTGACAGATGGTCATCTAGGCTCTGTTACTGATAGCAGAACAGCTGCTATCAGTACACCATTAATAGTGGTTATCTGCCCTGGTTTACTCCCTATCATCTTGGGGTTCAGGGATTGATGAAAGGTGTGTGAGTGGGAGAGAACTCATAGTGGACTATGTTTGGATGGAGAACTGCCACAAGTGCAAAAAAGCTTGCAGTAAATAACCTCCTTAGCACTGGTACAACTGAGCTAACTACTTACCTGGTTACATGTAAGATAATATTGGTGATGAGAAACATTCAGAATTATATGTTCTGACACATAAGAGAAACTGATGTAATTTTTAAAGTGCAACCTTGGAAAGCATACTTTGATTTTGTTATGCATAGAATGAAGGACTTGATCCTGTTTCTGAAAGTGGCAGGAAAGGCCAGTTATGATTGTAGATTTTGTCAGTAAGAAATTTTCCAGAGAAATCAACATGTTGTCATGTTGCTGTTTATTACTTCATCTACTGGGAACTCTCCTGTTCTCCAAGAATCTCTAAATCTGTTAACAGAGGATCTGAGATTATGGTCCAAGGCACACTGCAGAAATAATCCAGTTTTAAACAGCTTTAACTGCCCTGGCTCAGTGCTAGGGAATCCTGGGAATTGTAGTTTATCATGGCACCAAAGCTCTGGCAGAGAAGGCTAAATGTCTCACAAAACTACAGTTCCCAGAATTCCATAGCATTGAGTCAGGGCAATTAAAACGGTCTCAAACTGGATTATTTCTGCAGTGTGTTTTGGACCAATGTCTTCAAGTTCCTTTAGTACTCTAGTCCTGAATTCATCTGGATCTGAAGATTTGCATTCATCTAGAATAGCTTGGTAGTCCTGTCCTATTTTTGGCTGCAGTTAGGGATGCAACAATGTAGTACGCTAAACATAGATTTTTGTTTTCTCAGCCTTTTTAAATTTTTATTTATGAGCTGTAATGCCCAATTTGGATCAGCTAACACACATGGAAAATACAGTCCAGTGCAGTGGTTAACATGTTGGACTTTAGATGGAAAGATCTGGATTCCCATCCTTGATACAACTTAAAGTTTACATTGTGGCTTTATGCAGTCTGTTTCAGAGTTGAAGGCCTACCTTACAAGTTTATTAGTAGCATAATATGTGTGAGTGTATTGGACTGAGCACAAGCGCATTTATTCCTCTCTGAACTCAATGGAGAATACAGATATCTCATTCAGTGTGCAGCTTTTCCTTTTTAAAAGACAAATGGGACTAATTTTAAGCAACATTCAAACTCCTGTGTTATTTTATTGTAACATATGGCCCTCCATATGAGAGTCAGCATCATTTATTGGTTTGAGCATTAGACTGGGAGACCAGAGTTTGGATTCCATATCAGCCATGGAAATCCAGTGGGTGACCATGGGCAAGTCACACACTCTCAGCCTCAGAGGATGGCAAAGGCAAACCCCCTCTGATGAAACATCTTTAAAAAAAACCTAGTATAAGTTGCCAGATGTCGGAAACCACTTGAAGGGACACAACAACAAGAACAACATAGACTCCAGCTGTTGTTAGACTGCAAATCCCAGCATCCCCTAGCTGGAGTAACCCATGCTGAGAAATGCTGTGAACTGGAGTTTGACAAAATCCAGCTCATGGAAGCTGTGCTATTTGACGGCATATACATAAAAACATTTTGTAATCTCTGGAGTCAGGTGGACCATATCTGGCCCAAGGCCTATCTCCAGCATCCCTTCCTTTTAAGGGCTTCAGTGAAGCTGGGTCCTGATCCTTGAAATCCACCCCAACCCTCCTTTCTTCACAGAGGCCTTAAAAGATTGCAAAAGGGAAGTAATAGTACCACTCTATTCTGCTTTGGCCAGACCTCACCTGGAATGATGTGTCCCATTCTGGACATCACAATTCAAGAGGGATAGTGACAAGCTGGAGCATGTCCAGAGGAGGGCAACCAAAATGATAAAAGGTCTGAAAACCATGCCCAATAAGGGGCACCTTAGAGAGCTGGGTATGTTTAGCGTGGAGAAGAGAAGGTTAAGAGGTGACACAGTAGCCATGTTTATATATTTGAAAGGGTGTCATATTGAAGATGGAGCAAGTTTATTTTCTGTTGCTCCAGAGACAAAGACATGGAGCAAAGAATTCAAACTACAGGAAAAGGGATTCCACCTAAACATTAAAAGATGGTAAGAGCTGTTCGACAGTGTAATATGCTGTCTCAGCATGGCGGAGTTGTTTTCTTTGGAAGTTTTTAAGTAGAGGCTGGAGTGCTTTGATTGTGTATGGCAGGGGCTGGCAACCTACGGCTCCCAGGCCGGTTCTGGCCCAGGTCGCCAGACTTACCAGCCCAGGCGGACCCCTGCTGCCGCCGCGCGCCGCCGCCGCACGTTTTGGCTTCCGTGCGGCCGCGCACGCCATGGCCGCCATTTTGATTTTCAAAATGGTGGGCGCAACATGTTTGCGCATGCGCAGGCGTACTGCACGTGCACAAACGAGTTGTGGCCGCCATTTTGGAAATCAAAATGGTGGTCGCGACATGTGCGACGGCAGCTGCGGCTGCGTGCGCTGCAGGAGTAGCGGTAGCGCCATTCCCTCCCCCTCAGCCTGGCGGAGAAGAGGACTTCGGGGGACTGGCCCAGGGCTCAAAAAGGTTGCCTACCCCTGGTGTATGGTATGTAAAGGGGTTGGACTGGATGGTCCTTGTAATCTCTTCCAAGTCTATGATTCTAAAAGATGGGTACAGAAAGACTAACATGTGCAGAGGAACCGCTCAGAGAGAGGGTTCCTCCCATCAGACACCCCCAGGCTCTCCCATTTCCTGACTCCCCTCTCTTATCACCACATTGAACTCCTCTTTCATGGTGACATGCTGGAGGAACAAATGGCTCCACATTAAGCCTTAGGGCCAGATATAGCCCATCTGGCTCCAGGGGCTGCAAAGATTGCAAAGTGTGAGCAATTTAACTCTCAAGTTTTAATTATGTAATTTATTTCTTACGGCACATTGGCAAGACCTAGACATATAGTTTGAGTTGTAGGACATGTTCTTTCAGGAGCTTTATGATAGTGATACAGATGGGAGGAAAGCTTGAACATCAGACAAGGATATTTTTGCTTCCATTCTATGCGAGAAAACATGGTTGTAGTACAGATAAGTTAAATGCATAGGAATTCCATGCTTTCTATCATGAATGAGAAAAATGCTCCAAATACTTTGATCCTTCACAAGCTTCAAAGGCTCTTCATTCTTTAGGGATAATAGTAAAGTTATGAGTCTTTTAAAATGTATTTCTTATAATATTTATTTCATATTTATTTAACATTAAAATACTTATAAACTTTGTAGGTTGAGGCAAACAAAATATATTAAAACCAATAATGCAAAATAAAATCCAGATAGCCATCTTGATCCCATGCCAGGAGAATTATTTTAACTGTTCCTTGTTTTAATATGTTGTTCGCCGCCCCGATTGCCAAGCAGAGGGGCGGCTTATAAATAAAACATAATAATAATAATAATAATAATAATAATTAATAATAATAATAATAATAATAATAATAATAATAATAATAATAATATATTTTAAACAGTTTTAACCTTAAACTGTTACTCTTTATATATCTTGTAGCTTTATTAATAACACAATCCTATGTATGTCTCAGAACTAATAAAAATTAAACTCAGAAGTAAGTTCTGTTGTGTTGTTCAATGTGATTTACTCCCAGAAAAAGTGTGCATTAGGATAGAAATCTGACTGTGCCAGAATACACAGTTAAGAAGACATATAACATTATGAAATAATGCATGTTTTAGTCTCTTTTTGACTGATAAAGAAAAGTAGAAATGATGCAGAATGAATGTACAGTAGCATGTTAGAATGTATATGTTGATAAGATTCTGTTGCACTGGTTACACAGGGATGTTTATTAGCTTTCATTCAGCATTTAATAGAATTGTCTTAATAGATTTAGAAATGGCTTCACCTTACTTGCCTCAGTATGTCAGGAAGTATGTACCTCCACTTGGCCTTTATCAATATCAGTTCCCTTGACAACTGGGAGCATATTTGTGGAGATCCTCCACTGAGTTGAGACTCCCTCTTTCTACCCTCAAAAGGGGAGTTCTGAAATAGTTTGTAGTCTTCTAGGATAGTGCTTTGCAAGGTAGCTGATCCCAGAGGCTGACAGGATTTATTTCCCAGTATGCTATGGACCAATACCATATTTGTGCCTATTGACTACAACTATTTCTTTCCTTCCTGGAAACTTGCTGTGTACTAGCAACCGATAGTTCACTGAAAAGACCACCACTTTGAGTAGCCCTGCTCGAGGATGCCCTTCTGCACACTGTTAGATAGCAGCCTAATTTTACTACTAAATTCATTTTTAAAATCTGCAAACAAGAGAATCTGGATGACAATAATACAGAATTTAGCTCTCTTTAATGATTAAAAGGCACTTTCAACTTCTGCATTAAAATAATATAAGTAACTTATTCATATTATATGTACTGTATATTATGTTTAGGCTGACAAAGAACAATGGCTTTAGATTCTGTTCAGTGTGCCATAAGCAAAAATGGTTTCTTAACTGCTTGTTATATAATAAGATCACCAGTGTGGTGTAGTAGTTTGGATGTTAGATTGGAACTCTAGGAGACCAGGGTTTGAATTCCTGCTCTGCTCTAGATACCTATTGGTCATGTCACACTCTCTCAGACAAGGAAGAAGGCAGTGGTAAATCTCCTCTGAATAAATCTTGCCAAGAAAATCTTTGATAAGATTGACATAAGAAAAAGTTGACTTTCCATGTGAAGCCCTGTTAAAAGATACTGCACAGGGCTCCACCTGTCGGTAACAGATTGCAGAATTGGATCCTACTTAAGCTGGTGTACAGTTGATTACCAGATGTTTGTTTCTTGCAGAACTGGCATGTAAATACAATTTTATTCAGATTTCTGTATCCTCCCACTTTTGAAATGTAAATAATATTACCATAACCTCACTGTAGTGTTGAGAATAGTAGAAACCTGTTTTTCTACATTTTGACTAGAAACTGAACTTTCAAAACAAGATTATGTAGTTGTAGTTATGCTAATGCGGAAAAATGTAGTTATGCCTGTAATCTGGATTTTCCAGTAATGTTCAATAAAAGTCACATCTCTGGAAATATCTGTTTAAAAAAAAAAAAGGAGAGAAGGACAAGAAAACAACACTGTTGCAGCAGCCCAGATAATACAACCCCTTATTTTTTAATTTGGACCTCATTCTTGCTGCTAGGAATTCAGAACAACTTATACCTTCCTAAGCAAAGTGAACACTTTATTGGGTTTAATTTGCTTATTTCAGGTGTCAATCCTATTCATGTTTACTTGAGAGTAAGTGCTGTTATTCTCACTTTAGAATCATGCTCACTTTAGAATAAATATATACAGTTGGCCCTCCTTATCCGTGGATTTTTTTATCCACGGATTCAAACATTCACAGCTTGAAAACATTCAAAAAAAGTGTGAATTCCAAATAGCAAACCTTGATTTTTGATTTTATATAAGGAACACCATTTTGCTATGCTCTTATATTTAAAGGGACTTGAGCATCCATGGATTTTGTTACCCATGGGGGATCATGGAACCAAACCCCAGTAGATAACAAGGATAACATTATATAGGCTTATACTGTTAACTATCTGTTGATGAAGTTATGCTTCATTCTTGTTTATCTCTTAATAATTTGAAAGTAATTTGAAAATAATTTGAACATTTAATGAATGTGCAAATTATTTGAATGTAATGAACATTTGAAATTAAATGTAATGAACATTTAATAAATGTTCAATAATTTGAACATTTAATCAGATTCCAATTTGAAAATAATTTGAATAATTTGAACATTGCAGTAGTTGAAGCAAGAACACTTGTAGGGGAGATCTCTGCTTTTATACTTCTGGGAGACCATAGACCCAGCCAGTAGCTAGAGAAAGCTTTCAAGATGTATAAGTAACTGCTAGTCAATGGTTATATTGTTTAGCTTTATGAAAACAAGTCACAGGCTTGCATGCACCTGTTTCCCTTCTGATGTAGCTAGTAGGAGGAGACTGGAGCTTATGCTTCATGTTTATATTAACTGTGTTTTAGTGTCATTGAAAGCCTAAACTGTTTAATTTTAGCAAAAACTAGTTGAAACAAGGCACATTGATAAAAGAATGACTTGAAGATATATTTCAACATACCATAGGTAAGGTAATATTAACCATGGTTTGTCCAGGTTTGGGCATTATAGCAAGTGCTAGTTATTTTTTTTTTTGTTTTAAAGGCAGCAAAAGCTTCCCAATTCCTCACAGTTTTACCAGAATAATGTGTGGGAGGGTGCCTAAAGTGCACTGTTACTGGTTCTTGTAACATTAAACTGTACTTCAACTTTAGCATTAAATATGAGCTAGGTCTTTGGGTACTTTCACATCTTGATATCTTATTTTATCACCAGCAAATATGTATAATCTGTATTTTAATCTGACACCTGTCAGTAAAACTGTAGTAGGTAAAAATGGCAGCCATACAAAAAGTTACCTGCTTTAGAATGACATGTTAAATATGCCCTGGCTAAAAGTCAAATAGATTACCTACCAGCAAGCCAGAATTATTGAAACACTTGATGTATAAATAACAAATAAACATGCTAGTGTGTGCTGCATGAGCTTTTTGCAAGTAGAAGTGACTGTAGAAAGCAGACATATACCAGCAATGGAATACTTAGTACCCTGAACTTCAGATTTATGTTGACTTCAAACTGTAGTTTGTTAGAATAAAATATTTTAGTTGGCCTCCAGATTCTGATTTGTTGGAAGACCTGTAAGCTGAACTTGGCCTCAGATGTAGCACTCAGTTTTCCACACCTGGGAAGTTTCTATTCACCATAGTAATTAACACTTGCAGAAGGAGCTGGCTGGAAGCAGCTAACATGCACCAATACACCAATAAATTTGAATTTTCAGCATCTGACTTGCTGTTGGTCCAGGTTTTCAATTCACCGCCCATCCTTTTTGGACTTGTGTAAAATGAAACCTAGATACTAAACCTGAAAAAAAGTTTAGAAAGTGACAGGTAGTTTCCTCCTCTGCAGTTAAAGACAAGATTTGATGCATTTTTGATTTACATAGTACACTTAAAAATAGACAGTGTAACATCCTTTAATCTGTTTTGCTTATCTATTGGCTAGAAAACCCTTGTTCAATTTAATCTCTCAGTTTAAGCCTGTTAATTAGTTTTCCATAGCTATTGCATGCATGGGAAATGAAGAAGCTACAAGCTTCTAAAACTGTTTTGTATTTTTGAAAGTTTTTTTTCCCTTTTTTAACAGTTGTAATTTGAAAAATTATGTAGGACTGCTGTTTTGTGTTCTCATATTATAAACTGATTTTGACATTTGACATGAGTGTATTTTAGTAAATTCAACAAAAACAATGAGGAAATTGAATAGTTAAAGAGTTCACATACACTTGGATCAAGCACCTACCAGAATGTTTCCATCACCATGTACCATTTTCCTGATTGCTAATTTAAACTCTGGACAAAAGGCCATTTTTAGAAAACAATATGAAGAAACAGTGGTTTCCAGTTAGCCAGAAGATGAAATGAGGCTGTAGTTTATTACTCTTATTTGTTTTATCTGTACACAGAACTTTTTTCGCTTTCAAGGGGAAAACTGTATGTGTGTGAAAAAGTGCTCTGCAATGCTCTGCCCTTTCACATTGCCAAAAGTGTATGTGGATGTCACAGACACTTAAGGCATGAAGAAAGAAATCTTGAATTGCAAGTGGCTGCTCCAACTCAGCTTCCCACTTCTTTTCTTATTTGTAAATTTTTGCCACTTCTAAAGGGAATCTTTCTTTGTGAAAGATAGCAGCACATCATGAATAAACCAAATTCTAAGAAATTCTTGGTCATAAAACAAGTTCTAAAGCCTAGTTAAACATTTCCAGGAAGAAGAAAACCGCCACTCACCCAGGCAAATGTTTGAATAATTAATACTTTTGTTTAGCCTGAAAGTGCTGGATCATTGTTGATTTCACTGCTATAATTTTGAAATACCAGGGTCTGTTACAAGGTTTGTTTATTCTTTTAAACTTGAAAATTAGGAAGAATTATTATCTCCTTGAACTTTGGAGAGTACATAATAATAATAATAATAATAATAATA
>CM034706.1:235904718-235916859 GCA_020142125.1 Phrynosoma platyrhinos
GGCCGCATCCGGCCCCTGGGCCTTAGGTTGCCTACCCCTGGTCTAGTGCCTTGGATTCAATTGAAGCTAGAGGAGGCTTCTCTTGATACCCAGACAGCCCTGGGTATTATATGACAGTGCTTAGCCTAATCAGTGACACCGAAGCACTCTGTTTAATCACTTCAGGTTCATTTCAGACAGGTTGCTCATGTAGCTAATAGAGACAGAAAGAGCTGCATCCATAGGCTAGTGGGTGTTCCCTTGTCTTCTACCCAGCTGGAGAATAATACTCTACATGGAAGAAAGAGATCTCCATCCCCATGATGTGGGGGTTCCCACCTGTTAGAGCTAAGTATTCCTGTGCTGGTATGATAGCACCGTCCAAAACAATGAGTTGAATGAGATTAATACACATCGGAGCGTGGTGGAGTCTCCTTCTTTGGAGGTCTTTAAACAGAGACTGGATGGCCATCTGTCAGGGATGGTTTGATTTGAGTTCCTGCATGGCAGGGGGCTGGACTGGATGGCCCTTGTGGTCTCTTCCTACTCTATGATCCTGTGATTCTATGATTCTAATCAAGGTAATTCAGACTGACATACCAGTTTTACACCAGTATTTTCCTGGCATTAGCGCATTTGGATTTGGCGAATACTGACTTCAGTATCTTACCATACCATACTAGAGAAGTCAGTACCAATTACAGTACCATTATCCATGGTACTAGATAGATTCCATGGTTTCGGCATAGTACTGCATCGGAAACAACAGATATCAGTTTTGCAATCTAACTGAAAGTACAAAGGCAGGATTACTCCCGAACATAAAGAAAACAAAAATAATGACCATGGAGAATCTACATAAATGCAGTCTAGACAATCAGAAAATTGAAGCAATTAAAGATTCCCCATGTGTTGGATCAAAAATTGATCTGAATGAAGACTGCAGTTAAGAAATATGAAGACTTGGAATGGGTAGACATCCATGAAAGAACTAAGCAAGTTCCTAAAGTGTAAAGATATACAAATGAATACTAAAGTCAGAATTGTCCAAGTCATTGTATTCCCTATCACTGTGTACGGATGTGAGAGCTGGACAGTTAAGAAAGCAAATTAAGGATTAACTCATTTGAGATGTAGTGCTGGAGAAGAGTGCTGAGGATACCATGGAGGGCCAAAAAGACAAATAAATTGGTAATAGAATAGATCAAACCTGAACTCTCCCTAGAAAGGAGGATGATCACATTGAGGCTGGTGTACTTTGCCCACATTATGAGGAGGTATATATGTAAAGAGATCTTGTAGCATCTTTGAGACTAACTGAAATAAATTGGCAGCATGAACTTAGTCTGCTTCCTCAGATGCATTTGGTGGAGTGGAGGCCAATTTCAGTTAATCTCAAAGGTGCTACAAGATCTCTCTACGTATTGATTCTACAGACTAATATGGCTATATCTTTGTATTCTACCATTATGAGGTGGTATGAATCACTAGAAAAGACAATTAAGTGCTAGGAAAGGTAGAAGGTAGAAAGAGAGGAAGACCACATGCCAGCTAGATAGACTCAATTAAGGAGGTCATGGGCCTGAATTTAGAGAACTTAAGCAGAGCAGTGGAGGACATGAGGTCTTGGAGATGTCTCATCCACTGGGTTGCCATGAGTTGAGATTGATTCAAGAGCAGTTAGCAACAACAAACTTACAACACCAAGCAGAGTTCAGTGGTAACTCATCTGACTTGTCAAGTATCAGTTTCGCTATGAAATCATACAAAGTTAGTAGGTACTGATCTTGTTACCATCAGCCAAGGTACCAAATCAAATTCATTTTTGGTATAGAACCAGATCAGAGTTCTTAGGTATCAGTGTGGGTACCATCATCCAAATCTTGATTCATTAATCTGCCTTTGTTAGTTCTGTCTCCCTCTGTACAATCCAAGGAGCAACAACAGGTTAGGGTATTGAAGGCTATGTCACAGCTGGCCTTATTGATGTTGGAATAACAGTCGTTTCTTCTTCAACATCTTTTCATTTTCCAACTTGAGTCCCCAGTTTACCTACTGATGATGCCTGCTCCTGCACAGTTTAGATGTTCCACATGATGTAAACATGATGTCAACAGTCTACTCTGTTTGACAGAGAAGGGAATGAGCTCTGCAATACTCTTGCCCTTTCGCATTGCCAGTTATAGTGTCTATATGGACACATTATGTAACTGACTGTGGTGGCAAGGATCTGACAGGACTCATTGCCTTGCATAGCCATGCATGGTTATGCTTGCCTGTTCCCCCCTTTAGCAGAATATTCAATTGCTAAGAAGGGCTTATTCAATCCCAGTGCTGCCTCTGTACTACATCATATGCAGAGTATGCATACAGTAGCATGATAGTTTGGATTTATGCACAAGCTTTTCCTTAGCCTCTTGACAGCAGACATATTCATGTGCTTTTGTCCTTTGTTGCTGAAAAAAGCTCTTCAGCTTGCTTTTTCATGCTGGCAATTAGGAAGCATCATGAGCTCTCTGGTTACTTATTTGTAACTTTAGTTCTTTGAGTAGTCATCTGTGAGCTCACACAATCCTGCCCATCCTTCCTGCATCATATCCTCACCTCTCCTTAGATCTCTGGCTGCTGCTTAGATCCTTGACAGTTCATGGAACTGAGGGTTTAGGTGGGAAATGGTCTGGTAGGGCTCTCAGGAAGTGCATAGGACTACCACAAACACACTAACATAATAGCTCTAGAAGGTTCTGTATGATGCACTGTGCGCAGATAACCCATTTGTATGAGTTCACAGATGACAGCTTAGAGAGCTACAGTTATTGGTAAGCAGCCTATCCTCATCCAGCTTCAGTTTGCCCTGTTTACATGTCTATAGGATATGCAAATACTGTAGTATGTATTTGATAGATAGATGCAATCCAAGAAAATCAAGGGCTGATTGTTTTGTTTAATTAAAAGAAAGCACTTACTCAGAGGACTAGATAATGAGAGGAAGATGGAGGTTAGTATTCAGTTCAATTGGTGTGAATTCTGACATCATTCCCACCTGTATTAACAATAATTTTGCAGTTTATTTTGTAAACACATTGTTGTTGTTTTTCTCTCCTTAACTTAGTTCCTTTGTTGGCTAGGTGATAGTAAAAATCTACCATATAATTTGCTTAATTTTCTTCATGCTGTACAAATGATTGTCTGTGATTGATTTCTCTTGGCGAAAAATAAATAGGTATACTGATATGCAGTGTGAGAAGAAAGCCTTCCTCTTCTCCCATTGACTGCTTAGACTTCTTCAAGTGAGACCTGTGTTTGGCATGGGAATGAGGCACCTTTAGGGTTCCTTGCAAATCATGGAACCTTTGCAGCCGATCATGATGATAGATGTTTGGATAGTAGCTTATTTAACTGTTGTAATTTTCTTTATGGTCTTTTCAAGATCCACATTTCTCTAGTTCCTTGGTTCTTCTCATTTAAGTGATCTTTCTAGGTGGCCTATTATACAATATTATGCCTAGTCAACGCATGTACCATCTGGTCTTATTGGTCCAGTTTTTTACTGTAAGAATGACATTTTTGTTTCTTCATTCAGGTTCATGTACTCCTTTCTGTGGTATGGCTGGTAATGGATCAAGATCAGAATCTGTCAGTGGATTAAGTATGAAATCACAGCTTCAGATCACTGGTATGTGTCTGGAACAAGCCTGTGGTCTCTTTGTGACCGCAGAAGGAATTGCAAATACCCATTGTCTGTCTATGACCTTCACACATTTGTGAGTACATTGAAGATCCATCAAACACTATCAGAAATGAAGCAGCACATAGGAAAACGTATGCTGGGTCAAACCTTTGTAACCTGCAGCAGTCCTCCATCTTATCAGGAAGAGGTCTTTTCCAGCCCAGCTGTTCAAGATATCTTTTGACTGGAAATTCTGAGACCTGAATTTAGGATCTTTTGAATGCAAAGCATTTTGAAAGCAAATTGTGGTCCATTCTTTGACCACAGGGATGAGAAAATTTGTTTGCCATTCTTGGGATGGCAGGTGGCGCAATCCACCACATCTGGGTTTATCCCCACATGCCAACCAGACTAGGCAGGAGTCAAAGTTATTTTTCTGTTACATCCATTAACAGTGTTATTTCCATTAAGACTTTTATTCTGTCACTGTTGCTTCTTATTTTCATTGTTTCAGAGGTGCTGTTGTATTTTTATGATAGACATGCTTTAAAGAATTCTGAGTCTGGTGTTCTGGATAGTGTTATTGTTTGTCATCTTACTCTCATTACAGATTTCTGTGTATTATCAACACATTTTTACACACCTTTTGTAAAATGGATAACTTGCAACTAGTGCATAACAGCAAACATGCCAGCCTGTGGCCATGGTAAAGAGCAGGGGTAGGCAACCTTTCCCCTTTAAGGGCCGAGGGACTTCAGCTCCCAGAAGCCTCAGCCATGTTGGCCAATAGTCCCATGTTGGCCAATAGCTCCTGGGATTCTGGGAGCTGAAGTTCCTCGGCCCTTAAAGGGGAAAGGTTGCCTACACCTGGTAAAGAGAGATGCTTTGGGCACACCCAAGCACACTTACATATTTATGTCTGACTAGAAAAGGGAAGACCTAGAATGGAACAGATGTGTCTCTTTTCTAGTTTTATTTTGGACTCCAATGAGAAGAGTTCTTACGAGTTTTCAGTTGGAAGCTACATATCTCTTAGATTCTGATTAGTGAAAGAAGCTCAGGTTATGTTGGTATTTTAAATAATGTTTAAGTAAATTAAATTAAAATTATTTAAATTTAATTAAATGTTTAAATAAATTATTAAATTATATAATAAAACTTCAGAATATACTGGGGTTTTTCCCTCTACCCCCACAGGTTTTCTTATGTTAAGTTTAATAATACTAGCAGTTAATATTTGAAATTAGTAGTCCTATTTGTTGTTACATGCTGCCAAGTTGGCCAATGTCAACTCTACAAATGAGAGACCTCCAAAAGCCTTGGTTGTCAACTACCCTTCTTAAGTCTTGCAAATTCGGCTGTGGCTTCTTTGATTGAATTAATCCATCTGTAATGTGGTCTCCCTCTTTTATTAAAATATTTATACCCTGTCTAAAGATCTCCTGGTGGAGTACAATAAAATCACCTTGATCAATTCAAAACAATGTAAACTAAAACAAAATATTTTAAATGGCTAAAAACATATTATATAATTTTGCAAGTTAAAAGAAGGCAGATTAAGGTTGATTAAAATAGTTTAAAACTATTTAAAACCATGGCTCATGCTGTTGAATTTGGGGAATTGTAGTTCTATGAGACATTTAGTTCTATGAGACATCTGTCAGAGAGCTCTGGTGCCACAACAAACTGCCTTTCCCAGAGCCATGGCAATTAAAGTGATGTCAAACTGGATTGTTTCTGCAGTGCAGCCAGCGTCTGCTTTTTTATGGAGTGCATTTTCATGCATTCCCTTTTATTGGAGTTTGGAGTAGGAAGCTTAAAACATGAACAAAACTAGGTTTGTAGATACAATCTCATGACGATATGGAGCGTGCAAGCACAATCATCATGGGTTTTCATTTTGAAGATCTAGATGAGAAAAGGAAATTTCTTTAAAAAGGCATGAGGCTTCCATCTTTCTGCTGATGAGATTCCATTTAAAATTTCTTCCACCAGGCAGAACTTGGTTGTAAATAGTTAATAAATAACATGGAATCTACTCTTTGTTAGTCATTATAGACTTTACTCTTGTTGTGACATGCATGAATGCTACTTCAGAACAAAGGTCTTAAGCTTTACAAAATCAGCATAAAACTCTGATTCTCCCCACAGAAAATCTTTTTGGCACAGTAGTGCAGTGCAGTAATGCTTTTCAGAAAGTGAAAATTGAGAAACAGGCCCATAGTGGTCCATGCTTTCCTCATTCAAGATGAGGATATTGAAAGGGTCTGTCAGCATTGTGCCAGCTGGATGAGGAAAGATTTGAAGAAAGGGCACATGTTGTAATGGAGGACTGAATCAACTCCTGCTCTCTCCCAAGAGGCATATCAGACTAATTGTAGATCAGTTGCCCATAGGACCATATAAGCAATATGTAGAAAACTTGAAAGTAACAGCATGTTCTCTTGGCCCTACTGGAAGTGACTGGTCATATACTGATATATTGACCACCTTTTTGCTTCTTCCACACACACAAACTATAAAAGTAGAATAATTAAAGTGCATGGCATTATTGTTTGTTTATCCCAGTCTCTCCATTTGCAGAACACTTCACAAAGAATATGTTTGACAGGCTCCTTCATCAAGGGTCTCACAAGTTAAAACAGGGGAAAAAAGGAACCAAAAGAGGGAGGGGAAAGAAATGCAGGCAAGGAAAGAACATGTCATTAAATCAGTTGCATGTAATTTGATAGGGCCTTGGAACTATGAGTAGTTCAAAAGGTTTCATGGAAAAGAAGACTTTTTGAGAGGAATATGAAGAAATTAATGGGGGTGGTTGCACAATAGCAAAGAAGATCGCAGTTTAGGTTTGCAAGTGGAATCTTTCAATGAAATAGGTGGCCTTCATATATGTGATTGGCAAAGCTGCAACAGCAAAAAGCTGTATGAGCACAGAAAGCACGGAACATGTAGAGCATCACATGATCAGAAAGACAAGATGTGAATAAATTTGGGAGCAGAGTTCTAGATAGACATGAACAGAAGACCAGATAGAAGCCACTTGTGGTGTGAATAATGGAAAAACCTGTATTGCTTCCACTCAGTAGTAATACTTCTGAACAGAAAACCTTAACCTCTTCTGAACAAATATTACCAAGAAAACCTCTTAAGGCTACCATAAGTCGGAAACGATTGAAGGCACATGCCACCAACAACAAATGTTGCCCAATATTCATCTTGCAGAATCAGATTCATTTTGTTTTGCCTTAATTGCAAACTAGAGCATGCACTTCGGTGTTCTAAATCAGGCATTTCTTTTGCAAGTTTATAATTGAAGTGAGAGACCTGACATTTTGTTTGATGTTAATTTCAATTTACTTGGCAGTATTAATAGGATTGGGAGCTAGCATGGTATAGTGGTTTGAGTGTTAAACTAGAACACTGGGAGACCAAGGTTCAAATCCCTGCTTGGCCATGCAAACCCACTGGATGATCTTGGGCATGTCACACACTCTCTGCCTCAGAAGGAGGCCAAGCCAAACCCCCTCTGAACAAAGCTTATAAAGAAAGCCCCATGATAGGTTCACCTGAGGGTCTCCGTAATTCAGAAATGACTTGAAGGCACACAACAACAGTATTAATACCATCAAGCAAAATTACAACATGAAACATTATTTATTCTAATTATGCTGATCCAACCACTTTTTGAAATGTTATGTGTAATTAGTATTGCTGTAACCAAACCTCAGAGAAAAGGAGATTTCGAAAGTTAAACCAGATGAATATAAAGTAATAGAGGTTGAGTCTCTCTTATCCAAAATGCTTGGGACCAGAGATGTTTTGGATTTTGGATTTTGAAATATCTGTATTTGTATATACATGCATAATGAGATATCTTGGAGATGGGACCCAAAACTAAATACAAAATTCATTTATGTTTCATATGCACCTTATACACATAGTTTGAGGGTAATTTTATACCCTTTTAATAATTTTGTCCACGAAACAACATTTGTGTACACTGAACCATCAGAAAGCAGAAGTGTCACTATCTTAGCCATCCATGTGGACAACTTTGGATTTTGGAATATTTGCAATTTCAGAATTCCATATATAGGAGACTCAACCTGTATTGCTAGTTAATAATTAGTGATGTAATAATTTTTGATGTTAATGAGGCAAATTAAACATCTGTTCTTTTATTTTCAACAGTTATTTCTGCAAAATTGAAAGAAAACAAAAACAAATGGTTTGGACCCAGCCCTTATGTAGAAGTCACAGTTGATGGACAGTCCAAGAAGACCGAAAAATGCAACAATACTAATAGTCCAAAATGGAAGCAACATCTTACAGTGTAAGTTTTGAAATGTTATTCACTTTGATTTCCCATTACAAATAATGATAAAAACAAAATAAGCCAGTGTGTCATAGGAAAAACACTGGAAGAAAGTAGTACTTATAACTCATGCTCTCTTGCACGGTCACAGTCTCTCTGTGGAGTTTTGCTTTCAACTTTTCCCAAGATCTATCGTCAGGGAACTCTGTTTCTTAAATTGGTTAAATTTGTTTAAATAGATTTTCCCAGGTTGTATAACTGTGATAAAATTGTTTCAGAGGTTGTTATCACAGAGGCAGAGCACATGACTAGAGATTTTTGTTTCCAGTGGCAGTACCTTGTACTATGTCAAGTGTGATACCAAAGCCCCCTGATCAGCATGAATGGCTTTGAGAGGGGGAATATCAAATGCTATTGTGTGAAGGGAAAATCCACAAAAGTACAATGTACATTGGGGATCAGCACTTCTTCATATCTCAGCCACAGTTTTATCCAATGAGGAGTTGGGGGTGGAACAGCAACCATGTTTGTATAGATTACACTTGTCCCTCCTCATTTGAAGACTTGGAGTCTGTGGTCTTGCTCCTTTGCAGATGGCAAGCAAGGAGGGACAAAATGGCGTGTGTGTCTGAGGCATACATGCAGTGCCACACACAGGAGCATGCACCCATTTTAACCAATGAGCTTTGAATATTTGTGTTTTTTCTGATTTGTGGGGGGTGGGGGTCCGGAACAGATCCCCTACGAATTGGGAGGGACAATTATATAATTTAATTGTAGAAAGGATTACATTTTTTGCTACAGAGATAGAAAGACTGCAAAAGGATTTGTCTCTTGTTCTTAGAGAACTGCCTCAGTCTACTCAAATGCCTTTACAGCCATGCATGTGACATCTGGAATTCACTGTGAATGGTCAAATACCTTTTTATAATCTGTTACTTTTGAGTCTGTATGAGGTTCATCATTATGTAACTGTAATTCTGAAATAAATAAATAAACATGGCTTACTCACATTTACTGTGCTAAATTAATCTTCCATGAAAGCGCTCTTTTTTCTTTATGAATCCTACTGCAGTTTTAAATACAGTAGGTTCTTTTTGTTGTTTCCTTGATCAAGATGCTTGATCTGCCATTGAGAATCTAAATACTACTTTTAAATATTTATGTATGCAGTCAGTCTTTAAAAAATTAAAACTTAAACCCACTGTTTCACTGGCACTGCACTGACAGTACAGCAGAATTTCAGATGATTTTTTATGTTTCCAGAGCTGGTTTTGGAGGTGCATGGTAAAAGGATCTTAAGTGAGGAAGAAAGATTTCAAATTCCTGATTCTGCTGATGGAAGCAGTTTGGATTTAGGCCTGTGAAAAGTAGCAGGCTTCAGAAGTAATCAACAATAATGTGTATCTTGGAATATACATATGTTATTTATATTCATATATACATAATACATGAATATATATTATATAAATAACATATATACATGTTAAAAACCATATTTATTGTTTCTAAAAACTGAACACATCTCCAGGTTCCAGAGTTGCAAAGTGTTGGTCAGATGTTTTGAAATAGACTTGTTACAGGCTATCTGTGGTATTTCCAAATGCAAGATAATAAAAAATATGATCCAAGGTGGGATATGTGACAGCTTTAGAACTTTGAAAATGAAAGATAGTTTAGTAGCATTCAAAAAATTATTTGTGAATTGTTCATTGCATTCTGTTTGTTTAGAATTGTCTCTCCGGTTAGCAAACTAAATTTTCGTGTATGGAGTCACCAGACGTTGAAATCTGATGTCTTACTGGGAAGTGCCACACTAGATATTAATGAGACACTAAAAGCAAATAATATGAAACGTAAGTATTTGCAAACAGGTATCTTAAGTTAAACTTATAACATGGACAGTTGTGTATGTTGCCCTTTCTTTGAAAAATAACCTCCTTTAGAGCTTACAATACTGAGAGTTCAACATTATGATTCTATTTTCACTAAATAAGGCGCTTAAATCATCATAGAAATCTTGTGGTGTAATGACATCTGGCATGTAGTCTTTCCTCTCTTTCTGTTTCCCTGTACCTTTCCTAGCATCATTGTCTTTTCTCCGTATGACAAAGTATGACAGCCCACTTTAGTAATCCTGGCTTCCAGGGAAAGTTTGGGCTTAATCTGTTCTAAAACCCATCTATTTATCTTCTTGGTCATCCATAGTATTCCCAGCACTCTTCTCCAGCGCCACTTCTCAAATAAGTAATTTTTTTTCTGTTGGCTTTCTTTGCTGTCCAGCTCTTACATCCATACATAGTGATGGGGAATACTATAGCTTGGACGATCATCGTTTTAGTGTAGAGTTATATCTTTACATTTTAAGATCTTGTCCAGCTCTCTCATAGCCACTTTTCCCAACCCTAGCCTTCTAATTTCTTGACTGCAGTCTTCATTCTGGTCAATATTTGATCCAAGATATGGGTACTCTTTGATTATTTCCATGTTCTCGTTTTCTAGGATGAATTCTTGTAGAGCTTGCATAGTCATTATTTTTGTTTTCTTAATGTTCAGCATTAAGCCTACCTTGGCTCTTTCCTCCTTGACCTTCATCAGTAATTGTTTCAGGTCTTTGTTTCTGCTTGTAGTATTGTGTCATCTTCATATCTTAGGTTGTTCATTTGTCCTGTCTTTACTCCTGTCTCTGAGTCTAAGCCTGCTCTTCGTATGATGTTTTCTGAAAAATACTTTTAGTCAAATTTGCGTTCCATCTATATTGGTTTAAACATGCACAGCAGTCTCTTTGTGTGTTATCAAAAAAACTTAATGAGTTTTTCAGACCTCTTTTCTGCTTTTGTTGGGCAACAAAGACATTTATGTGAAGAAACAAAAAATACTGTGTACGTTTATATGTGTAGAGCAAAATTAGCTGAAATGTGTGCTTTATATAACACCAAGTTGCTGCTTTTTCCTGATTCACTTTGCCTGGAAGGAAGCTGTTAGCCATTTCTCAAATATCAACTCATCACTTTCTGTAGTGTCCTATTAGCTAATTTTTAACACCTTTGAAAGCACAGTAATATGTAAGGGCATGTCTGATTAGCCTTGATGTTGCCTTTGTGTGGAAGTAGTAAGAAGAAAAAAGAGATCTGCTTTGCATGGAGGAGCCTAAACCAAAAGACTTTATGAAGGATTTCGGTTCTATCTTGAATGATCCTCTTGAGACAATAGTGGGCAACAATAGAAGAAACTTTAAATATTGTTTACATTGTTGAAGATATTCATAGGCATGAGATTTTTTTCCTTACTGTTTTTTCCTCACTAGTTCTAGCTTCTGCCAACCTATCAGTTCAAAAGCATGTAAAAGTGCAAGTAGATAAATAGGTGCCACTTTGGTGGGAAGGTAGCAGCATTCTGGGCAGTCATGTTGGTCAAATCACTACGGAGTCGTCTTTGATAATGCTGGCTCCCTTGGCTTAGTAATGGAGATGAGCACCGCCCCCTACAGTCAGACACAACTATACAACCTTGTCAAAGGGGAAATGTTTACCTTTACCTTTTTATATATGGTAAATATTACAAATGTGATTGAACTGTTACCTCAAAATCTTTTGTATGGAGAACTTTTTTTTTCCAGTTTTTTGCAACTGATTTTAACAATTCATTGTCATAAGAAATTAAAAACTGACTTTCCTCTCTTTGTTCTCATTAGTTGAAGAAGTCGTTATGAACATGGTGCTTGTTGGTGACAAAGAACAAGGTGATGGGATTGGAGAGCTTTCTGTCTGTTTAGATGGTATGCAAGTAGATCCTGAGCTTCTAATTAATGGTGATTCCTCAAGTATAAAAAGTAAGTAATATTTCCCTACTGTGTTTTCATACTTTGGCTGCATTATATAAGGAATGAATGTTGGAAAAATTTATGTTTTGTATTCTCCTGTTCCTCTTTAGTTAGAAAGGACTTCATCCCTCCGCCTTTCTCATTCATTCTAGCTGCCAATCTTAAGAGACAGTTTAACTGACTCTGAACATTCTAAACTGTCAGTTAGTAGCCTCAGTCAGTAACTGCAGTCAGCTATCTAACAGTACCTCTCTGAAGGAGGTTAACATTTCTCGTTGTGCTTTATTACCGTATTTTTCAGCATACAAGACGCATTTTTTCTTCCCCAAAACGAGGGTGGGGAAGTTGGTGCGT
>CM034706.1:235921792-235934939 GCA_020142125.1 Phrynosoma platyrhinos
TGTTGTTGTTGTTGTTATATGGATGGGATGTGAGAGCTGGACAGTTAAGAAAGGTGATAGGAAGAAGATCAATGCATTTGAGATGTGATGCTGGAGAAGAGTGTTGAGGATTCCATGGACAGCCAAAAACACAAACAAATGGTTCTTAGGGCAGATCAAGCCAGAAACCTCCCTGGAAGCCAAGTTAACTGAGGCTGTCGTACTTTGGACACATCATGAAAAGAGAAGACTCATTGGAAAAGACAATAATGCTGGGAAGGGTGGAGGGAAGTAGGAAGAGAGGAAGGTCATATGTCAGATGGATGGACTCTATTAAGGAGGTCACGGTTCTTAAGGGGTTGCAGGAATTAAGCAGAGCAATGGAGGACAGAGGGTCTTGGAGATGTCTCATCCATACGGTTGCCATAAGTCAAGATTGACTCGAGGGCAGTTAACAACAAAGATAATTACTAGTTCACAATCTATAACAAATGGCCTAGATTCAGTATTGTGCTGATAAGCACAAGCCAAGTTTATTCTCCCTTCTGCTATCCTGTACTTTCTGAACATCAGTTGCATGGGCTTTTCCAGACTTTCAGAGCTGGTTTTGGGGACAGCTCCTCCACCTTCTGTGTCCAAGCCTGCTTTTCTTATAAAGAGGATTTCAGCGGGTCAGGAGGATTGCTACATCCTGAACATAATGGATTTATCACACTGTTCCTCTGGTAGTGTGTCATCATTTGCTCTTTCTCTGGTGAAGAACATTATCAGCTTCCATTTATATCTCTGTATGTGTGCCTGTGTCTGTGTCTGTCTGTCTGTTCTTTTGGACCTATAATCACCAAAGATTTCTTTACTGGAGGTAGTAATGTTTCTGAGGAGGAAATTCTCCTTGATTTCTTGTATCTTTTAATTTTTATTTCATAATGAACACTTTGTAATAGTTTACTAAGTTTGTTAGACTCCACTGTCTTAAAATTGTTTTGTTCTGTCTGTCTTAAAATCATAAAATCATTGTGATTTTGCATGATCTACTTTTACGTATTTATGTATTTGTTTTCAGCTATGCTTCCTTCCATAAGCCCAAGAATGTAATGTCAGTTTTAAAATCACAGTATAATGTCAGTTTTCAAAATTGTACAACATACAGGTAGTAGCAGACAGATTCCAAAACACCAAATAAAGCTGTCATTCAAATCCTATAAAATAAAGCCTTGGCATTTTTTTAAAAATGAAAAGTCTATCCAGAGATAAACTTGGCCCTAGATGAATCTTGTTGGAGAATACTTTCCAAACGTGGGATTCCACAACAGAAAAGACCTTGTCCTGGATCACCACAGTTTCAGTTCTTTTCTGTTTGAGTTTTTCATAGACTATTACCATCTTCCTATTCTTCCTCTTAATGTCAACCCCAAAGATTAGACTCAGACTCATATATACAGTAAATGTGCATACATTATACATTTTCTAGGTATGGCTTTTTTATGTACAGCTAGGTTCCTGTCATTTCTGTAGCCTTGCCACCAGGCATCTGAATATCCTGCATTATATCATTATCTATTGTTGCTCTTGTAAGCTGTGGTGTTTAACTTTGTTTGGTGAAGGTATTAGCCACTGACGGGGGCTCTCCTATACATGTATTTAGACAGTTAATTCCACTGAGGACAAGCAGATGAATCCATACTTACTCAGTCAAATTCCTCTTGAAAGGGGAGTGTTGCGCTAATTTTTCTTGACTCGTGACAGCCCTCTCTGACCTCTGGATTGAGGATCCTCTAGAACAGTGTAGGAGATTGTGCTAGGGTCTTCAGGGGAAAGAAAGCATTGATGAAAATTATTGTTCCACTCCCATCCTCCCAACAGGCATACTTTATTTTTGTATCCATGTTCTCTCTGCATAAAAAAGAAGGCCTTCCATTGCCAGAGGGGCAAGTTTGGTTTCAACACAGTGTGCTGTTTGCAAGTAAAACTGTGTATACTTGTGTTTATACATGTTACAAATAAGAACTCACAAAAATGTTTCAGTTTTTAGGATTTATATAACTCAAATGAGTTACATAGCTCAAATGATTTATATAACTATTTTTCCTGTTTGATTCTTTGTTATGTTTCCTTATATTTGGTATTTATAAAGTAGAATTGAAAAGTTTTTTATTGTATTTTTTGGGGGGTGCCTTATAATTTAAGTTTTCTGGGCAGTACATAGTGCTATTAAAAATATAACATGCAAACTATGAAACATTGACTAAAGATAGTACATAATAAAACCAGCAGCAATGAATAAAAGCAGTATGGCATATAAAACCAAATTAAACTAGTAGCACCTAAAATCAAGCAGAAAGCAACATAGGAATAAGAGTATTAAGATCTAAAAATACTGAAAATGTTTTTCATAATAACTGGGTGGATAGAAAACTGTTGGAACAATGGTAATATAGGTGTCAGGTAAGCCTCATCTATAAATTAATTCCACTGTTGAAAAGGCCCTCTGTCTTATAGTCACTCACCTCATTTGATGGGTACATATGAACTTATTATAAACATAAAATCATTTACACTAGAAAAAACCACCTCTGAGTTTTCCTTGCCTAAGAACCCCTATTAACTTCATGGGGTTGCCATAGGTCAACAGGTAACCTGTGGGCACATAAGCACACCCAGGTATGAGAGGAAGTGTTTCTTTATAATAGCAATGTTTATTATGTGATGATCCAGAAGTCCCAAGGCTTTTCAGGGTTTTAAAAGGTTAAAGTTTTAAAAGGTTAAAATAATTTTAGAAGATGTGTTATAAAAACTCCTTGCATTCTCTGGGGGAAGTTTGGGATCAGATCTGATATGGAAAGTCTGAGTTCTTGCTGTCTCACAGTAATTAAAAGATGTCATTCATGGTGGGGAAAAGGATAAGATCATTCTCATTGGCTATGGCTCTTTAGAAGGATACACATGTGTAAAATAATATTTTATTTTCCCTTTATTGAAGGTCCCACACAGAATGATGCTTCCAGAGTGAAAAATGAAACAAGGTAAGGTGATTTTACTGCAGCTGTTGTGAGTTTTATATGATAGTTAAAGCTGTGATTAGTGGATGCCACAGAGGTTTTTGTTTTGTGTTGGAAACTATCGAGGAGTGGTCTTTGGGCAGAAAAGTTTTAATACTGTAAAGGGTGTCTGACTTGTTAAAATATTGGATGTTGATCTATTTTTTAAAAAGGAATAAAATAGACTATTTGTTTTTAGTTTCCCTTAAAAATAAGTAATGCTGAGCTAGTATAAGCACATGATACATAGAACCTTGAATACTAAAACACTTCATCGTGTCTAATGAAATGCATCTAGTGTCTTAATGCCACAGACATTTTGTCACCAGTCTACTGTTGTCTCTATTTATTTATTTAATGGTATTTTCTCATCATTTTCTCAAGAAGGAGCACGGGGTGGCTTGACTTGCTCATGGTTATTCATCACTCTGCTGCCAAAATTATTAACATCTCTCACTGCTGTTTAAATCACCAGAAGGCTTCCTGTCTGCTCCAGAAGCCCCCTCCATTTTCCCTATACTACTTCTCATCCAGCTCCACTACCTGCAGCTAACTAAAAGACTCCCAAAACAACTCTACAAATTCTCCCATGCTTTCCTTTATGGTTTGAACTGTCTCCCACAACATCTGTCTGTTTTGTTTCCTTGACATCCCTCTTTTTCTGTTAGGTCTTTGGAGCAACTATCTAGTCTAGATTGCCCAATGTTATTAAACTAACATATGCAAAGGGATCTTGTGGCACCTTTGAGACTAACTGAAAGAAAGAAGCTGGTAGCATGAGCTTTTATAGACTTGAGGCTACTTCCTCAAAGGCAGGAGGAAGTAGGCTCAAGTCTACAAAATCTCATGCTACCAGCTTCTATCATTCAGTTAGTTTAAAAGGTGCTACAAAATCCCTTTGCATACTCATTTTCCAGACTAACTCAGCTATTTCTTTTAATTCTAAATTGAAGTATGAATAAATGAATGTTCTTTGCCTCATCTAGTCCCTGTTGAGTCATTCTCAAAACCATTGCACTTTATTCCTCTATTGCTTGTTTTTCCAGATGTTACTATTTCACTCTATCTTTACAGAAGTCTACACTTTTTTGTTGTACTTATATACTAATATAAGTCATGATACATGAGATGATAGAATTAAGCATCTGGAAAAAGATTATTTAGAACTGCATTGATATATATATAAATATAGATATACTTTTGAAACTACCATTGCTGATACTTGTGATATCCTTGTTATTGATCTTTGTTGATTTTAATTTGTTTGGTTTTAATCTTTGTTGGTTTATTACTTTTTTAAGGGGGGAAGGGTATAAGGGTTTGAATGTATTTTGTACTTTTATTACTTGTGAGCCGCCCCGATTGAGCTCAGAGGGGTGGGGTATAAATAAATTTTATTATTATTATTGTTGTTGTTGTTGTTGTTATTATTATTATTATTATTATTATTTTTAGGATATTACATGAAATCTAGTACTTGTTTAGCAAGAGTGCTCCCTGGATATAACTCCGAGTTAGAACCTGAATTAGACACTGTGGGAAGGGAAATAAAGCACATTAACTGTTCTCATTATGCTCTAGAAAAATATCTCAGAGCACTGAGAGAAAAGCTGGTGCAAGCATATTCTAGCAATAATTTTAGGACTACTTCTAGATTATCAGATGGGGGACAGGAGCTAAGTGGAGTGCTCTTCCATTCTTATCCGTGCTTATTGTGACAGTGATCACATGAAAGACATTCACACATGTCACACTGATCCTGTCATTAACCTGTCGGTGAAGTGGAATTGCATTAACGGTTTGTTCTGTTAATACAAAATGAAGGGCAAGGACGAGACAATTCCACTTCACTGACAGGACAATCACAGGATCAGTATGACGTCATAAAGTCTTTCGTGCGATCGCGGTCACTAGCACTTCCCAGATAGGACAATGTCTGGATTAGCGCAGTGTCATCCAAAAGTCCTTCCTGCGGTTACGTGAGGACAGGAAAAGGACATCCCTTCCCGTATCTGGTAATTTCCTATGTAACATCTTGTTTTGCTAATGATAACAGAATGACATGAACAAACCTATATATCTGGTTCAAATACTACTTTGATCTGTGTTCTCTATAGTAGGATGGGATAGGTTGCCCTAATATTACATACATACTACTGTGTATTCTGTTCATACTAACCAAATGACTACTGCAGATGACAGTAACAGTTCAGAAAATCAGTTTCCCAGTTCTGCCTGCATTTAGTCCATCTCTCTCTCTCTTCACCAAACAAATGGGTGGGAAAGGACTTAGAGGGATATATGAATGAAGGGTGGGCTTTGGGAGATGGTGAGAAGAGGGAAAGCGATGTACTGGTCTCCAGCTCAAAATCTGAATCACAGAAGAACTATGTGGTTGTATTTGGATTGAGCTTTGTGAGCTTTTTAGATCTTTCTTCCTACTACAGGAAATACAAGTTTTAGTAACATCCTTCTTTATGGCCATATAGTTTATTCTGAATCTACAAAATTCTGGGGGGGGGGGGGGAAGCAGAATTTGTTGATTTGTTACAGGACTTAATTTGTGACAATTCATCATTTAGAAATAGGATTTAGAAAAAGAAATTAACATTGAGTCACATTTTTCAAGTTTCCACAATAACTATATTGTGCTTTCCCACAAAGGAATAACACAAATGGTCCTGAAAACTGTGAGGCTGCTGGGTCCAATGAAAGCAGAGTGACTAACGGCAGTGATTCTCCTTTAATTGCCAATGGAGGATTTAAGCCTTCTAGACCTCCCAGACCCTCTCGACCTCCTCCACCCACTCCACGTAGGCCCTCTGCTCCATCTGGTATGTACACCACTATCAATTGTTGCGTTCAAAGTTCTATTTAAAATTATTTTTAAAATATAACCTTCCCACTGAACTGTTGAGTAACTATTCTATTAAAAATCCTACTCTGTTTTCAAGCGTTACCTTCTATAACATCAAATTTTAAAAAAAACAAAAACACCTTGTGGTTTAAATTGTAATAAGCATTTTAGCATTAATGAAGTAAGATATTTTTGTTTGACATTCAACAAAATAATTCCCAGACTGCTGAAAGGCAAAACTTATAAAACTATATGGGGCTAGAATAGGGCTGTTCTGAGAATGCACACTGTTCCATACTTAAATTATGGATGTTTTTCTTCATAGCAAATAATGAAATAACTTTATGTGTCACCCACTGAAGTTACAGTCTCTGAAATGTTCTCTTCAAAGATGTCCAGACTTTCTGTGGTCAAGTGAAGGAGAGGATTGCAGCAAAAGGAATTCCTCTTACAGTTTCCTTATAATCAGAGTACTGATTCTGGAGTAGGAAGTGGTAATACTGAATAGTGAGCAAGTCTTCAAAAACTGAAAATAAGTAACTAAGAGTTTAAATACACAGCTCTTCCATTTAAAAAGAATTTGGACAGTACTGCATAAATGTTTCAATCTCATTGACTACTTTTGCTTAATAGTCTGGAAGTATTATGCGTACCAATTGAGTGCTCATCTGTTCACAGCTTGTAGTTCTGAAATTGGTTTTGTTTGTTGTTGTTAACTGCCCTGGAGTCGACCTCAGCTTATGGTGACCCTATGGATGAGACATCTCCAAGACCCTCTGTCCTCCTGCAACCCCTTAATACCCGTGACCTCCTTAATAGAATCCATCCACCTAGGATGTGGCCTTCCTCTCTTCCTACTTCTCTCTACCTTTCCCAGCATTATTTTTTTCCCAAAGAGTCCTCTCTTCTCATGATGTGGCCAAAGTACAACAGCCTCAGTTTGGTCATCTTGGCTTCCAGGGAGGTTTCTGCCCTAGGAACCACTTGCTTGTCCTTTTGGCTGTCCATGGGATCCTCAGCACTCTTCTCCAGTGCCACATCTCAAGTGAATTGATTTACTTCCTATCATCTTTCTTAACTTTCCAGCTCTCACACCCATACATGGTAAAAGGGAATACAATGGTTTGTATGATTCAAACTTTTTTTCTGAGTTGTATATATTTACATTTTAGAATTTTTTCTAGTTCTTTCATACCCACCCTCCCCATTCTTAATTTTCTTCTGATTTCCTGACTGCAGTCTCGCTTTCTATCCATGTTTGATCCCAGGTATGGGGATTCTTTTACTATTTCTATTTCTTCATTGTCTAGGTTGAACTTGTTCCTCGGTAGTCATTTTTCCCCCCTTTATGTTCAACATAAAGCCTGCCTTTACACTTTCTTCTTTGATCTTCCTTAGTAGGTGTTCCAGGTCTGTGAGGTTTTCTGCTAGTATTATGGTGTCATCTGCATATCTTACATTATTGATATTCCTTCCTCCTATTTTCATTCCTCCTTCTTCTGTATCCAAGCCTGCTTTTCATATAATATGTTCTGCATACAAGTTGAACAGATAAGGTGAAAGGATACAGCTTTGTCTGACTCCTTTACCAATTGGGAACCATTCTGTTTCTCCGTGTTCTGTTCTGACAGTAGCCTCTTGTCCTGAGAACAGATTCCACATCAGGACTATGCAGTCAAAGGCTTTGTTATATTCTATTTTCTTTGCAAATTCCCAGGTGCGCTGCATTAGCCATCGCATGTATGCAATGTGGTCCCTCATGCCTCTTCCTTTCTTGAACCCCACTTGGACCTCTGGGGTTTCTCTATCCATGTATGGTTGGAGTCTATGTTGCAGAATTTTGAACATTATTTTGCTTGTATGGGAGATCAGTGCTGTGTTTCTATAATTGCTGCAGTACAGAATTACAGTACAGAATGCTGAAATTAGTACAGAATTTAATATTTGTCTGTTACCTATTTATCTTCCCTGCAGCATGTGTCAATGGCGCTTTTTCCACAGAATCAGAAGGGCCTGGTGCAGAACTGGCTCCAGCTGCAAAAAATTCAGCATCAGAACTAAGCACTGATGGAGCAACAGCAGGAACAGTTGTTCCTGCATCAACACCTTTGACTACACCACCAGTTTCAAGACAAGTTCAGCCAGTCACTCCAGTTTCACAGCCACATCATACAGTTAGTCAAGGCCCCCTTCCACCTGGGTAAGATTTTGATACTCTTGTGTTTTATATTACATGTATATTTATAACCCAACTCTTTTTTTCTAAAATGCCACTCTTTCATACACCTCATCTACAATTTCCAAAACATCCTAAAATATGCCAGGTGTTATAAAAGGGAGGGGGAACTTGCACTGGCTAGGTGGGAATTTTTAAAAGCTGTTAGAAAGTTACATTGAAACAATGATTAGCTAATGAATAAAAAAGAAATTGAAGAAGATAGGAACATCAAGAGTGAAATGTGTGAGTCCCAATGAGATGTTAATGATTTCTTAAAGTAGGAGTAAGCTAAATATTGAAAGGGAAAGATTTCTAGGACTAAGGGGGGTTGCAGACTGCCAGAAATAGTGCAAATTGAGTCCACTTTTAGGGTTAGGGAATCATAGGAACTGTATTTTATTATGGCACCAGAGCTCTCTGACAGAGAAGGCTCAATGTCTCAGGAAAAAAAAAAAAAACAATTCCCATGATTCCCTAGCACTAACCCTAACCCTAAAAGTGGACTCAATTTGCACTATTTTGGGCAGTCTGCAACCCCCCTAAGTCATGGTGGGAGAGTAATTGCAGAGAAAAGCATTAACATAAAGACACAGGCATTTAGAAGATCAGCACTTTTACAACTGAGTGCTGCAGTAAACTATTACAGTGTGGGCTGCTCCTTTGCAGGATTCCAGCCTGTCATGTCTTGCTCCATTCCATTTCCTGTCACCATGGTCTTCAATCTTTTATTCCTCCCTCAGAGAGTTAGCATTTTGTGGCCATTGAACATACTTATTTCTTATTGGACTGTTAGGTGTGGGGCGGAGAGAGAAAAATTCAAAGATAATTACGAAGAAAGTTGAAGAAGTCTCTTAAGAGCAGCAGAACAAGTTTAAACATAATGCAAAACAGAAGTGTAAGTCAATGAAAAGAAACATACATAATGTCATGTAATTAAAGTATGAAGACAGAAAAACATGGCAAGAGAATTAAGAAAAAAAATTGACCTGAGATATGTTGGTTGTAGCTGCATATTGGCATTAAATAATGTGCAATAAATTTTCAATTGGGACAGAACAGGTTTCTGTTCTCTCCTCTCCTACTGTAGGTGCATGTGCATGCCTATAACAGGCAAAGTAAACAGCAGCTGCTCCCGCTGTCCCTTATTGATTATGTTTGAACAGATAAACAGAGAGAAACTGTGGCAAGCCGGCCCTTTCCTCGCTGGATCAGGGCCATAGCAACCGCATGTCACGACCCCAACCTGGCCTTTCTCTGGCGCAAAAAAACTACAAAAAGCAGCTTCTTTTTGTGCTACGGAAAGGGTGCCCTAGCCACCACGGTTCTTCAGCGGCTCTTCCACACAGCACGTCTGAATGCTGTGCAGAAGACACGTCCTTTTGCTGCCCGCCGCGCAGTTGCCATACCTCCACTCTGTCCCCAGGCTGGCTCTTTATGCCGATCTGTATAGCCCTTGTGAAAGCAAGACAAGCCTGCCTTACCAGTTACCCCTGCATACCGAAAAGCATAGATCTATAAATGTATGCATCAAAATGGAAATCATACGAAAAGTGGAGATTAGTAAAAGACAAAGTTATCCCTGGATGCATTTGGGAAGAGGAATTCAAGTAATCTCTAGAAGGTTCAAAATATTTTTGTTTACTTATGGGAAGGCTTAATTGATCTGGTTGTTTTACTTTACACACACATTGCTTCATTTTGAATAGTGGTGTTGGAAACTAGCCCTATTCTTGCCATGTTATTTCTGCCCCAAATACCAAATTTTCTGTTAAAAATATACAGTAATGTCCAGGAGGAGCACATGTACTTCGTTAACTGAGGTTTACCTGTAATATATTTGGATCCAGATACCTGTGAGTACATTTCTACTCATAGAATTCTCCCTGTCATGGAGGATATTATTTCATCCTTTGTCTATAGCCATCAAATCTATTAATAGAGTATGTCAGGAACTACTGAAGTAGCTTGGTGTGTGTGTGTGTAAGAGGCTGCAGTTAGAATGTAGAAATATGTGAAGATTGCCTCCCTCCTGCCAGGAGCAGGAACTTTTATTGAACAGAAGTCCTTCCATTTGTAGAATTGCTATTCTGGATCTAAAGAAATTTCTTGGATTCAGTATTAGCATCAGTGGACAAGCTCTTCTGTTTGCCCAAAGCATAAAGTTCATTTCCATTAAATCAAAAACAAAAAACCCTCTAACTCCTTGTACCATATTCCATGCGTTTCTGGAAGGTTCCCTGACCCTAAGGAGTAGCATTTAAGTAAAAAGGTGAAACCGATATTCTGAAAATAACTCGGCTTCCAGCTCTCTGGAGCCAAACTGTGAACAAGATTACTAGGAAACTCCAGGTAGAGCAATAGTGTGTGTTGAGAAGGATAAACACTCACACTCTTTAGCAAGTCTTCAGAGTTTTTAGCAAGTTATATTGCCATTTGACAGAGAGAAAGAAAGGAAATACTATTGCTTGGGGAAAACAGATTATGTTCTCTGTCCTGCATATTGAGTTTGAGATAATGATTCAGCATCCAAGCAGAAGGTTTACTTTGTATTCTTTACTTCAGTTGCCTCTTGATTTTTTAATTACTTATATTTCTTCTTGCACTTTACCAAGCAGGATTGATTTTTTTACAGGATAGCATCTGTCTGCATGATACAGTACTTGTACAAAGTGTGGAAGGTTCTTCTGTTTGGCTGTTTAATAGCCACTAGGTTCAGTCCTGTGTATATGAATTCAGATGTACTTATTTTTACCGTTAAAATTAATCAGTAAAAGGTGAGAAGCATCAGCATCCTGCTTTCACAAAGTCAGATAAATTACATATTTAGTTAAAAGTAAGTTTTGGAATTCTTTCTTCTTCGTGGTCTCTGCGAATCACACACATAGGTTACATCTGCGCCTGCGCAACTAGCTCGGAAAGTTCTGGTATCACTGGGCAAATTTCTAAGGGTGAACAACACCAGTGACGCAGTCCAGAAGGATAGTAAAGCCAGAAAAATTTGTTCAAAAATCATAGGACAATACTATTTCACTAGGAAACGAGCGACACTGACGGGTGAAGTTCCTCGCTAGCTACAAAAGTGGCAGACAAAAGGAACTGAAGAAAGAGCAGGAACACCAGGGGCTTTATAGAGGGGGGGCAGACCTACCGCCCAAAAGTTGCAATTGGAAATTTGCCCAGTGATACCAGAACTTTCTGAGCTAGCTGTGCAGGCGCAAATGTAACCCATTTGTGTGAATTTGTAGATGACCACTCGAAGAAATACTGTTACAGGTAAGCAAACTGTCCTTATCAAGTCTGCATACCACAAACATTTTAGAAGATTTCTGTATCTAGCTAAATGCTGTGTACAATTGACATGTTAAATCCAGTGCTAAAACAAGGCACTGGGTATATTTCCCACTAAATAAATATAATTGGATGGCATGTTCCTATACTGCTTGCAAATATAATTGGATGGCATGCTCCTATACTGCTTGTGCATAGTGAGATGTTCCATAGATATAACTGGATATGTGACTTTTAAGCACTAGCATATAGGATTTTTTTAATTAAAGAAGTTCTGTGTTCCATCTATAAATTAAATGTATATAATGGTATATTCAGAATCTTGAGAAAGGGTTGGTTATGCCTGAACTATTAAATTTATACTCAGGATTATTAGCATTATTTTTCCAGATTAGATAAGGATTAATTAGTATACTGTTTCTTACACAGGCCAGCTAGTTGCCTCTGGAGAAACACAAATGAGCAGGTGTTTCCCTGGAAAATGGAGAAAGGAACAATTCAGTCCAAATATGAATGATAAATAGTTCCTGTAAAAGCAGTTGTAGAGTTTTCTTCAAGAACTTAGAAGTTCTGGTCATGTTTAGTGTCTGTATGTGAAACAAATGTGCTTGAAAATGTTGTTGCATTATTTAGATACCACATTGTGACAGTTTAATATACAAAACAATTAACTGATAGCATAAGAGACCAATTGGAAATAAAAGTACCAAGATAAGTATTTGGTTAATGGATTTGACCAGTACAGTAGCCTCTCCCAATTCGCAGGTGATCTGTTCCAGACCACCTGGCAAAAATGGCTACTTGCAGATATTCGAGTCCCATGGGAAATAACGGCACATGCGGCCATTTTGTTTATAGCTGCTTGTCCCTCCCACTAAGAGAGAGACCACGGATTCCATGTCCACAAAAAGGGAGGGACAAGTGTACTTTATATGAAGGTGAATGAATTTGAGCAGTGCTATGAGAGCCAGTGTGGTGTAGTGGTTTAAGCATAGAACTAGCACTGTGGAGATCAAGGTTCAGTTCCTTGCTCGACCATGGAAACCCACTGACCTCAGGCAAGTCACACACTTTCATCCCCAGTAAACCCTGTGATAGATTTGTCTTAGGGTCAGCTTGTTGGAAACAACTTGAAGGCACACAGCAACAAATGTTATGATTTGCTTCTATTTTTCCAGTTGGGAACAGAGAGTGGATCAGCATGGCCGAGTATATTATGTAGATCACGTTGAGAAAAGAACTACATGGGATAGGCCAGAGCCCCTTCCTCCAGGGTAAGTCAGTCATTTCTCTTACTTGGCAACAAGCGATGAAGATGTCAGTCCAAATCCAACATCTTTATGTAGAGCTTAGATCTGCAAATAATGCACAGTCTGTTAGCTAAATCATGGCTTGGCTATGAGAAAGTGATGTCTGATTTGATATTTTAATGTGTGCATGGTGCACCTTTACTAACAATATGTAGAGACTAGCAGCTATTAAACAAACTGCAGCTATTCTGCCATTCCCAGGCTGGAAAAGGAAAACCTGTAGACCTAAATATGACAGTTATTCCTACTATACTTCTGTTACTGCATGTGTCTTGACTCAATTCCCAACAAAGCAATTCCCAACAAAGACAGTGGATGGGTCTTCATATGTATGGTGGGCCCTTGTTATCTGCTGGGGTTTGATCCTGTGACCCCATGTAGATATCAAAATACACGGATGCTCAAGTCACATTATATATAATGAGGTAGTAAAATGGTGTCCCTTATATAAAATGGC
>CM034706.1:235940768-235962649 GCA_020142125.1 Phrynosoma platyrhinos
TGTGTGGATTAACCAGCAGATTTGCCCCCCGTGTGATAACGTCCTATGTCTGCTAGAGTAGTTATAGCACTAATATTATTATTTTTTTCCTTTCAGAAAAGAGAACAGACAACAATGGCAGAGTGTATTTTGTCAATCATAATACACGCATCACACAGTGGGAAGATCCCAGAAGTCAAGAGTAAGATTTATCTCTTACTGTTCAAAACCTCATATTTAATTTTTTTCAAGCACTGAGTGAGGAAGCACCAGCCACAGTTTTAATTACTAAAACATTTAGCTTATGAAAGGTTTATTGTTAACAAGGGGGCAAGTAGCAGATATTTTTAAAAATGGTATCTTAATAGACTATTTCAGATTAAAATGGAAACTTGCAAGACATTTTTAGTAGATAATTGATTAAGTTAGTCTTCATATTTGCATCTAACATATAGAAAAGTTTTCTACTTAATATCTTAGTGATTTCAGGCAGAGTATGTTTGTCAAGTGCAGTGCTGCAACATATTTAGTAGTGTTTTTAAAAACATTTTGATGCAGTTGTTGTTGGGTTTTTTTGTTTTTGTTTCTTTGGCTAGCCTAACAAAATGGCTAGACTAGAGATAAAGGTCCCAAAGATTGCTTATATGTTGTCCTTTCCTTATCAACAGGGGTTTTAGCCCCCTTTTTATACTATGTATACTCTTAGAATAATAAACCATAGGGCACAAGAACTTGCTGACACAATAGAAAATCAGATGCTTTCTAACAACAAACAAGAGAGCTTTATGCCAGTTCGTTTGCTGCTTTGAATCTGAAATGAAGCCCTACAAGATTTGTTTTCAATATTAGTATTCAGCTAAGAGAATGGAGAAGATCGTGCACAATATACACAGTACCCTATAGCATAGAGTTTTAAAGCAATAGCTCAAAGGATGAGTGTTAATCCTTCTGTTCAGAGGTACTGAAACAAATGAAGAAATGAATAGTAGCTTGAGATTTTAAGATACAGTGAAAATTCTGACAGAAAATAATTAATGTTTAATGTCTTCAGGTCTGTTCCAGCATTACACTTATGTAATCCTGTTTTTCCAAACAGACAAACAAACAAAAACAAAACACTTAGCTAATGACTTTATAATGAAGTCACTGGACATGCTAGGTGGTGACTGGAATACACCTCTTAACAGGTACTAATGCCTGTTCGATTTTTAGATGACATTCTCATCAGAAGGGTTTAATGAAGGATGCCCAAGCAACATACATTCCCAATAAGGCTGACTGATATCTGATAATCTAGTAGTTTACTAATAGGAAAAAAAGATGTGGTACGTTGATATTTTATCTATTACTACACAAAAAGCATTTATCTTGATCCTCTGTCTGGTGTATTAGTTTTCCTCTCCTGTTGTGATAAATGATTGAATAATTCTATTAAAACATCTCCTTTTGGGATGGGGAGAATGACTGTTACAGGGAGGATTACGGCCAAGATTTTACACACTTTTTGGACATAGCATAATGACAGCATATTGATGCTGGATTCCACAGTTGTGCAACTGTCTGGGTAGCAGGCCCTCAGAGCCTTGAGTTCACCTGTTAAACAGTAATCAAATAGCTCCTCACTCAAGTCAAAAGTGTGACAGAGGGGGCTGTGTATGTGCTTGTGGAATAATTGTCTGCACCAGGGACTTCATTGACACAGTCTCTCACAAAACACAGCCAGTTCTGCAACTATTTCTGTGCTAGAGTAGTGCTCCAGCAGGATTCCAGCTGTAGTATTCTCCAGTTTGGATTTTAGTTTTCTCTTCCCTAGAGCTCAGTATAATGAAGGGGTGCTGAAAAGGTCTTGGCCCAACCCACTTCCCAAAATCTGAACATAAATTTGTTATTGTAGCTTGAAAAAGTGTTCTTTTTATTGTAAACTGCCAATTTTCAGGATTGTAGCTCTAATTTTTGGATGTTTTCAGATAATTGATAGGATTATGTCAACAAAAAGTGTGGAATTTGCTGAGGTTCCTGTTCCTGAAGAATATAGCTTCAAAGAATATCCATGACTGTATGATGTAAACATTGAATAATAAGTGCTCTTAATTCTCAACTGTGAAGAAGCATTTCAACTTTCAGTATGAAGATTTTGAGACTATCAACAGTGTCAACTTTTAAAATTGTTAAGTGTGTTCATGACCTGATTTTGACAGATCAACAAATCTCAGCTAATGTGAAGTCGTAGGCTTTCATGGCCGGCATCCATAGTTTTTTGTGGATTTTTCAGACTGTGTGGCCATGTTCTAGAAGAAGATGCCAGCCACAGATGCTGGCGAAACGTCAGAAAGAAACTTCTAGAACATGGCCACACAGCCTGAAAAACCCACAAAAAAATCTCAGCTAAAACAATTGCAGACACACTAGAGATATTGAGTGTACAATTCATGAGTGTACAATTCATGAGCAGTTGGCTATACAGAAATTGTCACCCAAGTGGATGCCAAAATATTAGAATAACTGACCAGAAACAAAGTGAAGAGGATACCTCCAAGTTGATTTTGCAGCATTTTGAGCGATCTAGTGATAATTTTTTGGAATGGCTCATCACATGGTTACATCACCATGATCTGGAGACCAAACAGCAATCCTTGCAGTGGCAGCACTTCAGTTCTCCATGGCTGAAGAAATCCAAGACCCCAAAGGTCAGCAGGAAAGGCCATGGACACAGCTTTTGGGGATAAGGAAGGTGTTTTGATGACTGACTATCTTCAGAAGGGCTAAATAGTTAATGCAGAATACTACTCTAGGTTCCTGTGCTGATTAAAGGAGACATTGAAGGAAAAACATTGAGGGAAGCTACAGAAAGATGTTCTCTTTTTGCAGGACAGTGCACTTGCTTAAAGGGCGGGAAAGATGATGTATGTTTTGAAGAACTGGAGGTTTGAGTGCCTAGACCCTACTCCCCAGATCTTGCTCCATCTCACTGTTTCCTGTTTTGAAACCTGAAAAACCGAGTTTGAAAGGAAGGAATTTTTCAATTGACTCAGAGGTGATACCAGCAGCAGATTTCAGTGACCAGACAGCAGATTTTATTTTATTTTATTTTTTATTTTTGGAAGGGTTAAAGAAGCATAAGAAACAATGTGCTAAGTATGTCAAACTTCAGGGTGAATATGTGGAATAGCATGCAAGTTTCATGTCTCCAGGTCGTTCTCTTCCTTGGGCCAAGAATTTTCAGCACCCCCTTATAGATGTTCAATTTCATAATTGGTTTTGGTTCACTAATAAAACCAAATACTGTCACCCCTCTGTTCTCGCAGTCTTGAAGTACACAGTTTTGCATATTCATGGAGGGGAGATCTCCATTAAAATCAATGGGGCGTGTCCCTGCATGCGACTGCGGGGACGCACCCCATTCAAGCCTATGGGGCTTGAATATTTGCAAATCTCCGTTTTTGCAGGGTGGTGGTGATCCAGAACGGATCCCCTGTGAAAATGGAGGGCCAACTGTAGTTTATGAACAAAAACATAGCATGTGATGTTTGTAATGATATATATAATTCATTTCTTGTAAATATTTTTTTTCCCAGTCAGTTAAATGAGAAACCTTTACCGGAAGGTTGGGAGATGAGATTCACCGTGGATGGAATTCCATATTTTGTGGATCATAACAGAAGAACAACAACATACATAGATCCACGAACTGGAAAATCTGCTCTGTAAGTCCTGCTCTCCCACCCCCACCCCTGTATTGAAATATGATTTATCTTTGAATTAAGGTAGTAATTCTAACAAATGTTTTGTTAACCTGCTAGGTCTACCATATCACATCAAATTGACTGATGTGTGTTAGTCATGTCAAATTAATACTTGAAAGTACCACCAAGTGAAAAGTTTTTATAGTCTTTTTCTCAGAGTGTACGTCTGGCTTCGGTTTTTGTTGTGTTTTCTTCTGTGATAGTTTCATCCATAATTTTCAGTTTTCAATTTTCATCCATAAATCAAAATGGGATGCTCACCCAGCACTACTGAAAAATGCAGAAAGGTCTGGTATGCCTTCTCAAATCCTAAACATCTGACCCAAGAAAAAGTCAATGTTGAGTTCAGTAACTTTAGAGATATTGCTGTTGCAGATTTACTACAATTACATATGCTTTCCCAAAATTGCACTTTGTCTATTTTAGAACAGCTTATTCTCTTAACTAGGTGTGGCCTTGAGGTTAAGGTCAATTGGACACTTGTTTTCCAGCTTTGTAAATTTGCTTTCTGTTTACAGAGACAATGGACCTCAGATTGCTTATGTTCGTGATTTCAAGGCAAAGGTCCAATACTTCCGGTTTTGGTGTCAGGTAAATTATATTTCATTTTGGGAGTGTATTTGTGAGGATCTTTATAGAACACTAAAAGCATTTAATTGTACCATTGGAATAAGAGTTTCCTGATACGTTCTGTGTTGGTTTCCATCACAGCTGCTGCTGTTGTGGGATTTCCTCAGAGGAAATGGTCCTTGGTAGTGGCTCAGTAACAGACTTTCTGGCAAACTGTATCTCCCTACATGAGCCTGCCTAGGCCCCAAGATCCTCCAAAGGTGCCCTTTTCTCAGTGCCAGTGCCATCACAAGCATGTTGGTGGGGATGCAAGATAGGGCCTTCTCAGTGGCTGTCCCTATGCTCTGGAGCTCCCTTCCCAAGAAGCTAAAAATGGCTTCGTCCTGGCTGTCCTGATATTAGCAGTTCACAGTCTGTGCCACAGTCTGCTCCTCATCTTGTTTTTTTAGAGACAGTGGGGCTTTTCCATTTTCTGCTTCCAGTTAAGTACTCTGATTTCTGTATTGGCTATCTTTCAGTTTCTTCTTCTCCGTCTGTACTTGGAGCATAAACTTGGATCAAGTTTAAATTAATGAGTTTTCCTTGAAGTCTTATTGATATGGTTTGGTCAGACTTTGCATTATATCCTTATACTGTTTAGCTATATCTCTCCTCACTATTCATGCAACCCCTTTTCTTCTTACATTTTCATTTCCTGAGTAAAACGACGCAAAATGTCCCATTCCTGTCTACTTTGGCTCGCTCACTCCAAGTACTTCAGTGTTCATATACTTCTAGTTTTACTGTGTCTAGCTTCTCCTGATTCATGCTTGCTTATCAAACCTGATGTGTTTATGAAATCTGTTTCTTGGGTTTCAGCAATTGGCTATGCCCCAGCACATAAAAATCACAGTGAGCAGGAAAACATTGTTCGAAGATTCATTTCAGCAGGTAAGCAGTTGAGTACTTAATGTGTAGTAGTTCTGTGTAGTAGGTGCTTTAGCTGAACTACTGTATGTTCTCTTTGAAACTCATCTGTTCAGTTTACTGCTTCCATCATATGTCTCTAAATAGCCTTATAAAATGGATCAGTGCTCCATTTTAGGGGTCTATTGGTAATCAAAATATTTTGAAAGGATGAAGTAAAGCAATAAATATAAGTCATTGCTTTAATATGAATAGCTATTAGAACACTAATCGTCCATTTTTCCCCCACTAAAGATAATGAGCCTCAGTCCTCTGGATCTCCGAAGACGCTTATGGGTCATTTTTCCTGGAGAAGAAGGATTAGATTATGGAGGTGTTGCACGGTAGGTGACTTATGTCATAGAAAAAATCAAGTCACTTGAAATTAATTTATTAAAAAGGCTCAGGAAGGAGAGGATGTTACAAACATTTTCCCCCCAAAAGAATTAGCCCTTTTTATCAGAAGTGTCATTAAAAACAATTCTGTATGTTTGTTTTTGTCAGTGTCTAGGAAATGAAAAATCTTGAGATTAGAGTAGTTTAGAGTAGTTTATTCTTTATGCACAGACATTTCCAACAGTCTGTTAGGCATAAACAAAAAATTGGGAATGTGTGTCATCATGAATAAACAGTGATGTAAATTATGACTCTTGCATTGTTAGATGTAGCTAAAATGATGGAGCTCAATCGTTGTAACTATAAATGCCTGTGCCAACCCCCCACCCCCCAAAAACCTACCTCTTAAACCAGATGTCACCCCAAACAAAGGGTTTCTGAGATACTGTGGATTAAGCACTAGGAAAGGAAGGCTGCAGTGTTCTTCCAGTCACAGAGCACATTGAGCCAAGTAGTGAGAGAGACCCCTTGGGATCCTGCTGCATGTCACAACATGCGTTGTGGCTGGGAGAGTGCTGCTATCATCCTTCCCCATCCCCCCAATTCTGCAGCACATCAGAAAACCTTGAGTTGAGAAACTGCCTGGCTTGGGAGGTAGTTTTTTGGTGTCATGTTCAGTCATTAAGAGTTGTTAATGTTAATCCCAAAAGTGATGCGATCATAAAACCCATCTTGACCATCTGATAATATTGAACAGATATAACAGTAAGATTCATGTCTCAGCTAAATGAGGATAGGATTAGATAAAATGCAATGTGTGATTCTTTTAGCTGGTATAGCAAAAAAGGTTTGATCATTAAACCTTGTTTCCATTTGTTGTATTTAAAATTCAAAAGAATTATACTTCTTCAGTATAACTGTGTCAGTCCTAAATTTTTCATATACAGCAACTTAAAAATGATTTTATTGTTATAGCCAATGTGATTGTAAAATTTCTGTTCTACGGCCAAACACAGCATATGAGTCAACATACTCTTCAGTCTTGGATTTAAGAAGTTGAAAAGTCAACATCAAACATTCAGTGTTCATAAACTAAACAAATAAAAATAATAATTCAGTATTAAACTCACAGTATCAAAAACCTGGACATACTTAGTATCACTCACTGGTGCTATTGAAATATACATATACTGTATTTTTCCGGCGTATAAGACGACCCGCGTATAAGACGACCCCCCCCATTTTCCCAGTCAAAATACAGAGTTTTAGCACCTCTATCCTCATTATCCTTATATCCGGCGTATAAGATGACCCCCCCCACTTTAGCCACAGATTTTGCAGGTAAAAGAGTAGTCTTATACGCAGGAAAATAAGGTAGGCCTTACCCAGAGCAGTGCCTGTTTTATGTCAAAGAGAACCCTGAGTTTTCTGTGCTATAGAAATAAAGATGATAATCTTCAGAGAAAACTAGATTCCAAAAAACCCAGATGCATGTAAACTAGTACAGGTTGAGTATCCCTTATCTGAAACACTTTGGAACAGAAGTGTTTTGGATTTTGGATTTTATTTGGATTTTGAAGTATATCTCCATATCCATATATATATATATATATATATATATATATATATATATATATATATATATATATATATATATATATATATATATATATATAATGTGATATCTTGGAGATGAGACCCAAGTCAAAACACAAAATTAATTTATGTTTCATATACACATAGTCGGAAGGTAATTTTATACAATATTTTAAATAATTTTGTGCATGAAACAAAATTTGTATACATTGAACTGTCAGACAACAAAAGATTCACTATTTCAGGCACCCTTGAAAAAATTCAAATTTTGTAGTATTTTGGATTTTCGGATTAGGAATGCTTAACCTGTATTTACCTACAGCTGTAGTTTGAGTAATGTGTTTTATGAGACATACAGTATTTTCTGCCGTATAAGACTACTTTTTAGCCCAGGAATATCTTCTCCAAAGACGGGGGTCGTCTTATACGCCAGGTGGAGGAGGGGGAGGAAGAAGGGGTGGCACGGCACAAGGCGGGAGGAGGAAGAAGAGAGGAAGTTAGGTTAGAGGAGGAGGAGGGGGGAGGAAGGGGTGGCGTGGTGTGGCATGAGGCAGGAAGAGGAAGCAGCAGTGGATAAGAAATGAACCCCTATCCTAGGGTTTTCTTGGCAAGACTCATTCAGAGGAAGTTTGCCATTGTATTTCACTGAGGCTGAGAGTGTGTGACTTGTCCAAGTTCATCCAGTGGGTTTTATGGCAGAGTGGGGAATCAAACCCAGGTCTCCAGAATGGTAGTCCAACACTCAAACCGCTCCACCATGCTGGCTCCTAATCCTATGTACTACCTATGAAACAATTGCAGACTTTTGTTGTTGTTGTTGTTGTTGTTGTGTGTCTTCAAGTCCTTTCCGACATATGGCAACCCTAAGGCAATCTTATCATGGGGTTTTCTTGGCATGTTTCTTCAAATGGGGGTTGCCATTACCATCCCCTGAGGCTGAGAGTGTGTGACATGCCCAGGGTCACTTACTCGGGCCACAAATTGTACATACCCCAGAATGCATCACCTATTATATTGGCAGTCCTTCCCCCCCAACACTTTCTCATTTTCCCCCGTTGGAAGAGGGGTTGTCTTATACAGCGAGTTTATTCCAAACTATATATTTTAACTGGAAAAATTGGGTTTCGTCTTATACGCCCAGTTGTCTTTTACGCCGGAAAATACGGGTAATTGAACAACTCTAAAACGTTTTCTTCAATAAGAATTTGTGTTGTACTATCCAAATTGTTGCTATATTCATTTCAACTAGCTATATGTAGATTTTAAATAATTATCTGTTCTTAGACATATCTGTAGGGAATTTATATACAAAATGTCTAAACCTAAAGTTTGTTTCATTTTTTTGTGGTGTTGACTGTGAGTTTTTTATGTGGTTTCAGGGAATGGTTCTTTCTGTTGTCGCATGAAGTGCTGAACCCAATGTATTGCCTGTTTGAATATGCAGGGAAGGATAACTACTGTCTACAGATAAACCCAGCTTCTTACATCAATCCAGATCACCTGAAATACTTCCGCTTTATTGGCAGATTTATTGCCATGGTGAGTTCAAAGTGTCAAATAAAAATATTGACGTAGGGAATGCTTGAGGTGGTAGGAAACAGTAAGAAACAGCTGACACTTGCTGGTTGAGGATCTCTGATCTGAAGCCATTCTTCAGCTTTATAAAACATGAAGCAGAAATTGTTAATCTTTTTTGGAGCTAGGATAAGCTAGATTGCAATCCCTCTCAACAGTAGTCGTATTTTTTGTGTTCTACAAAGAGCCCCACATTTCTTTGCACAGTGTTTTAAAAACTTGTCAAGCATTTTGTTGTTGTCGTTGTCATTGTCATCATCTTTCATACTTGTTTAAAAGCATTATCTTTGCAGTAAGTAAAAATTTGGCCTATTTGTGGGTATATGTATAGTTAGTAGAAATACCTGTAAATTATCATACGCTTCTGGGAGACTGGTTATAAATGTTCTACATTTTTTAAATGGAATGTAGCTGGAGATTTAGTACATATTTTGTATCTAAATATTAATTACATTGAACATGAGAGATATTTTACAGAGTGCAGTTTAAAGCCCAACTCAACCAAGACCTTTATTGGGTTGCTTGCTTTATCATCTTTTATTTGCAGTTTCACCATAGGAAATTATAACTTAGCAACATAAATGAACACTGAGAGCAGAATTAAAGCCTTCATTTTTTCCCTCTTCCCCTTTTGGCGTTACTGACCTAAATGACACATGCTTACCGATAAAATAGCTATTTTTAAAAAGCATGCTTTTATACTTTAAGTTAGCCTTTGAAATACATTTCTTCCAAAATCTAGGCCAGCGATATTTATTTAATGGTTACAGAAATTAAATAGAAAAGAGTATAAATGTAGTAAAGTCACTGTAATTGTCATCATAGAAATTGCATTAGTTTCCATTTTTTGCAGGCTTTGTTCCATGGGAAATTTATAGACACGGGTTTTTCTCAGCCGTTCTACAAACGTATCCTCAACAAGCCAGTTGGCATAAAAGATTTGGAATCTGTAGATCCAGAGTTTTATAACTCTCTCATCTGGGTAAAGTGAGTTTTAGAGTTCAGCTACTTGAAGTTATTCTGATAAATGTGATTTATTTTAATATGTGCAGCAAAAATATTTCATGTAGATTAGATTTGAAATATATATTCACAGATATTTGAAATTGCAATATTAAATTTTGCTATTGAACTTTAATTTTTAGTTTTAAAAAACTGATTCAGAATTCAAGTGCTTTAGACATGTTCCCATACCTGATTTTGGCAGATCTTTTGTATCTTATTATTTTAATATGTTTATTAGATGTAAACAAGTTTGAGCATTTTTTAAAATTGAAAGGGTGATAGAAATGATTATAGACATCCAATATAGATAACAAATATGTTGGTGTTTAGAAAATAATATCACCCTGAGGCTGCAATGAAAAGCTATTTTATAGGGTATTTTAAAGTAAACGTCTTTAAGGTCATAAAAAGACATTTGGGCAGTAAACATCATATGGTATTTGTTTTGTAGGGAAAACAATATTGAGGAATGTGGCTTGGAAATGTATTTCTCAGTTGATAAAGAAATTCTAGGTGAAATAAAGAGCCATGACTTGAAACCTAATGGCAGCAATATTCTTGTAACTGAAGAAAACAAGGAAGAATACATTAGGTAAGTTCAGATTTGGCTTTCAAGTTCAGTTTTTGATTTTTACTCAAAGTTGCCATTGTGCATGCTTTAATACATTTTGGAAATCATTATCAGTAATGCATGAAAATGGACAAAGACCTGAGACTTAATCAGTTCTTACTCTCAAGATGCTAGAGTTACATAAAGCTGGTTTTTACTCAGCACTTTCCTTTTCTGATGTTTTGTTTGTTCAAGCTTCATGATGGAACATCTGTTATCTTCTTCTGTTATCGTGACTGTTTAGGCTAGAATGCTGTATATCATCTTCTTCTTTCTCCATTTCCCAGTGTTTCCGCTAATGCTTTTCAGTCTTATGGCTATGGAAGGCTAAGTTTCTGCTTCAGGGCACACTGTTTATGATGCTCAAATGTGCAATTTTCCAACTTGATGTAATCAAGCAGTTTGACCTACTTACCTGCATTTTTGGTTGCAAATTTAAATCGTCATAAGCCACCTCGATTGTTCGACAGAGGGGCGGGGTATAAATTATTATTATTATTATTATTATTATTATTATTATTATTATTACTATTGATAGGTTTATAGAAAATGTTTGCAACCAGAATTCAAAGAGCTGTTGTGAATGTATGTGACACAGGGCCTTTGCAGACTGCCAGAAATAGTGCACATTAAATTGAGGCACTGCCCTGGCTCAGTGCTAGGGAGTCATGGGAATTGTATTTTTTTCTGGGACATTGAGCCTTCTCTGTCAGAGAGCTCTGGTGCCACAATAAATTACAGTTCCCATGATTCCCTAGCACTGAGCCAGGACAGTGCCTCAATTTAATGTGCACTATTTCTGGCAGTCTGCAAAGGCCCATAATCTCACTTACACTCTGAGCTTTACTCAGAAATATACTTAAATTATGTTATCTTTTGAAAGTGGTATTCCTTGAATGAAAACAGTATTTGATGTTCTGTCCTTGATGATATTGTGCAGCATTACTTAATGTAAATTATTATTGTTATAATTATTTTATTATATCCCACCTTTGTCCCAATATAAGGGCTGAAGGTGGTGATATAGGAACTTCAGGCGACCCATTAAAACTTTTCAATTGCAGACCTAAGTGAATGATCTAGCTTTGAAACAATTGTATGTTTTAAATCCAGGCTTATAGCAGAGTGGAGGCTTTCCCGCGGTGTTGAAGAACAGACTCAAGCTTTTTTTGAAGGTTTCAATGAGATCTTACCACAGCAGTACTTGCAGTATTTTGATGCCAAGGAGCTTGAGGTAAATCTAATCTTTAAGCATAGGATTTAGTTGGCAAGATGCTAGAATTTAGTTGGCAAGATGCTAGAATTTTTTCAGGGGCTTATAAATGAAAATATTTGAGTATGTTGAAATGGTGAGAATTGAAGACCATTGGATTTGTGTTAGCTTTGCAATAAATAATCAAGGTATATATTGACTTATATTAAGACACAGACAAACCCTTATGAAGTATGAAATGGACAAGGAAGCTATGTTCAATGTTGAGACATCTGGGCAGCAAGGTGTACCCAAAACAAAATAAAAAGTGCATTATGGTTGCATCTGCACTGCAGGAATAATCCAAGTTGATACCATTTTAAGTGCCATAGCTCAATGCTATGGAATTCTGAGATCTGCAGTTTTGTGAGATATTTAGACTTCTCTGTTGTTGGTGGCACAACAATCTACAGCTCCCAGAATTCCATAGCATTGAGCCATGGCAATTAAAGTGGTGTCAATCTGGATGAATTCTGCAGTGCAGATGCAGGATTTGAAAGTTTATAGAGATACTCTGTCAGCTTTTTAACATCTGCCAATCATAGTAACAAAATTTCTGGATTCTAACTGTGATCTGACTCTTTCAAAAGGTACTTTTGTGTGGAATGCAAGAAATTGACTTGAATGACTGGCAAAGGCATACAATCTACCGGCATTATACAAGGACAAGCAAGCAAATTGTGTGGTTTTGGCAGGTTTGTATTGTTCTCATGTATACAAGAATTGTACCAAGTCTTCAAAAGTTTTGGTAATTAGTCTTCTGAAGAAAGTTCCTGTGGAAACAGTATCCAGAGTATTCTCTCTTGGAGGCTAGCATCAATTATCAAAGATGTAACCATGTTAATATTTTGTTGCAAAACAGAAAAATCTTATGTAACTATAAAGATAAATAAATGTATTATGGTACTCGCTTCAAACTTGATAAAAGCATTGTAATCCACTGTTTGTAGTTTTAGATTTGGGAGTTTTTCAGTTGAATTTTGCTGCAGACTTTTCTAGATGACCCTTTGCAGGTCACAGAATTGTTCAGCCTCTCTTCCTCTTCTGGAAAAGTGGAAAAGAAGTTGCTTCCTCATCTGAATAAAGCCAGGATAGTAAAAATGAATATTTTAAGGACTTCATCATTTATTAAGTTCTATATGAGAGATATGTGATGATAAAATATGTATGATATTTATTAGACTAAATGTTCAAATGGTGACCACATCATTTTAAGTGCTACTGTGAAGCTACCACTTTCTGATTATTTATCTATTTTATCCATTTGCATGATCAAGAATATATTTTTTTAAAAAATATCTGGGATTTCAAACCCAGAATTGAAAGAAGAACTCAGAATTACTGAAGCATTTGGGTATTTTTAGAACTTCCAGACTTGGGAAAAGAATTTCCTGGTGATACCTGATTTCTTTATATATATATTTTAAGTTACCCTCTTTTTAGTTTAAAAAGACATCAGTTGTCCAATGAAATATCGCAAAATCTAGTAGAACTCCACTATACCTTCACATCTTTATCCAGGTAGTCCTTTCAGCATCCTAACAACATCTGTTCCTACTATTTCTTCTTCCAGTTCTCTCTTTATTTACTCTGCTTGCATGCCCCTTTCATCTTTCTACTGCTCATTAATAAAAACACTGCTGTGAAAATAGGTTATGTAAATTCTATCTGCTAAGACTGGAACTATGTGAAAGAACCTGAATAGTTTGGTTTATATAACTTCTAAATGAATTCTCTTTTGCAGTTTGTGAAGGAAATTGATAATGAGAAGAGAATGAGATTATTACAGTTTGTTACTGGAACATGCCGATTACCAGTTGGAGGATTTTCTGACCTCATGGGTATGCAGAATTATTCTTCTGAAGAATATGAGAGTCAGTGTGGCAAAATGTTCAGTGTGTGAAATGCAACTTTGGTCACTTATAAATGATAAATGATAAATAATATGTTAGGCACTGGCATATTGTATGCCAGCTTTCTTCTTTGTAATTGTGTGGTTTTAATAATTATTTATTTTATTTTATTTTGCAAATGTATTCCATGTGTTAACCAGAGGGTAGTTTTGCAATATTGATGTTGATATGGTAGAGTTAAATGCAGTAAAATGTTTACCCTCCTTGAGCTGATTTCTAATCACTGTGTTGGATCCTGTGTGATGGAGAACTTTTTAAACTGGATAATCCCATAGGCAAAAAGCAGTGGACCCAATTTTAGCTTATTCTTCCTTTCCTCTCTGCCTCCTATGCATCCCAAAAATATTATCCAGACATTTGCACCAGAACTTTATTTTAGCTGATGCAACTTTGGTCCAAAACATATTGCAGAACTAATTCTGTTTGAGACTGCTTTAGCTGTCCCGGCTCAGTGCTAGAAAATTCTGGGAACTGTAATTTTGTGAGACTTTTAGCCTTCTCTGTAAAAAATGCCAAAATAAACTACAGTTCCCAGGATTCCCTAGCAATGAGCCAGCTAAAGTGGTCTCAAACTTGGATTATTTCTGTAGTGTGTTTTAGACCTTTCAGGACAATATATGCAGCTCACCAGCCCAGATAATTTACCACCACTCAACCTTTCCAGAGTCACTGTTACATTTTTGAAGTGGCTTAATGTTCTCAGTCTCTCCATCGAGGCCTGCTGAAAGGCCTTTGTATGAAGAACCTTTCTGCACACTGAGTGTACAATATGCATAACTACAAGAGAACACAGGATGTCTTTGCTTTGTTCTAGCACAGCAGCATCCCATATTTGACAAATTAGATAAGCATATCATGCTGTGTTATCTGTTGTGTGCCATACAAGTTTACTGCCTAGTTTTGAAATCAATGAAGGGATTAGTGCTGACATTTGGAGGGGGGAGAATGGTTGTACTTACAGTACTACATGTACCATCGCAAGTCATATCCTTGGAGCTATTATGTGGCAGTGGGCTATGGCAACAATACTAGTTTCTTACAGTAAAGGGACAGAAGACAGAAATTCAAAGTATAAACAGTATCCTCCACTGTCATAAATGTAGAATATATAACTTCTCAAAATTTGAATGGAGTTTTCAGATACATCTTCCCACATGCAAATATCTTAACCTGATGCTCTTTTTTCTAGTGTATATTTAGGAATGAAAAACCAGATGCAGCTTTGATTTTCTCATTACTTCTAACATTTTAAATAATTCTGATATTCTTTTTTATTATTATTATTTTAGCGAGCAATGGACCGCAGAAGTTCTGTATTGAAAAAGTTGGTAAAGAAAATTGGTTACCTAGAAGCCATACTTGGTGAGTAATCTGCATTAGATAACATTTGTGAATTGGATCATTTTGGCTGCCTTCAATCCTGCATAAGGAGAAAGGCAGGCTATAAATTGAATGAATGAATAAACAAATAAATAAATATTTGATGCTCTTACTCCACTTTCTAGCAAGAGACTGGGGGCTACTTTTCTATATTTTTAAAAATTATATTCTTTGTTTCAGAGAGCACTTAAAAATGTGATATGTATATGAATGAGATATACTAGTTTGCTACCATGTTTTTTCACTCCTTGTTTCAAATTGATCAAAGAGCCATAATTGACTGCAGCTTTAAACACAGAATTGATTTTTCCTGATGTATGAAAAGTTTGATGTAGAGATGGATACTTTAAATTATTGGATGGCCATTGCCATTGTCTTAGCCTCTTCTTTCTCAACATATGCTGGTGTCAGAATGACAAATGCATATAATTTTTTAGATCACACTTTCAGGTAAGCAGAGCATTCATCTGACTTGAATCTAAATTAGATTAAGTACAGGAACATTAGAGACACATATCCATAACAGTGGCAACATAGGATCCTGCATTTCCTTGAATAAACCATGTTCCAGACAATAGTGTGATCTTTCAAATGTATTTTACTACTTCATAATGTTTCATGTTACCAGATGCAGAACTATATCTTTCAAGCACCTACATTTCATATAATAATCTGTTTTAGCCTCTGATGGGCCCACTTTCAATACATATTGAAATGCTTGCCTTCTTCACAGTGAAATATTTGCTATAACATTTGCAGAGAGTGCTCCTAGGGTTCAAAACCCCTAGGTTTTGAAACTAATCATTTGTCAGTGCTAGCACCTAAACTGGAGGTGTGGTGATTCCTGTGTAGTTACCCTCCCTCCAGCTTCAAGATATAAAATTTAAAAATCCATTGAAGGACAATAATATTCCATAATCAGGGGCAGAATATTTGCACTTTCCAACAGAATTACGTAAGCTTTCCCTAGATCTGCCTATCTGGTTTCATCACACTAGATAGTGTAGTAGAAGAGGCATGTGATTATCATAGTAACTTTTGCTATTGTGTAGTACCTTCTTAAGCTTAAAATAAATGAGCAGATTAATACACATGATAGAAACCTGAAAGTTCATAGTATTCTAATAATAGAAATGCTTCGCTCAGTCTTTATGCTGTTAATGATAAACATTGTTGATCATTTTTGTAACTGAATGTGTAGAGTTTCAAAATGGAAGTTAAGCTTACTGCCTATTTTCAGTTTCAACCGCTTGGACTTGCCACCATACAAGAGTTATGAACAATTGAAGGAAAAGCTGTTGTTTGCAATAGAAGAAACAGAAGGATTTGGACAAGAGTAACAATTGATGGGAATTTGCACCTGAAGAACGTAAATTCTTATATGGTATGAGTTCTTCACTGCCCCTGCTTGTTGCACTTCTTACTGTAAACAGGACTTGGCTTTGATTTATTTGAACAATTGCTAATGTGTAAGTAAATGGATGTTACTCTGCCATTTTATTTCCACTAATTCTTGATTTCTTCTGAATAATTTTGAAAAATTGAAAATGATGAGTTATAAATGAAATCTTCCCCAGTCAGAGACTAACTGTACTCTGACATGGCATATATCTGTTAACTGGAATGTGTTATTTTTTTCTTTTTTCTAAGACTACTCTTTTTCTTTCCATTTTAGTAGCAACTTGCTGCTGATGAACTCGAAAGTCCATTGGTAGCTGCAGTATCCTATTTTGAGCAGTGCTTTCTTGCATTCAGACTCGGGGTGCTGTCAAACAGATCCATTTCTTATTTTACCTGTTCCTTAATTGATAGAGTCTGCCTGTTTCTGCCTTTCCAAGGTTATTCTGATGTCATCTCAGTTCAAGGGAGAGAGGGCGGGAAAGGGAACAGGGAAGCGGACATGTAGAGATAATGTACAGATCTGAAACATAGCACTTTTATTTTTTAACTTTTTTAAACATGATTATCATATCCCTCAGGTTATCCACTGTGTTTGAATGCACCTCTTTGAACTCAAAGGAATTTTAAATGATTGTCAACTGATGTGTACGTTTAAGTTTTTCCTTATAGTACTTTAACAGTAATCTGAGAATGTGCACTCTCTTCAGTTGGCTATAGTTGGAATTCATTTCCCCTCCTATTTGTAGGCTTGAAATATACAATTGGCCATTGGGCTCAACTGAGAACTATACTTTTTCTCTGAAGGGGAAGATATCGTCCATTTTCTAATAGTATTGCTGCCCAACTGACACTTCAGTTTCTGTGCAGGTACAGTCCTATTGTGCACTTACCTGCAAGTAAACCTCAGTAAACATAGCAAAACCTATTTCTCTGCCTGATTTAAGGAAACCTTCAGTAATGAATTCATTCTTCATACTTCCTGGGCCAGGGAAGGCTAACATAGCTCTGAGTTTGAGCATCTTCATATTTGTAACACCTTCAACTCCTGATTTTAAAACTGATTTGAGCTTCAGGGTTGTTGTTTTTTTTTATTACACTTTCAATTTCCTATTGGGGCTTACACCAATATGTAAACTGCACTCCCATTTTTGGAATGACAGCACTTTGTTCTTGTGCCCAGCTTTGCTGCCTTGTTATCCTTTCCCTCCAGGTTGTTATAATTCTGTGGCATGCATGCTGCTCTGAACCTTAACAAGAAAGATGGTGACATTTGAGACAGCAGTAATGCATGTTGATAAAATACATACATCAGTGTTCTTCTGTGTGATGAGAGCATAGTCTTTTGAATGCTAGCCAAGACAGTTAGAGATCAGATGTATTGTTATCTTGACAGCAAATATCGACCCATCCAGACTCTGAGGGGCAGAAAGCAAGTAAGGGCAGACAGTAGCATCATGTGGAATGTGTGGGCCGCACCAGGTGACACCCCAGAAGGGGGGTGCCATCAGGTCAGCTCTCCACCCCCCGCTGGCTCTCCCCAGCCCTGTGCAGGCTCTCCTTGGCCCTGCCTAGCTGCTCTAGGGGCCACACTGGCTCTCCTTATCCCCGTGCAAGTGCTCCTTGGCCCCACCCAGGGGCTCTAGGGGCCGCACTGGCTCTCCTCAGCCCCATGCGGGTGCTCTAAGGGCTGCGCCAGCTCTCTTTAACCCCGTGTGGGTGCTCCCTGGCCCCACCTGGGTGCTCTGGGGGCTGCGCCAGCTCTCCTCAGCCCTGTGTGGGGGCTGCGGGGCCCCCAGAAACCCCACCAGAAGTCTGGGGCCAGAAATCCCACCCCCCTGGAAGCCCCCCCCGCCAGCACCGGTGAGTTAATGTAAACAGTCCATGTTCCTTCAGTGAATGTGATCAAGAGTGATTGGGCATTCTTTCTGTTTCCTTCATTTCAGTGTGCATTCAAAGAATACGTACAAAAGTATTCCTCTTACACAAATTTCTAATACTTCTTTGGTAGAGGGCATATGTGTATATTCTGGAGACTGGCTTACCTGCATCATCTACCAGAATACCTGATACATGTATTAAAAATAATAGCATATGGAGGAGAAGAAGCCTTAGAAATATTTTGTTTATTGGTTTAATAAGACTTAGTTATCTAACACTTACAATATAGAAATGAAATGAAATTGAGGTTACAAAACTAAGCTATGGAAAATATTGTATGTTCTTCATAATGGTTTGTGATTCATATAGGGACCTAGGAATATTGTTAATGTATAAATATTCAAAAGGCTTTCTGCCCTATATTTTTAAAATAAAGGATAGTTCTAACTGAAATAGCTGATGCCCTAGTTCTATAGGGCATGGCTGTTTAATATTTTTATGGCTTAAATGCTTAGTTCAGGAAAAAGTAAATGCTTGTATATATTTTTGAGGTCTGGGGGGGTCTAGCTTATTTCTTAATTTAAATTGTTTGTTTGTTTGTTTTTACTGCTGTATTACAAGAGAAATGGGGGCTGGATATCCCAAGCACAAGAAAGTATTTTAAACATTCAAAACTGAGGATATTTAACAAATAGAATCATGACCACAAATATTGTTAAAATAGATTTATTGTAAACATTATGCTAACAAAATCCCTAAAATAAAAATGAAAAGTTGCTTTTGAAGTCTCTTTGCAATGTAAATTCCAAATTCTGTTTTTCTTTATGCCATGTTATGTTGCAGAAATAAAAGGAAATTTGAGCAGTTGGTACTCTCTTCTCATTGTGGGAATTTGGGAGACCTGTGGAGGAATAAAGTAGTTTGCTGAGTGGCAGACTGGAACGATCTGGTTTGTAACAAGATTGTTTTGCAAAGACTAGGACAGCTTCAACAGCATGTAGATAACAATGAATACCACATTCTGTTCTATGCACCTGAGAACATAACAGTCTGATCTGTAACATTAGTAATTGAATTTTTGCCTTATGAAGTACATATTTTAGTCCACTGATCTTAAATGTTTTGAAAGCCTTATATTTCTGGAGAGTTCAGGATTGGTAGTCTGAAAATTACATTTTTGATTCTTAAATGTGTGAAATTTCATAATCTCATTTTCATTATGCTAAAGTTCTACTTTGTGTTCATAAACATTCCAACAAAGTTTAAAAATTGAAGCTCCATTGAATGCTTTGGTATTTCCAGCCCTTTAAGTGGTGGTCTGTTGCATATTTTATCCAGAATCATTGTTGATGTTTATGTGCCCTAGTAAAATAGTATATGAACTGGGAAGGGAGGCACTGGATTGTAAAACACTGTACTAGAATTCCATTGTTAAATTTTCCTTGAACTGTAATTACAAATACTCAGGTAACTGTAAAAGTCTCTCACCAAGTCAAACTTTTATAAAAGTACTAAAAAGCCAATATTTGTTGTCATTCCTTGCATGTTGTGAAAAGATTTTCTCTGCAAGCTTGAAACAGCAGGGCAGTCACCCTAATCAAAGTTCATTCATTCTAATCATCAGAAAAATTACATTAAAGTACAAGCATACATACCTCAGTGGAAACATAAAGCAAACAAAAATAATGACTATGGAGGAGCAACATAAATTCAACCTAGGCAATGAGGAAATTGAAATAGTTACAGTTCCCATACCTTGGATCAAATATTGATCACAGTGGAGACTTTAGCCAAGAAATAGGAAAGGGGAAGGAACTAGACAAAATCCTAAGGAGTAGAGATATACAACTAAGCACTAAGGTTAGAATCATACAAGCCGTTTATCCCCCATCATCATGTATGGATGTGAGAGTTGGACAGTAAACAAGAATAAAACCAATGCATTTGAGATGTGGTGCTGGAGAAGAGTGCTGAGGATACCATGGACAAACAAATGGGTCCTTGAACAGATCAAAATTGAACTCTCCCTGGAAACCCAAGATGACCAAGTTGAAGCTGCCATACTTTGGCCGTATCATGAGAAAGCATGACTCATTAGAAAAGATAATAATGCTGGGAAATGTTGACTGTAGAAGAAAAAGAGGAAAACCACACACCAGATGGCTAGATTCAATTAGGGAAGTCACAGGCATGAGTCTGCAAAAATTAAGCAGAGGAGTAGAAGACAGGGAGTCTTGGAGATATCTCATCCACAGCATCACCATGAGTCGAGGTTGCCTCTAGAGCAACTTACAACAACAAAAACACTTCAATGAATAAAGGCTCAGACAAAGAATCTGCTTTTTTGGAAACTCTTTTTAAAGTTTTCCTGCCCCCTTTCTTCATTTTTCCCTGTCTAGCTGAGAGTTTTTATTTTAGCATCAGCACTGGAAGAATGATAAAGGAAGTCTGAGGAAACACAGACTTCCAGTGCCATGTTACAGCAGTGTGTCTGCAGTAAATAATGCAGTAAAGCTTGAACTAGGAAAAAATAAGATTCTACTCTACCTGATAGCTGTGTATGTCTACAACAGGCAAAGTAAATAGCATCTGCCTCCAGAATCCTTTATTGAGCATATTTGGACAGTCAAATAAAAAGGGGGAACAGATAAACCTGCCTCACTAGCTACCCCCAGCATATTTTTAAAAAGTTTAGACCTATATATTTAGCCACCAAAATGGAAATTGGGATTAAAATGGGGGCTTTGTGAAAAAAAAAGTCATCTCTGGATGTATTTTGGAAGAAGCCTATTAGTATTATCTAGAAGATTCAGAATGTTTTTGTTTCATTGACTTGCTTGCCTTGTTTCACATGTGTTCATTGTTAGTTTCTGGGGGGGATTGCTGAAACATGTTGAATTGCTCTTCTTTTCTGTGGTACTGGAACCTATTGCTATTCCTTTTATGTTACGTCGGCCTTTAATTCCAAATTTTCTCTTAAGGAGGTAAAGCCCAAGAACACATGTCCTTCATCAACATGTAATCTATGCCTTCTGTAAGTTTGCTGGTGCTGGTCTTTTGCCTCCTACTTTTTCAGCCTGTTCAATGACTAGGCAAAGGCTGTGAAGTCCTGTGAGCAGAAGGAAGTAATTGGCTTAATCTTAAAGGATGTAATGGATTCCATATCAGAAGGCATTTTAAAGTTAACATGTAAACACTATAGCCCTCTAGCTGTCCTTAGGCTCTACTTCCCATCTAGTATGGATAATTAGGTTCTCTTCCGGCAGGCCTTTCCAGATTAGCCTCTGCTCCACTGATATTGATAACCCCCGTCTACTCCAAAAAAGATAATGTCTTGTCTCTGACTACTTCTAATTTTAGCTAATTTGTTATTTCTTTTGCTTTTAATTAGTATTTTATATTGCTATTCATTTTATTTTGTTATTGTTTTTAGTCTGCTTCTTTTTCTTTTTTATTATTGGGAGGGGGGTTGGGGTAAGGGTTACCTAGAAATCTGTGTTTAATTTTATATTGTATTTTATTGTTATTCCTAATTGTAACTCACCTTGATCCGCAGGGAGAGGCAGTCTATTATTATTATTATTTCCCTGTTTAAATATTTGAAGGGATGTCATATTGAGGAGGGAGCTAGCTTGTTTTTTGCTGCTCTGGAGAATAGGACACAGAACAATGGATGCAAACTATAGGAAAAGAGATTC
>CM034706.1:235989416-235999584 GCA_020142125.1 Phrynosoma platyrhinos
AATAGATTTCTAGGAGTGTTTTTAGCTTTTATTTTCTATCCAGGAGGAATTCACAAATGTCCTCCATTTTTAACATGACTAAAAAGCATGGATTTATATTTATATGAGGGTTTTGAGGTTTTATTTTATGCCCAGGAGAATGTCCTCCATTTGGAGCACCATTTTAAAAAAAGCATGGATTTTTTCTAGGAGTGCTTTTAGCTTTTATTTCCTCTCCAAGAGGAATTCCCAAATGTCTTCCATTTTGAACATGACTAAAAAACATGGATAATGATGATGATTATTATTATTATTATTATTATATGAGGTTTTTTTGAGATTTTATTTTATGGCCAGGAGAATGTCCTCCATTTTGAGCACCACTAAAAAAAAGCATGGATTTTTATATTTCTATTAGTGTTTTTAGCTTTTATTTTCTGTCCAGGAGAAATTCCCAAATGTCCTCCATTTTGAGCCTAAGAAAGCATAGATTTATATTTATATGAGGGTTCTGATGTTTTATTTTATGCCCAGGAGAATGTCCTCCATTTTGAGCCTGACTAAGAAGCATGGGTTTATATTTATGTTAGTGTTTTGAGCTTTTATTTTCTGTCCAACAGGAATTCCCAAATGTGCTCCAGTTTGAACAAAACTAAGGAGCATGGATTTTATATTTATCTGAGTGTTTTGAAGTTTTATTTTATGTCCAGGAGGAATTCCAGAATTTCCTCCATTTTGAACTTGGCTAGGAAGCATTAATTTATATTTACTGGAATGTTTTGAGGTTATATTTTATGTCCATGGAGAACACCCAAAAGTCCTCCATTTTAAGCCTGATTAAGAAGCCTGGATTTTATACTTCTAGGAGTGTTTTGAGCTTTGATCTGGGCATATCCTCCCATTTTCCTGGAGTTTTCCTCCTCAAAACGGAGAACATCTGGGAACTCCTCCTGGATAGAAGGTGGAAGTGGAGGACATGACGAAATAAAAGCTCAAAACACTCATAGAAATATAAATTTATGCTTCTTAGTCATGCTCAAAATAAAGGACATTTTGGCATTCTTCCTGGACATAAAATAAAACTTGGAAAAGGACGACATCTGGCCTCAGAGGATGGGCATCCTGGTTTCCTTTTTATGTTCTTATTTATTTATTCTTGAGGTTTAGTTATTATGACAGCCTGTGGGAGAAACAAGAAAAAAGGAAGTAGGTTTGTCTTTCAAGGTGGCCCCCAAACCACCCCCAAAAGGTGAGCTCTGCTCCCTTGAATTCCCCTCAGGATGGAGGCAGAGCATCCACACTGCAGAAATAATCTGGTTTGAGACTGCTTTAACTGCCGTGGCCCAAAGGTGTGGAATTCTGGGAATTGTAGTTTGTTGTGGCCCCTGAATGCAGCGTTAATTAAGCAAAGGCAAAGCAGAGCATTGAAAGGAAAACAAACACCCAAAGCAGGGCTTCCTCTGTTTGTTCCACTTTGTCTTCCAGACCAAGGAGGCTTTTGTGTGTCTGATTTCCAGTCTTTGTTGCTGTGGTGTCCCTTCAAGTTATTTTCAACAACTTATGGCACCCCTATCATAGGGTTTGCTTGGCAACATTTGTTCAGAGAAGGTTTTGCCATGGCTATCCTCTGAGGCCGAGAGAAGGTAACTTGCCCAGGCACACCCAGTGAGTTTGCATGGCCCAGCAGGGATTCAAACCCTAGTCTCCAAAGTCATAGTCCAAGGCTCAAACCACTGCACCAGCCTGGCTGTCATGTCAGGGTATATTTTGCAATACAGGTGTCCTCCCTCCTTTCTTTTTTGTAGTAAACATCAAACAGGGCACATCTTGGTCAGACAGGAGGGGGAGCCAAGACAGATTGTTCAAGGGTGGCAAGTGAGAAAAGGATTGCTTTGCTTCTCAAGGTGGTGGTCTTCCTACCATATATAATGACAGAGAGCAACAGTGTCCCATAAATGGGGCAAGTGGGTGGAGGAGAGAGGTGAGCATAAATTGTTGTTGTTGTGTGCTTTCAAATCAGTTCTGACTAATGGCAGCCCTAAGGGTTTTCTTGGCAAGTTTTTTCGGAGGGGATTTGACATTGCCTTCCTCTGAGCCTGAAAGAGTGTGACTTGCCCAAAGTCACCCTTGGGGTCTCCATGGATGAACTGGGATTTGAACCCTGGTCTCCAGAGTCAAAGTCCAATGCTCAGACCATTAGACTGGCTCCTTCCTCGTAATGCCAGGGGGAGTGTGTGCCCTTTGCGGCTTTGAAGTGCCAGTGTGCCTTTCCCAATTCCTTTGGCAACTTGAAACTCCCTACCCAAATTTTGCTGCAGGTTCCACCCCTTGAAAAACAGTTTTAGCAGCTAGCCAGGTTGACTCTTTGTTTTGCTTCAATGCTCAGGTTTCCAGCTGGAGAGCCAGGCAGGGCAAGGAGGCAGGAAGGAAGCCAGAGGTAATTAGCAGATGTCGCAGCAGCAGCAGCAGCAGCAGCAATGGCCCAAACCCTAGCGGTGATGTAATGCCTGCAAATGGAAGAGGAGGGGAAAAAGTGTTCCTGTGGTCCAGCCGCTGCAATGATGAGCTTGGAAAGCAGAGCTGGCAAGCTGCTCCCAGAGCCAAAGAAAAGCCCCCTGGCCTTAGAAGGAGCCAAATGCTTTGTGGGGACAGACAGGCATTTGGGAGAGCGGTGGCACAGAGATGTATTAGTATCATCCCATGGAAATCTTTGTAGAGCCAGTTGGAGCCAAGCGTGGCCTGGCCTCTTCCCAGCTTGAAAGCTCTTGTTCTGTGTTTGTCCTTAGTGTTTCCATGTGCCACCCTGATATTGTGATTAATGAGCAGAGAGGAATCTGTGCCGCTTTGGGTAATGACAGTTTAGAAGTGCTTTCCTGATTACTGCTTCTTTTTTGCTTTGTTTTTTAAAAGATGGGTTTTTTTTTAAAAAAATGCAGAAACTAAAGAAGGGTAGGAACAGATTTATTATTTATTTGCTCTAGCAGGCTAGAATAGGCAACTCTCAGGGATTAATTAAGGTTTGGAATAGGTTAGTGTACATTAAAATAAATCATCTATATGGACATTCCCAGTGTTATCATGGGCAGTGAAAGGGCTTCTGAGTGTGAAGAAAGGTGTAAATACTTGGTTTTCACAAACATTCATTGCCGTAAATGCTTGAAAAGATATTTCAGCAAGTGTCTTCAAACTACTCCCATGCTTGCTATATCTGTCTTCACATTAACTGCCATTCTCCCTTAATTATGAGCTAAATGAAGATTAGTATGTATTTTATATTAACACTTCTCTAACAGTTTGTCAAACTGGGGTTTTTTGGTTGTTATATGCTGCCACAGTCTTTCACAGAGGAATTGCTTTAAATATGATACTGAAGAGCTACTCCATTATATTGTCCCCTCTACTTAAATGGTCTTTTCTAAGAAGAAAAAAATACATACCGTAGTCCTTGTGAATACTGAAGAAAAGTTTGAACATGGATGACTTCACAGCCACCTGTGAGGAGCAGGACTAGTAATTTTAGGAAGCCAAGCGCCATGCACTCCTTATAATTTGGTGGAAAAGCAGAATAAATTATGCCAACATACCACCCAAATACATTAAATAATGCAAAAGAAGGACATGTGCATAACTTTCAAAATGTGTTTCTGAGTCCAGAATTTATAAAAGAAACAGTTCAGTGGGAAGTGCTCTTGAATAATCCTGAAATGAACTGGAGCTTCAAAAGAACACTGCTATTGATCTCTTTCATCTGTGGTAGTATCCTGATATCATGTCAATTTTGACTTCCTGCAGTCCTCTGAATGAGACCACCAAGAGCCGCAGCCGTCTTGCTGAGACTCAGCCTTCCTTAAATCAATCCATCTCTAAGGTGGTCTTCCTCTTAGAGTGCGTTCCACTTTACTGAGTTGAATGCTGTGGCCTTTCAGATGGCAACTTGAACAACAGTTGAGTCAGATTGGAGTGTTCAACTGTAAAACCATTGCTGCTTGCATTTTATCCTAGAAGAAAAGGTCACTATCTGGTCAATAGTTTTATTCTGTGTTGTATGTCCTATTCCATTATGCACGTTTGGCCCAATATTTTATTTGTTTATATTGTTCCAATTTATCATATGGCTACAGAGAACCTCAGTAGGGCTTGTAACTACTAACTAAACACTTGCCTATCAAATTACCAAGTAATACCCTCTCTTTTGGTAATCTGTTCTGTTGAAACCAGTTAGACATGCCACCTTAAGGTGTTTAGGATTAGAAGGATACATTTACTGAGGTGCCTTTCATTTTTACTTTGTAACACTTTTGTAGAGAACAGTGTTATACTGAAGAACTAAATTTTGGAGATTATTGCACATCTTAAAAACCCGTTTTACCTCTCCCAAATTCAAGTTAATTCGAGCTGCAGATGGGTCCTATTACATGGCTTTTGTTGCCAAATCTGAATTGGACTATTGCCCGGTTGCTGCCCGAGTCCCAAAACATGGATTTTGCAAAATCTGGAGCTTTCAGGCTTTGAAAAATGGCTGCAGGAGCGTGTTCTAAGACCTGGGCTGCATCCGGGCTAAACTCCACTGGCGGATTTGGCAACAAAAGCCATGCAATAGGATCTATCTGCAGCCCAAATTAGACTTCAGTTCAGGAGAAGTAAGACGGGTATTTAAGCTGTGCGATGCTCTCCTTTGTCAGATGCATGTTTAGGAGAATATTTAGCATGTCAGCATTCAATGCCTGTTTAATATGTAGATTATTATAATGAAATGCCTGTACAGATTATTGATGAGAAGAATTATGGGAACCATAATTATCCCCCTTTTGTCATTCAATATAGTGCAGTAGCCTATTCAGTATTCAATATATTCAATAACACCACAAAGGCTTGTGGTCTACACAAAAAATTAACATAGCAAGACCTCACTGGATCAGACTAAAGTTTCATCACATCCAGCATTCTGTTTTGAGCAGTGGCTAGCTATTTATTTATTATTAAAAGTGTTAATCACTTTTTGGTCTACCAGGGCTCCCAAAAATAACAAACAGTAATATATATTAAAAACATTTCTTTAAAAGCAGGTTAAAACAAATTTAGAATTCACTTTTTAAGAAATGAAGACTAAACAGAACAACTTGTTTCTGACCATCTGCCAGAAGTTCGACAAGGATAGAACCAGCTTGGCTTCCCTTGGGATTTGGGAAAGAAATTCATCACTGAGATGCTGCTGTAGAGAAAGCTCTGCATCATTAACCTAAGTCTCTGAAGATGGTGGGACATGCTATACAATGACTTCTGGGAGTCCCATAGGGGCTCATATGGGAGGACAAGTCTTTCAGATATAACAACACCCAAGCCATAGGTTGATATCTTTTGGAAACCTAGAAGCAGAGTGTTCACTGAAACTGATTGCCAGAAGTAAACTGTCTCTAAACATGGAATTTTTAGTTAAGTTTTGTGACTAATAACCACTGCCTATTCACTATGAACATTTCTAACCCTCCTTATGAGCCATTCAAGAATGCATAAAAAAGATTGCTTCTTCTTTGCGGCAGAGAGTTCTATGTTAAGGACAGTATTTCCTTTTCTTTGTCCATCCCTGGTACCCATTAATCTCATTGAGTAAATTATCACATAGGACGTTATCACACGGGGTCTAAAGCAGTGCCATCCCCATTGCATCCCTGTCCCATTCCGCTTCCTTTTCCCCTGTGTTCACACGACGTCGCAGAGAAACCCCGCCCATCCCCGTCCCTTCCCCGTCCCATTGCGGTTCTTTTCCCCGTGTCTTCACACGCCATCGCACCCATCCCCGTCCCATCCCCATCCCATTGCAGCATCATCCGGCATCATCCCCGTTCTTTTGAATGCCGGATTCTTTTGGGAATTACATTTCTGCTGCGACCAGAATGATACCGGAATGATGCTGCTTTCTTTTTGCCGGTAAGTTCTGGATTGAAAAGGAACCACAATGGGACGGGGATGGGACTGCTTTAGGCCCCATGTGATAACGTCCATAGTGTTGTATATGAATAAGAAAAAACTTTTTCTATCCATATATTCCATAACACCAATAATTTATAAACCTCTATCACAGCCATCTCAGAGCTCTTTTACTAAAAAACCAGAATAGTCTGGTCTTTTTTGTTTGTTTGTGATACATAAGCGCTGGAAGAGAATTTATTCCCCCCAGATTGCCAAAGCTTTCCTGACCCATTGCCTTGGGGGCAGTTTTCACTCATTAAAACTAACCAGACAAGTGGCTATATGCAAGTCTGCTTTATTATTTTTCAGCCTTACATCATTTATGTTGGAGAGATTGCTATCCTCCCCAATTTTATAGATGCAGAATTAGAAACTGAAAATGAACAACTAAGGGCATGTAGTGAATTAATGTCAGCTGTAGGGTTAGTTTCCTATCTATGTCATTTAATGTAATGAGAAAGTGAAAAGAGAAAAAGCACCCACAAATTCAAGCACTCTAGTGTTCTCTTACCTGAGGGCTTGTATTCTGAAGGGTGAAGTAGATGTGATATGGCATATCTGTGGCCAGATCCTTTGACTGACATGTTTTGTTGCTGTGTTTCATTTTAAAGCAAAATAGAGCGGTGCTGCACTTTGGTGTGGAGCACCAAAAATGCTATTCCTTATCTATATCTACCCATATACAAATCAGTTGTTACTGTGCTGGGGGAAAAGTGTCATTTTGCAATTACTTATATTTTTCTCCAATCAAACAAAAAAAAATATTGAGAATCAATCTAGATAGCAAAACACAGTGCAAAGGAAAAGCATAACACCTTCCCTTCTGTTGTACTTCAACTTCCATAGTAATATTTGCAGAGAAATGGTCAGTGTGCAGTTTGAGAAATGGTAAGAGATGGAATTCTCTACAGCTAAAACTAAGTTCACAGGTAGAAAGGTTTTTGTGGTGGACAGTATTAAATTTAGCCTGGATGTGTCATTGCAAAGATATGTCTTCTTTCAGGTTTATTTTTAATGGCTGGAAGCTCTGCTTTGACCCCAAAAGGGCTTGTCAGGATACCTAGTGAAGGTTCCTTTCTTCTGTCAATACAGTCTTGCTTAATTTAGCATTGCTAATGTTTGAGGTGACATTGTGCAAAATGCTGAAGCATATGATATGTTCTGTACCAAGCCCAAGATAAGAGAGTGAAGCATCTTGCTCCAGCAGCAGATTCCAGAATTCATGAAAAGGAATTGAATTGTTGGTTATTTACTTTGTCATTATTTCATATTTACTGCTAGAGATGAGGAACAGTGCTTTAGAGATTTTCTGTCTTTCATGCAGAAATAACTTGGCTGGTTTTGAGTACCATGCTACCTCAGGATGCAAAATGTCTTAGGACAGCCCTGGATATTCTTCACCAAGGTCAGATAGTACCCCATGGGCAATAACATTTTTAAAAAGCCCTTTCTTCATGCTAGAAATCAGCTCCATTCAGAGTAATGTGTAATAATATGTTGGAACATTGTTAGATACTTAAGAGATTGTGGACACAAGTCCGTGGGACACATTTGCATCAAGTAGATTTTTGTAAATTTATTTGTCCCAGTAAATATACTATCCAGAAACTCAGATCATCCAGTGCCCAGGAGCACACTTGTGCTCTGGCTTGGCAACATCTCCACACCAAATATACTGGCTGGCTTGGGCTATCCAGAAAATATGATATTGCAGTGCTGAGCTGTTCTCATGCTTGGTTTCTGTCACTCTGACAGCTGTTCCCCAGACCAAGAGCACAGATGCCTGAGCAATCCCCTAGTGATAGTCCTGGTCATACTGTAGCAAGGGCTGAAGAAGGGCTGAATAATTATCCAAGAACTTTTCCAATAGGCAGTTAGTTTATTACTAAGCTTGCGTTATGTCTTTAACTATTGATCAGTGTTTTATGACACTGTTACATTGGTTGTCTCATGCACAAAGTATTATGCAAGCATGTTTGAGGCCATAGGCCTGCTGAATTCCTAAGGTGTAGGGCTTGGCCTTCCTTAAAATCTTAGCTTAATTATGAACTGAAGAAGCTCCCAGCAGATCTCTGAAACTCTAGAAAGGTAACTAAGGGTGCATGTATACTGCAGAAGCAATGCAGTTTGACACTACTTTATCTATGGAATCCTGGGATTTGTAGTTTTACAAGGTCTTTGGCCTTCTCTGCCAAAGAGTGTTGCTGCCTCACAAAAATACAAATCCCAGGAGTCTGTAGGATGGAGCCATGGCAGTTAAAGTGGTGTCAAACTGCATTATTTCTACAGTGTAATTCTGAGAATGCCATCTTTCCTCATGCCCCTCTCTTGGTAGATTTCTCTTATTTATTTTTTCAATATATGACAGACAGAAATTCCACAAGTGTAACACAATGTCACAGCTGTGGAAAGCATCATCTGCTTAGTTTCTGCCTGTTTTAAAGGTAGAGGAAAATTGGGGCAAGGGGACTGTTTCAAGAACAACCAGAAAGAGATGAATCCTCTGAGATGTACTTCACAGGATTATTCTGGGAACAAATAAGAGATTATAAAGAACGCTGTACTCCTTAACCAGCATAGAAATGGTACTATTATGCAATTATCCGTTGCCTTAATGCTGCCTATTTCCTAACTCCACAGCTCAGTTGACTCTCTTGACCTGCCAGTCCTGTACACAACTTGAATGGTTTGTTGTTGTTACTGAACACCTACTCATCCGCCCTTTGCCTCATGAACTGAGTTGAGAATGAGTAACCAACACAAAAAGAGCCCATGTTCTTTGTGACCCTTAGGTGTGTGACTCCCGCACTGCATTTGTGACTACCGCACCACCTCTCTACAGCTGCTTGGTGTCCTCCAAAAACAGTGCATAAAAGTGGTGGAACTAGTTTGTGGTCCCCTCCCCATAAGTTCCCGCTGTGAACTTGTCAGGAGCAGCTGCTTCAGAGGCCACGGATGGGGCGAGTAGGAGGAGGGTGGTGCCATCGGCCCGGTTCCAGACGTCCTCCCCAACCATCCACAGCCAACTGACCAGTTTGAATGCAAACAGGATTAAAATAGCCTTCCAAGAGCAGGGGGCTGGGATGGCGAGGTCAGGCAAGGCAGCTGCAACGGTTACATGTTCCTTTCATCTTATTTTCAATATGCCCTTTTTCCTCTCTCAGCTGATTGGTTTGTTAAATACTTTCTGGGAAGGAGAGGGAGGTAGCTGGTCAACCATCTGTGTTGCTAACTTCCCTCTTGAGAATGTAAAGCAGGGCAAGGTTTCTCCTCCTCTAACATGGGATTAAAAGGCAGAGCGGAGAAAGATAGCTTGGGTTCAAGTGCTTTCCTGGCTTTTGCACAAAGTTTACAACAGTGTGGGACAGGCCCGAAAAGGAAACAGCAGCAGCGTCAGCAGTCATGAGGATCAGTGTTTACAAAACACTCATCTGTCTCTTCATGGAGAACTTGTTGACAGTGAGGGCAAAGTTCCTCGAGAGAATCTCTAGAAATTTTGCAAAATGTCCTTGATTCCTATGCTGTTGTTTTCATAATCTCCTTATTTTTTAAACTGCTGGTGTTCTCACAGTTGAGATTTATTTTTCCACAATTCTATTCTGGGAAAAGCATTTTACAGCAGGATTTTGGATGCAGTACATACACTTTTTTTGCTAGCTTTCCTTTTCTCCCCCCTTAAATCTTACTGTTTTTGTTTGTCTTTGGCTCCTAGAACAAGAGACAGCGAGGATCTCATCATTTCCATCCTCTAGGAATGACATAAACCATCCTTTGTCATATGGTGGGTGATAGCATTGCCCTTGGAGGTGGAAAGGAACACAACTGAGTCAAAACAGTTCCTTGATAGCATACTTAGGATTAAAAACAAAAAGAGGAGGAGGTTGTGGTAGATGTGAGCAACATAAAACATACTTTAAGATGCTACAGTATACAAAACTAAAACAGATTGTGAGGTCCATCCCACTTCTTTTAGAAAGTCTTCAATTTCAATAAAAAAAAATAGTTACATATTACCTGTTCAGATCCACTTTATAAAAATGCCTTTGCTTATCTGTTCCCTAATATACCAGTAGTGGTTATCCCCAACACAAAAGAAGAGGTAGAACAGGCTTAACATTTCATGTCAAAGCACCATAATAAAATACCATTTCAGCTTGTTCCCATAACATCCTAGAATTATAGAATCATAGAGCTGGAAGAGACCACAAGGGCCATCCAG
>CM034706.1:235999684-236026770 GCA_020142125.1 Phrynosoma platyrhinos
TTTATGTGGGAAAGCATACAGTGATATTTATGGAACTTTGGATCACTTTTAAAAATAAAAATCATAGCAAATTTGCTGAATAATGATATTTTTTGACTCTACAGTGGCACCCATTTCCAAAATATTTGGTAAGAAAGTTTTCTGTTGCTGTTGATCTTAATATGTAATAACAGTTCCAGATTATTTCAGCATAATGACATGTCAAATGCCAAGGGTCCAAGTAGTCCTGCATCATGTTTCTAACAAAGGCTTGCTGGATGCTTTTCAGAAGCACAAAGGGAGGAGGAGAATCAAGATTGCAGCCCTTTCATGTCATTCTCGGAGCTTAGAAAAGTTACTTTTTGGACTACAATTCCCAGAATCTCCTAGCCATAGCCATCATTGGAGTTGTAGTCAAAAAGATGTAGTCCATATAACTAGGGAATTTGTAAAATTGTAGTACAGAAAATACTTTTTCTACAGCCTGATCTCAGTTACAACTCTCCCTTTTAATAATGTGTTTTCTAGAAACCTCAAATGCTGTCACATGCTCTCACAGGAAAGGCACCCCACCTGCTTAATCATTTCTTTTCCCTCTTCCTGAACTTTTTATATTTAGCATTCCAGATGTTGCCACCTCATAGATTTTTATAAGGGCATTATGATATTAACTATTTTTAGCTTCTTTCATAATAAATCCTGACATGGGGCAAAACAGATGGGCAGGAAGAAGTGGCTTGAAGCTGCCTTTTCTGAAGCCACATTGAAACCCCACCAATTGCACCGCCAGCTCCCAAGGCAGCTGGAGTGCGCATGTCATGACCACATGGCATGGTTTTAAGCCGCACTGCTGGGTACTTTTTTTTTTTTTACTGTCCCCACCATCCTCCCTGTGCACTTTCATGGGAGTAAACTGCCAGCGACTGCCATCTCATTGTATGGCCATCCCTGTGAATGAGCACACATTTGTATGTGCAGCACTTCACCGGGAAAGGGCATCAGCGCAGAGGTGTGCCCATGCAGATGCCTCCCTTCACCACCACCCCTTCACCCTATGCCCTCTCTTTGATTGTCTGTTTTGTGTATATTGTACTCGTCTCCATAAGAGGTTCCATGGTTTCTCTTTAGGGCATTGCCACCACAACCACTTGTGTACGGCACCTCTGTTCCTTTTAAATGCGCTCCTGCGATGGGGCGTTTACATGCACAATTAGGGTTGGGTTTGGAAAGAGCACCCCTTTAGAGCCACACTGGCGCTGGTGCATTTATATGTACATGCGAAGGTGCGCACTTTCCAGGAAGAAGCCCCATAAGATGGCTAGAGGACGCTTTCTGGGTGGCTTCAAAGCGTGCGTCTTCTAAGCGCCCCACCTTGAGGCTGGCCTGAGTCACTTAGCCAAGCTGTTCTAGTTTCAACCAAGAACTCTCCTGGTTAGTCTCTACCAATTCGCGGTTTTTATTGTTTTCTAATTGGTATCAATATAACTGAGCTATTTCGAATTTCTCTTTTACCATTTTGTTGTCCATTTACTTTGGAGAGTTCTTTTGGCACTTTGTACTGCCTGTTTGGATTTTCACAATCTTCAATTGCTTGGTGTCATCTGCAAAATGTTTACTCCTAAAGCCTCTGCTTCCTGTTATTTAATCAGTTACTAATCCATAGAATCACCTGATATCTTATTCCATAACTGCTTAACAGCCTTTGATGTTGAACCTAGGGAGTTTTGTTTTAAGCCATTCAGCTGTGTAGTTGAATTAGCCCTCTTATTTGTCATCAGTGTTTATAGTTTGTGCTGACATAAAGTGGATTGTACAGATGAACATGTGGAGAGGGGATTAGGACAGAGCTGGCCCAAGACATTTTGCTGCCTGAAGCGTAGCAAGCAAGTACATTTCTATACCGCTTATCAGTGCACAAGCACTCCCTAAGCGGTTTACAATGTGTGAGCCAGTTGCCCCCAACAAAGAGCACCCCCTTCACATTATATGTAAAAAAAGATGAGTCAATGGCTGAATCTTTCTTCAGCACTCATGACAGCACAGTGTCCTCCAGCAGACCTGAAGGCAGCAGTTTTTCTCTTCCATTGACTTTTTCCCAGCATCTGCTGCTTACCGTGTTGTTCCCATTTTGCTAAATGGTGGGGCTGGCTCTGCCTGAGGGACTCTTCAACCGGCTATGTGTGATAAACAACTGTATTCTCTAAGGGAAATACTTGCAGGGATGTGACTCAGAAACATTGGAGGATTTCTACCACTGCCCCAAACATCTGCCACCTGAGGCAGTTGCCTCACTGTACCAAACGGTAGGGCCAGCTCTGGATTAGATCATATCTGTGACCCTGCTTTCATACTCCTTGTATTCAGTAATGTTTCAGATTCGTGCACATAATCCAAACCTTCAGGTTTTAGCTACTGTTCCTGCTGGTGAAGGGTATGCATTTTTAGCTTTCTGTGCTTAGGCTGTGGTATACATAGGTACTAAAAATGTGAAGCTTGGGAGCTGGATATTGGGGAATCCTCTGTTCGTATGCTCATCTGTGTACATGAATGAATGTATTTGCTGTGCAAAGTGATTTACAGTATTGTACAACTCTGTTTGTTGTACACAATCTTTTCCCCTCTTTTCTTGGCCTCTTCACTTGAGGACTGCAAATCCTGCAATCAAGTTTGGAGAATATCAGCAAGAAAAAAGATTTCCAAGATGTTCTTAAGCCCCACTGCTTCGTTATCATGGGTTATTCACAGGTCACAGTGTTCTCCACATAAGTGTGAACATCAAATGTAATAACCTTCTGCTATTTTCATGATCACTTGTCCTCTGACAAAAGAAAGCCCTGAATTTGCCAGTAATTATTAACACTTCAGGTTGCATTCTCCTGAACATTTGAGCAAGTTGGAAGCTGAAATGGGTTGTCCCATATGTGATCAGTAAACCAACAAATTCAAATTATATTTGGTCAGGGTCCATTCCTGGAGAACATAATGCTTTCTATAGCTTGTTATGTTGTTGTTGTTGTTGTTGTTGTTGTGATTTTCAGTTTGTTTCTGACTTATAGCAAATCTAAGGTAACCGTAGCATATGGTTTTCTGGGGCTGAGTGACTCCCTGAAAGGCATCCAGTGGATTTCCATGGCCAAGTGGGGAATCAGACCCTGATTTCTAGAGTTGTAGTCTAGTGCTTGAACCATTACACCCCACTGGCTCTCCTCTGTAGCTTACAGGTATTTAATGAGTTATTATCTGATTGCTTTGGTATTACTTTGTTGGTATGATTTACAATGCATGACCCTATAGTACAGCATCCCTGTGAAGACAGTTTGAAAACCACCAGAAATCAAAGGAAGGGAGTTTGCCTGCTTGCTGCTTCAGCCTCTCTGCTTCTCTAGTCAGTCTTCTGGGGAACAGCTGTGTTTGCTACTGTTTCATAGGACTAAGGACCTGATCTTGCAGTTCTAGCAATAACCAACAACAACTCTTAGTTGTCATCTCCATGGGCTATGAGAAATATAAGCTGGGCTCCAGTAGGGACAGGGTTCCCACGAAAGGTGTGATGCCAAAGGAGGTTGCCTCTTTAGGGAGCCACCTCAGGGAAACGTGAAAGCTTGGGCCTGTTCCCTTACCTGGCAGAAGGCAGGAGGACTTCCTGCATTTTAACACCTGCCTATTAGAATGAGGTTTTATCTGTTACAAAAGCAAAGAATTAACAGTTGCTCACAAAGAGCGTGTGTTTCTATGAAGTTGGGGGAGGTGGAGATGACAGGACTCAAGAAGCAGCCATTTTAGTGGTACTGGCCCAGATGAAAAACCAGTTAAGAATGGTCCACCCCAGGAAGCTGATGGATCTAGGTTTCCTGATGGTCCTTGGTGACTTTCCTGTTGCTGCAGCAAGCAATTTTTGCTGTGGCTTCTGGAATGGGGAAATGGCCAGGGTGATGGACACAATCACTCCTGAGCATCTTCTCTCATAGAGGAGCTGGTACTGATCAAACAGGCAAGATAGCAGCTAGAGCTATTTTGGCAGAAAGGATGCACCGAATCCAAACAAATAAACAAAAGAGATGGACTGAATCCAAACAAACACAGGCTAGAGTCTCTTTTCCATAGTGTTGTGGGGAGCAAAAATATTGTTTTTCACTGCCACCATTGCATCTGCAAAGAGCTATCCAGTCGAGCTGTTTTAGGGGGAGGGTCTCCCTGGCCAACAAGAACAGAATCCATACCACCGAACAGCTCTTTTACTAAGCACTTTGCTGGGATCTGCTCTAACTTGGATGCTATAGTTAATACAGGCCTATGGGTGTAACCTTGGGTCCTGCTTTTCTGATGTTAGTGGATACTTTTCATCTTGTAAAATTTGAGGTTGTGAACAGGATCCTTGAAGAGGTGAAAAGCACCACAGGTATGCTGGATCCCTGCCCTTCCTGTCTTATTAAAAAGACCAGAGTGTTACTGGCTGGTTGGGCAAAGGGAGTGATTAATGTTTCTCCAGCCAGGCAGGGTTGTGACTTGGCTAAAGAGGCAGCAGCAGTAAAGCCTCCCTAAATCCCACTCTATTGGACAGTAATTGGCTGGACTTCCAGTGTTCCATTTCTGGGCAAGGTGGTGGCATCCCACATTCAAGAGTTCATGGAAGAGACAGGTTATCCACATCCACAACTAAAATTAGTGCTTCAGTTGCACTTATTCCTGGGGATTGCTAACTTGGTCATGGTGACACATGACTCAGGCTGCATCTGCACTGCAGAAATAATGCAGTTTGACACCACTTTAGCTGCCATGGCTCAATGCTATGGAATTCTTGGATTTGTAGTTTTGAGAGATATTTAGCCTTCTCTATCAGAGCTCTGGTGCCACAACACACTACAAATCTCAGAATTCCACAACATTGAGCCTTGGCAGTTAAAGTGGTGTCAAAGTGCATCATTTCTGCAGTACAGATACAGCCTTCGGTACATCCTGTCTGGATTGTTCTAATGTGCTGCACATGAGGTTGCCTTTGAAAAGTATTTGGGATCTTCAGCTGGCCCAAAGACCTGCAAAAGTTGAGATGTGGGGAAAAGCCTTCTCTCTTGCTCTTTCCAGACTCTGGACCACCCTTCCTTGGGCTGCCTGGATGGACTCCTTCCTAGCTTTCCCTTTGGCAGCAGGTGAAGACTTTTCTATTCCAGCAGCCTTTTGAGAATGGATTGTTTTACATGCAAAGGGCATTTTGTTTAATGGACTTCTATTCAGTGCTTTACAAAGACTGTTTTACGTGGTTTTAATTCAATAGACAGTTTAATACTATTTTCATATTTATTTTTAAAAATATTTTAGCTATATGTGAGCCTCCTTGGGTCCCTTTCTGGGAGAAAGGTGGCATAAAAATGAAATCAATAAATAGACAATAAATTCTTGTCTTTTTAAAAAAAAATCTTGCAAGCCACCTTCGGTTTCAGTCTTGAGGAAAAGGTGGAGTATAACAAATGGCACATAAGCCTCATTATAAAGAATACAAGTAACTTAACAGCTTCTTTGCAAAACTATTGCTTTGTCAAATTCATGTTCTTGCATCCCCCCCCCTCCCCATTTCGAATAATTTAATCAGAATACGTTCCTGTTGGCAGGCAGGTGAGCATCCATTATGCCACTGCTGGGACTGTGCTAGAGCTGATGCTACTTAAACCTATGAGTGGTCTATTCTTTGAGGAAAAAAAGCTATCACTAGCAAAATATTTGGCCTTACTTGATTGGAGTATGTGGTATGTCTGCAATGTATTAGCACACGGATGTTGGCTGGAAATGCAACTAGGTGGCTTGATGTCATAGACCTAGAGGCAGTTTGGCTTGATACATGGGCACTTACTTTATGGACTAACTGGCAGTATGTCTGTGTAATAATGCACCACTGGGCAAACCAAATTATACTGGTGAGCAGAGGTTTTCTAGACAGGTTACAGACAGTGATTCAGAAATGCCCATCCCAGTCCTAAATACCTGGAATGTGTATCATTACCTTTATTTGGAGAAGAGTTTAGGGAAGTTACTTTTGGACTACAATTCCATGAATCCACTAGCTGTTGATAAGGCCCCCTGGGGGATTCTGGCAGCTAATCCAAGGAAAGTTTTGAAGTTTGGATATATACTAACTTGTATTAAAAGTGCAAGGCTTTGAGCCATGCTGTTCATGTGCTTGCTAGGGAAGGAAGATGCACAGATATTGGTTAAAGTGAGCCTGGAGATTTTCCAGTTATGGTATATTTGCAAATGCTTCACCTTGGTTCTACCAGTTTTGCACACCAGACTTTTAGGTTTGGAAATATCTTTATCTCTCTGCTCTTTGTGTCTACTTGAAAAAGAAAACTGTGGGGGGACAAGTTCTGAAGGTTACCAGAGCAATGTTTGATGCTTTGGGTTGCAGGAATGCAGCTATTCCAGATGGCTTTGCTTCATTTTGTGGTTTGTTTTGTTTCATGCTCAAGGCCTACTTTTGTTGTTGCTAATTTTTGTTAATTTTTCTTTGGGAGTTGACATAGAATATTTCTCTCAGGTGGGACTGACCAGGCAGAGATCATGCTCTGGTTGATTCACTGTTGCTCTTGAATTGACTAACTTTGTGTTCAGGAACCAAGATTTATGTTATGTTGAGTTCATTGTTTTCTCTTGGGTGCAGAAGTTTGGGTCTAGATTCACTCACTTAGGGCTAAATTCCCTTGTTAGTCCCAGTTAGACCTATTGAATGAATTGGACTTACATAATGTGAAATCGAAGGGTTTCATGGCTGGCGTCCATAGTTGTCTGTGGGTTTTTCAGACTATGTGGCTGGATAGACTTGATCAGGGGGGTTATGGACAAGGGCTTGCAGGATCTAGGCAAGGCAGTGGAAGATAGGGATTCTTGGAGATGTCTCATCCACAGGGTCACCATGAGTCAGAACTGACTCCGGAGGGCAGCTAACAGCATCAACAAAAGCAACTTTGAACAGTGAGACACTTTTAATGACCTTCTGGTGGCAAGGAATGCTCTCCATGTCTTTGTTACCTAAAATGGGTTTGCTAAAGAAGCTCCAAGTGTGCCAGTGAAAGGAACTGAGGGAACTCTTCTTTAGTCTTGGCCTCAACCTGGACCTCCCTTTCAAACATACAGCCAAGCATGCCAACAAGATGGTGATACTTTCTTTCCCTGATGCCCAGGAAGGAAGCCAACACATGGCTAGGAGGAGAATCTTTCTTTCTAGTCATGGCTCCTGTCTGCACTGACAGGTTATTCCAGGGGCAGCCTGGAGTATCCTGGCTGTGTTGCTGTCCCAACCTCCTGACATTACTATAGCCTTTTATTCTGACACTGGATGTCTGTTTGCATGGGCAGCCCACTGGGTTGTTCTGTGTGGCTGTCATCGTGGTGAATTGCTCACTTCTGAGATCAGAATGAGCTGGCCACAATTCAAAAAGGATGTTGAGAAGCTAAAGCGTGTCCAGAGGAGGGCGACCAAAATGGTGAAGGGTCTGGAAACCATGCCTTAAGAGAAGGTTAAGAGGTTATGTGATAGCCCTGTTTAAATATTTGGAGGGATGTCATATTGAGGATGGAGCAAGCTTGTTTTCTGCGGCTCCAAAGAATAAGGCCTGGAACAAAGGATGCAAACTGCAGGAAAAGAGATTTCCAGCTCAACATTAGGAAGAAGTTCCTGATACTAAGAGCTGTTTAACAGTGGAATATGCTCCCTTGGAGAGTGGCAGTCTTCTTCCTTGGAAGTTTTTAAACAGAGGCTGGATGGCCATCTGTTGGGGGTGCTTTGATTGTGTCTTCCTGCATGGCAAGAGGTTGCACTTGATGACCCTTGAGGTCTTCTCCAATGCTATGATTCTGTGATCACATGGATGGATGCCTTATTCAGACCTCAGAGCAAAGTGATTTGCAGTGGCTGTGCAAGTGACTTGCAGTAGCCACTCAGCATCAGAATGGAGGGCAACTGGGGACTTATAGTGTTGAACAGACAGGACATTGTCCGGTCTGTTTGTGCCAAACTTGGGGATTGGGCCCTGCATTGTCTGGTTTTCCCGCTGAGAAGAGAGTGGAGAGGCCAGTTTATTTGACCCATGCACACAGGGCCATGATCTCTGGAAGAACAAAGGCAAAACAGTTCTGTTGGCTAAGAAAGCTTCTTGCAGTGATAATGGAGAAATAGTTAGCACTTTACAACCTTTTAGTGTTTTTGAGTGTTCTGATTAGTCACATGTTGTTTAATTAAACCATTCTTCTATGTAAAAAAATATATATCTCGAGATTAGTGTTCTTTGAAACCATACAAATAGTAAGTCTCAAAGTGACCTCTAAATGAAGAGCAAGAATTATATTTCTGGTAGCAGTGATGGTTTTCTTAGATGTGTCCCACCACACCTTATTTTGGCAGAAAATGCAGTGTTGTTGTTTTTTACATTAAGATTTTTCTGAGGGACGGCACTCTTGAGGGTCTTGGAGCCAGAAAAAATACCCCTAGTGCTTGGCCACCTATTCTCTAACATTATTTAGGAATGGTTTTCTAAGAGAGTTAGGGGGTTTGCAGACTGCCAGAAATAGTGCAAATTGAGTCCACTTTTAGGGTTAGGGTTAGTGCTAGGGAATCATGGGAATTGTTGTTGTTTTTTCTGAGACATTGAGCCTCCTCTGTCAGAGAGCTCTGGTGCCACAATAAAATACAGTTCCCATGATTCCCTAACCCTAACCCTTAAAGTGGACTCAATTTGCACTATTTCTGGCAGTCTGCAAACCCCCCCGCCCAGTGAATTTACCATACCCATGCTTTCTCAGTAGCCAAGAGCTCAAAATCAGTTAGACTTGAGTATTCTAGTAGCCCAGGATTAACCGTTTTTGCTGACAAGAACAATTTGGGTTATCTTTAGTAAGGTGCTTAGTTATATTTAACATGTTTAGGTTATTTCATGTTCAAAAACTGTGTGCTTGGTAGATAGTAGAATCCTATGCTTTGATTCCACAATTTTAAGTGCTATCGCTTTGTAAAAATAAATAAACAAACTGAATTAATTTGAAGCTTTGGCAACAAAGAAACCACTTGCAAGTATTGGTCTGTAAAATGTTCTTGCCTTGTTGAGTTCTAGTTGAGGCAGCCTTCTGCCTTGTTTTCTGGGAACTGGTTGTTCTTACTTGAGAGCCAGTAAATGATAACAGATACTGTGCAAAGTTAATATATTATTGACATTGCTGTTAATAATGAATTCCCAGTACAAACACAGTTCTGATCTTATTGCTTCCTATCACCTTTGCTGGGGTAGGAAATAATTATTTGGAGACACTGAAGATATGAATGTGTTTGTTTTGGGATTTTTATTTGTCCTTATCAAAGCATCCATCCAGTCTATCCCCTTACACCAGGGGTAGGCAACCTTTCCCCTTAAAGGGCCGAGGGACTTCAGCTCCCAGAAGCCTCAGCCATGTTGGCCTATAGTCCCATGTTGGCCAATAGCTCCTGGGATTCTGGGAGCTGAAGTCCCTTGGCCCTTAAAGGGGAAGGTTGCCTACCCCTGCCTTACATCAACCCTTTTCCAACAGGAGGCAACCAAACTTTATATTAGTGATAAGCTCTCATTATTCCTGGAAAAATGCTATTAGAATTTTTTTTTTAGTTCTAATACGTAAAATTAGAGGGAGATGCATATTTTGTACCTCTGAAGAACCAGTTCAGAAAATTCAAATAGGTGTAGGTTTTGAAGCTCAGTAGATGTAATTTGTCCTCAAGTTCTTGTTCCCAGTTTGGAGATACAGTACTAGCAGTACAAGTCAGTTTATCTAAAGGTTTGAGAGAGTAGCGGCCTTGAGTCTCTGGAATTGGCATTATTAAAGTATGTCCTTGTTTTCATGTGCCTAAGTAACGCACCAATAGTATGCAATCTGTGTCATGTATATCCTACTGTTCTTTCATGGAGTAGTATTTTAGGGCCTTTACAGACTACCAGAAATAATCCAGCTTGAGACCACTTTAACTGCCCTGGCTCAGTGCTAAGGAATCATGGGAACTGTAATTTATTGTGGCACCAGAGTTCTCTGATAGAGAAGGCTCAATGTCCCAGAAAAAACTACAATTCCCATGATTCCCTAGCACTGAGCCAGGACAGTTAAAGTGGCCTCAAGTTGCATTATTTCTGGCAGTCTGTAAAGGCCCATTGTCTCACAACAATCCAGTGAGGTAGGTTAGATGATTATATTACTTTGACTCCTGCTTCTGTCAAAGCACAAGGTACAAAATTTTGTCCTCATGTTTTGGCAAGAATTGTTCCTTGTCTGACAGTCTCACATGGGGTAGCAATGGACCCCGTATTACAAAGGACAGCCTTCTGCTTAAAGTGCTATCAGATGGTAGTCCTTTGCTAGAAGGTATTTTCTAGGTAGTTATGTCCTCTTCTCCACAAAACCATTGTCCTAGTCATTTTGTGGATTTGTGCAGAGCTTTTCCCCTCTATATCTGAAAAGTTAAAATGCCTCTCCTAAGGCTTCATTACTAGGAGTAAGAGTTTTAAAGCAAAAATGTACTGGCATTTTCCACACACACCCCTTTTGCCTTTGAGCCTATCCACCACTGGAATGTGACACCTGAGAACTTCTCTGAAATTGAATTCAACCCTTAGGCTGAGAGAGGTCCCCACCCATGCTCTCTTTGAAGTAATCTCTAATCAGTTTTGAAGATGCCCTATGAAGGAAGAGTTGGGACCTTGAATTGTCCATCAGCATTTAGTCAGCTAGATAGCATATTTAGTAGGCACATTGGTTACCTGATGATGATCTTACCCAGTCTGATGAAATGTATTGCAGGTGTATGTTGCTGCTGCTGCTGCTGCTGCTGTTGTGTGCCTTCAAGTGGTTTCTGCCATATGTTGACCTTATAGTAACCTTATCATGGTGTTGTATTCTCTGAGGGGGGTTGTAATTGCCTTTCTCTGAAGCTGAGATTGTATGAATTGCCTAAGATCACCCAGTGGACTTCCATGGCTGAGCAGGGTTTCTCCCATGGTTCTAGTCCAACACTCAAAAGCATTAGATCATTTCTTTTTAAATTTACATGTACACTTATGAATTAGAACAGGGGTAGGCAACCTTTCCCCTTTAAAGGCCAAGGGACTTCAGCTCCCAGAATCCCAGGCGCTATTGGCCAACATGGGACTATTGGCCAACATGGCTGAGGCTTCTGGGAGCTGAAGTCCCTCGGCCCTTAAAGGGAAAGGTTGCCTACTCCTGAATTAGAGCAATGATTCCCAAATTTTGGCCCTCTGGATGTTTTGGACTTTAGCTTCCAGAATTCTTGACTACTGACCAAATTGGCTGGGGCTTCTGAGAGCTGAAGTCCCAAACATCCAGAGGGCCAAAATTTGGGAATCTGAATTAGTAGTGTTTTTTTCTCCTTCCTTCCTTCCTTATCTATACTTTTCAATATATAGGTAGCCATCCTAGGCCCACCCTCCTGGCCATCAGTTCCTTTTCTCTTTAGAATGAGTATTTGAAGCTCATGGCTTCTAACACACCAGCAAAGAGGCAATATCCACATTCTTAAAAGGGGTGGATTTGATACAACTCCCTTTAGCTGGAGAGGTCAGTTTCTTCATCCAATGAATACTCTCCCTTTCTCTTTATCCTTTGCCAGCTTTACAATTCTTCATGTCATTCAGTCCTTTCCTGTGTAGAAGGTAAAATCTGAAAACAACATTGATTTAATTCCTGTTGGTGTTGAATGCTTCCCTTTTAGTCCTCATTCCATTTTAAAGATGGCAACTTATGGAATAATCACATGCAAATCACCTTTTTGTAGATAACAAGGGTGATCTCTTTTATTGGACCTGTTTGTAATTTTAGCTTGGCAGAATTTTTCATTGTGGTTCTGCTGCCCTCTGCACTTCCTTCACATGATGGCTAGCTGTTAGCTATGATGGAACCATTGTTCTATGGAAAAATCTTTAGTTTGTTTTCAAGGCTATCCTGAAACCAAGAATATTTGCATGTTTTAGTAGTTTTTCTAATCTAAAAGGTTCCAGAAGTACTTTGAACACTTTATTGTTTGGAGTATGTGTGCATATACGCATACACATCTCTCTGGCTTTTCTTTGCAAACGAAGATTCAGAAAGGACTCATCCTACGCTTTCTGCAAGCGCGCTGATGACTAAAAAGGCCAATCCGAGATAAACAAGTCCGGTTGCAGAAAGCACAGCAGAAGGTCTCCTTGGGTGATGTTTCCGGGTTGTGATTCTTTCTGTGTTGTCGTTTCTCTTCGAGACTTGTTCAGCGTGACTTCTCAAATAAGGCTGCAGCATTGTGGATAGTGCGTCTTCATGCCTCCCGATGTGAGGCCAGGGTGGACCATTGTTGGTGATCAATTTGGCTGAGCCTGAGATGTTGTTTCAGGGAGTCCTTGTATCGACATACACATACTGCAGTGCATTATCACCCAGATATTCTTTCACACTAGTTAGGATGATTTGTGGCTCATTAGTTGAATACAGATGACGAATAAAGTATCGGACAGTATTACCGTAGTTTTGTGTGGTTTCAGTGGTACAGTGATGCTGAGTTTATAATCTCATTGTTATTTCCTTGCAGATACACTGGGCAGGCCCCTCCAGATCCTTCCTATGTAAAAATGATGGTTGCTGTAGTATTATTTGCCATGTTGTGTGTGAAAAGCGCTAATTTAGATAATATGCTGATACTTCCCACCGCAATGACAAAAGCAGCTTTTTCATCACTGGTGCTGGCAATTGACCCTGACCATTGGCCAGAAAGATGCAACTCCTGTAGATAAGTGTTGGTGTAGTTATTCTTAGTTATATGCTGGAAATATACCTAGTTCAGATCTTGGTTTACAAATGAAGTCACCTGATGCCCAACTTCTATATTCAGCTGAGGCTTAAAATAGTTTCTTCTGGTATCTTTGTAATCTACCTTTATTTTTTATGATCTTTCAACCACTGAGATTGTATTTGGGATGCAGAGCCAGCCTTACCATTAATGAGAGTGAGTAGCAGTATCAGATGACAAAAGGTGTGTGTGCATGTATGGGTGGATAGGGTGCAGCTTACCGCACTTGTTTCTAAGCAGCACGCCAGCACCCCCATTCCATTTGTTTTGTGTACAAGACATGAACAGAATGTACCTCTAGTGTCATGCTTGGTAGCAAGAGACCTGAAGAACCAGGAAAACATTTCTAAGTGTAAATTCACTATAGCTTTATTCCGAAATCAAGACACTTTGCCACAGCAATCCTTTTAGAAACAACTCTTGAGTATTTCCCACCAAACTAGTAATTTAAAGTGCTCTGACCAAACCCCCTTTCCCCCTCCTCAGTAGTCCGGTTGTCCATATCAAAGGATCTTTGAAGTTTAATTCTTCCAGGTCCATCTCCTTTCATCTCCTGGGATGGGAAGGCAAACTCTCATCCCAGTCATAAACCTGCCTCATTGTCCACGTACTATTTACAGTGCCCAACTACCATTCCCTTTAGTTTTCCCCCACTACATGCATCAATCCTTGGTGGTCAGATTCCTATAAGAAGCATAGAATCCTGACACTCTTATCCTTCACCTCAGAAAGCAAAATGTCTTGTAGTAGTGCAGCATCTTGCTGGGATGAAACAGCAACTGAACTTTGGGGGTCAGTGTAAAATCTCTCCCATATTGTCTTGCTGTAGTACCCCATTCCTACCCCATTCCCAGTTTATTAAACACACCCTTTTCATACATCAATGAGTATTAGCAAATGAAATCTTTAATGAACTTGGTATAAGTATTTTAATTTCATCCTGAAGTGATGTGGAATCTTTGCTATGCCTGAACAGAGCTGAGAAGGCTGTTCTTTCACACCTAAAAACAAGCAACTGTTATTCTTTGCTTAACTGGTCCAAAGGCCTCCTGGTCCAGTTGGTGATACATATTTATCATACAATAAATAGAGTGAGACTAGTCCAAACAAAAATCCACCAAACAGTGATACCTTTATTGGCCAACCAAAATGCACAATATACTTGTTGCAGACTTTCAAAGCTCCACTGGCTTCTTCATCAGGCAAGATGTTACAAATCAAACAGGAGAAAAACAAATGGAGATGTTAGTTAGATGTATGCATTTTGATGTTTCTGTCCTTAGTTAAGATGGTAAGTGGAGAGTATCTTTTGCAGGCTGGCCCCTTCTCCTCTGTCCTTGTGGCTATTGGGAGATTTGCAGAGACCAGGAAATTTAAAGTCCATTTGCATCTCAACAAGGATCCTTCTCTTGCAATCAGTTTTTGTTTGAATTTGCTAAATGGCCAAGACAGCTACCCCTGCATGTTTCCTGAGAGTGAGACTAGGTTTGCCATATTGAGTGAACACTCAAAACAACAATTTACAGCTCCCTGTATGACCCATGTGCATTCAACTGCATGCTGCATTCACTTAACATATTTTAAATGTAAGCTTTCTTGAAATATCTTGGACATATGCTTAAATAACTGGCCATGGTTCATGTAGCCCTGGTTGTCCTTCTGTTTACAAGTAACTGATTTTAGTTCACTTCTGGCTTTTGTCTTGAATGTTTAATGGTGTGTTGGCACAGGAAGGAATAGTAATTGTGACAGTGACATTGGCAATGTGAATAATGGGCAATTTACTATGTATAGGTTAGTAGTGACCTTGCTCAAGTCACCTTCTCTCAGTCTCAGGGGAAGGCAAAGGCAAAGGCAAACCCTTCTGACCAAATCTTGCCAAGGAAATTCCATAATAGAGTTGCCTAAGGGTCAACAAAGTCAGAAATGACTTGCAGTCACAGAACAGCAACAACAACAACAACAACAAATAAATTTCCATTTCCTCATTCTGACACATCTTCACCCAACTTGCTTCGTGGCAGTTGTATTGGACTATACCTCCCATAATGCCTCGGGAAGATGGTTGTTAGGCTATGAGAGTTGCAGTCCAACATGCCTGGAAGAAAACAGGTTGGGGCAGGCTGCTGTAATACCTCTGTACTTTGTAATCTATTTTGCTAATTGGGACTTGGCATACTGATGCATCCTGTCTTTTAGGGTAAGGTGATTTCACAAGTCTGCACATTCACATTAATTACTTAGAAATCTGATGACACGTGTCAGGAAATTGTAGCAGCGAACACTGAGAATGGAGTGCGGTCTTGGGAAATAGGAGAGCGCAGGTATGGGAAGCTATAGACAGAGTAGCTGATGGAAACCAGCTTTATGCGGATATCTCTCTTGGAAAGGAGAAAAGTTAATATGATCCATAAGATACATGAAGTAATTCTGAAGAGGTCCTACCATTGCTGCAGTAAATATTTGGACAGAACAGAAAGACTGGCTCATGTTGCTTTGAATGGTGTCAAATGTTTCAAAAGTATCTAGGTGTTGTTCCAGGACATTAAAAGGGAACCTAAAACTTCTGCAATTGGGCCGGGTAGATTATGAGAATGATAGTGTCATTATGGAGTTGTTGTTAAAGTTATTGAGCAGGGCTGGCAAATTTTTCTTTGTACATGCTTGATGAATGTCTGAATGGGGCTTCTATAAAATGACATGGGCTTCTGGAGGAAATGATAAGTATCATTTTAGTCTAGTATGATTTGTGTAATGCTATTTGCAGACATTTGGATTTATCTAGTTGCAGTTTTCTTTCTTTTTAGTAAAAATATTAGCTCAGCCTCACCAGAAAACACCTTGCTTAGGATTTTCAGAGGTCTGAAAGATAAGTATTTCAGATTCCTAAGTGTTCTGTTTTTCACTTTCACAGTGGATCGTTGTAAAGAGGTGCAGCAGATCCGAGAACAGCATCCAAACAAAATTCCTGTGAGTACAGAGCTTTGTATGCATTTTTAAGTGAATTTCTCTGGATTCTTGAACAGTCGTGGCCTATGTCCTATGCTTTTTGAACCTGAAGACCAGCCTGTTAAGGTTACTCACTTTTTTTCTTACATTGAGAGTTTGTCGCTCTCCCTCACTACTTTTAGAGATTCGATACCACTGTAGAGGTTGTTGTAATACTCTGCAGAAGAACTAGTCAGTCTCCATACTCAGAGGAGCTTCTTTCTTTCTTGTTTTTTAGATAGAACTCTAGGATTCACCAACTGCAAAAAAACATACACATAGGATTTTGTAGTTACTTTTGATAAACAGCTAGGAATCAGAAATAACTGTCAAACTAATGTAAAGTCATTCAGATCTAGCAGTAAATCCAAATTTACCATTTGCCTCAAACCCTTGCTCTGCAGTAATTCTCTAAAAGCAGGACCTGTTTCAGGATCTTTTGAGTCCTTGTGAGCAAATTGAATTAACCATACAGGAGAGGGGATGTGGTTATTGAGAAATAGAGATGAGATCTGGCCATGACCAAAACAGTCTGTTACTTTGCCCTACCTTATGTTTAAGAAGAACAAAGATGTAGATGTTTATTTTGAAGCGAGTCCTTTAATGCAGTTGCTTTTTTGGACTAAAGTGCCCATAATCTCCCAGCTAGTATGGCCAGTGGCCTAACTGGAGTGGGATTCTGGGAGTTTTAGTCCAAAAAAGTAACTTTTCCAAGTTCTGTCTTAATGTAACATGGGCTAAGTGCCCTGCTTTGCTGCCAAAAGGTAATTCCCATTCAAAAAGAAGCAATAAAAAAGGTTGTCTTTTATTGTGAGAACTGTGCAGAAATGTTACTTACTTCCTGCATGGCTTGTAACTTTCTTCTCATTCACATCCCATCTTTTTCACTTTTTATCCATATTTTTCATTTTAAAATATTATTTTGGGCCCTCTAGTTATAGGTATGACACACAAACATTATTGCAAACTGCTTTAGTTCTGTTAGAACAAAATTATGCATGGTGCTCTGATTTAACCTATCAGAGAACAAACTGGAGAGTCTCAGCTGGGAAGCACTGACTTTACATGGCAAAGTCTTTCTTGGAAATGATCCCTCAAACATAAAAGTAATCCTATTCTCCTCCTTTTTTATCTCTAGCTGATAAAATCATTTAAATGAAGCTGCCATCTGGATGTATTAGAGTTCCATCTATCAGTTATAATTCATGGAAGCAATTAAATAACGTTAGCATTACTATGAAGACCTCTTCTGTTTGCATACAGCCTCGCTGGCTCCACATTTGATACAGCAGTTTACATTACACTGGTTTTTACTCCAGCAAATATTATGGATTTAATGTGTCTGTTGGCAGTGTTGTGCTAAATGAAAAGCTATAGGCATATACAGAGAGAGGTGTTCCTTCGTGGAGTTCCAAGCCATAGTGGACTTTAAATACCAGCACCTTGAATTCAGACCAGATGTGTGTTGGCACTCAGTCCAGCTTCTTTAAAACTGTTATTAAATGGTTTCCATATGATGTTGCAGTCAGCAGTCTAGTTGCTGCCTTTTGCACTAGCTGCAGTTTCTGAGTCTTCCTCAAGGGCAGACCCATGTAGAGTGCACTGCAGTACTCTAAATCATCTAAACCAGGGGTAGGCAACCTTTCCCCTTTAAGGGCCGAGGGACTTCAGCTCCCAGAATCCCAGGAGCTATTGGCCAACATGGGACTATTGGCCAACATGGCTGAGGCTTCTGGGAGCTGAAGTCCCTCGGCCCTTAAAGGGGAAAGGTTGCCTACCCCTGATCTAAACCTTTGTGTCTCTCACTTTCTCTGATTACAGACCCCTCTCTTCTTCTGTTCACTTTACTGGAACAAAAGAACAAAGGTGGAATACAATTATCTCCCTCTTTCCTGTAAACAACAAAATATGTGCCATAGGAATTGCTTTCCTGATTTTTTTGTATATGTACAGCCACCCTTATTACCAAAACAACCCCAGCTTTCCTTAAATGTTCAGTATAACTGGGCCTATTAAAAACTTAAGGTGCTCTGCCAGTACTGTGGATTTCCTTCATCTGAATTGCATATTGGTTTCTTTTAGACAACCATCGTGGAGGGGTGAATTAACATGAGCAGTTTTGATTAAAGATTCCTGTTGACTGACTTGCTTGCTTGAGGTTCCTATTGACTGATACGGCTTTAAAACTGATCCATCTTTAGGGTACAACAGAGAAATGTTTCAGAGAGGATAGAAATAGGTTGGGGCAATTATCTCAGACTGGTTGATTGGTGCTTTCATTGAAACTTGAATTGGCTGCTTTCACATCACCATGACACCCATCTTCTTTCTTTTCCTTATAAACTTCAAATCTTTCCTTTTAATGAGCATTTGGGACATCTCCGTAGCTGCTTTGGCTCTAGCAGTGTTAAAGTCGTTCTGCTCTGGCTAGCAAAAAAGGATTAATTACTAAATTATCAGCATATTATTCCACTGAATTATGCTTAAAGTGAATAAAGTTAATTAAAGTGAATAATGCTTTTGATTATAGTTTGCTTTGTTTACTCATATATGGCCTTCGCAGACTGCCAGAAATAGTGCTAATTGAGTCCACTTTAACTGCCCTGACAGTGCTAGGGAATCATGGGAACTGTAGTTTATTGTGGCACCGTAGCTCTCTGACAGAGAAGGCTCAATGTCTCAGAAAAAATACAATTCCCATGATTCCCTAGCACTGAGCCAGGACAGTTAAAGTGGACTCAGTTTGAACTATTTCTAGCAGTCTGCAAAGGCCCATAGTCTCCAAATACAGTGAAACTGATTTCCTTAATAAAGACATCACCATTGTTCCTGGGTAACAAATACTGAAAATACTCTTCAAAGCTATTTTGGATATTCTAGTGAAATGGTGGAAGAGTAGATAAGTTCTCTCTCAAATGGGTGGTAGATTGAATGAAGTTAATCACTGTGGAAAACTAGATAAGTCTTTGGTCAGAACCAGGAGGCATGTTCCTGTTTCTTACACTTTTCAAAGCTTAGAAAAGTTGATTTTTGGACTGTGTTGCCAGCATGGTGGCTAAGCTTACTTAGTATGTGAAAGGTGTAGTATAAATGCCTTTTCTATTATTTAATTCCCACCATGATTAGGCAGCACAATTTTTCTTGCCATTGCTGTCTTTTCACCTTCTCAGCTCTCAATCACTTCTGCCTGCTCTGTTCTTTGTCTTTATGTGATGAATTTGTGGACACACTAGATTTTTCTTGGACATAATATGGGTTGCCGGCTGTTTGATGTGAAATGGATCAGGGACAGCCTCTGATACTTAGAATGAGCCAAGCTCTGGTTTCATAGCGACTTTCCTAAGAGGATGCCGGGGGGGGGGGGGGGGATCTTATGTGATCTTGGCTGGTTATCTTTGAAACAACTTTGTCATCAGCAAAATACACAATTCCCAGAATCCCCCAGCCAGCATAGCCACATGGGAGTTCATAGACCAAAACAAAACACCCTATTTGGAATTCTAGTAGTTACAGTCCAAAAAAGTAAATTTCCAAACCGTGAAAATTTTGCAGCTCCCTTACTTCACAGGAGCTAAATTCAGCTTCCTCCAACATGGTGCCCTCTAGGTCATTAGTACTTCAGCTCCCATCTCCCCCAGCCACCATGGCTAATGGTTAGGAATTCTGTGAGTTGTAGTTCCAAACAGCTGGCTGGCACTAAAGTGGAGAAAGCTAAGCTAAAGAATTTCAGTTAGTAGCTGATTTGTGTATATCAGGGGTAGGCAACCTTTCCCCTTTAAGGGCCGAGGGACTTCAGCTCCCAGAAGCCTCAGCCATGTTGGCCAATAGTCCCATGTTGGCCAATAGCTCCTGGGATTCTGGGAGCTGAAGTCCCTTGGCCCTTAAAGGGGAAAGGTTGCCTACCCCTGGTGTATATGTACTCTGTGCTTAAAAGAAAACCACCAGGTTTCTGTACTAAGAAAAGAAACCACATTCTGCTACTTGAGCATCTTACACAAACTTGCATTCTATTTTTTTAATGTCCATATCACATTTGAAACCCCACCAGCAGTACTAACAAGTATAATTTCTATTTAGCTTCCCTCTTGGCTACTGAGAATTCACAAGGCACTGTCAGTGTGTTACTCTGAGTAATAGGCTCCTAGCCAATATCTAATATAGGCCTAAAAGCAATTGTTATTGCCAACTGGAGTAGATCTATTAAAACAATAGACTCTTAATTAGGTAAATATCTAATCTAGACTAAAAATTGCATTTAAACCACTGCTTCTTTATAGTTAGGCCCTTCTACTTGGTCTCAAGCTTTTCATGCAGAAGATGGAGCAAACCTGAGACTAGAACACAATGGATTCAGATGACAAAATATTCTACCTAAAAATTAGGAAATTACTGCAAGAGTTGTTTAACCGTGGAATGGACTGCCTCAGATGATGGTGGACTCTCCATCTTTGAAGGTCTTTTAAACAGAACTTGTATGAGCATCTATCAGGAGTGATTTAGGGGGGGTTGCAGACTGCCAGAAATAGTGCAAATTGAGTCCACTTTTAGGGTTAGGGTTAGGGAATCATGGGAACTGTAGTTTATTGTGGCACCAGAGCTCTCTGACAGAGAAGGCTCAATGTCTCAGGAAAAAAACAATTCCCATGATTCCCTAGCACTAACCCTAACCCTAAAAGTGGACTCAATTTGCACTATTTCTGGCAGTCTGCAACCCCCCTTAGTTGTATATTCCTGCATAGCAAGGGATTGGACTAGGTGGCCCTTGTGGTCCCTTCCACATTTCTGTGATTATATTTGATGCTTTAATGAACAATTCATTAGATGAGCAGAACTGCATAGGTGATGAGGTGTCCAGGTAGAAAGAGAGTGCTGCTTTTGATACTACAGTGCCAGCAGCAGTGCCATTGTTTCAGCATTTTCTCAAGAGTAGCAGTCATTTAGTATCATGCTCGGCCTCCAGGATCCAGGCATGTCCACTGAATATGAAGGGTGACATGAAGAGGCTGGAAGCCCAAGGGGACTAGTCTGCCAGATAAGGCTAGTCTGCCAGAGGACAAAGAGGCCTAATGTCCAAAAGCATAGGATCCCAACTTGTTGTAGTTGAAAGTTAAGAAGTTACAGATCCATGTTTCTAGGTTCAGGAGTTACATTGTAAAAGCAGTATAAACATACTCAAAACTAAAAGCCAAAACTTAACTCCATGATTAAAAACACTGCTGGGCACACACACTGTGTTTGTAAATATAAACATTCCAGACAAAAGGAATCTCTAGGCCCTTCCCATATTCCATCTTCTGGGTGTTAGTTAACCGTATGATGATGCCTGTATGATGTGTAATAACCCAGCCCCTTGCTGTCCATCATCCCCCATGTGACTGCTTTTCTCATGATCTAAAGTTGTTTTGTATTTGTTATCTCTTTCCCAGCTAAATCTGTCCCTGTTATGACTTCTTGGCCATCTGGGCCAAGTTCTCTTTGTTTCTCTAGATGTTGTTCTCATAAGGAAAATTCCACACACACATCTCTCTACATTTCACCTTTGACTGTATAACCCATCCATATTCCAACAACGCCAGGGCTGCAGCAATGCTAGCAGCTCTAGGAAGTGAACCTGTAGCCATCACAGGGGCTGAGTTCCCAGCAGCCACAAGAGCCAAAGTTCATTACAACCACGACCCTCAGATTTAATGGGGGATATGACACTATGTTTTTCTGTTCTGGTGACATAAGTTCTAGGCCAGTCATTCTCAACCTGGGTTTCTTACATATATGCTTTCACCATTCTGGCTAGGAATGATGATAGATGTGGTACTACACTACTATAAGGCAATTTGTTATTGCTGGCAAAATAGCAATTGCCACTTTCCCCCAGTTCATATTGCCATCACTAATGAGACCACTGTGTGCATGCTGTCTAAATGAGCATCACAATATCACTGGTTTGAATGGTGAGTGTGGCATAAATCAATGCTTTCAATCTCTCTACCACATTTTTGTGACATTCTTTCTGTCCATTATTATATCCATTCATTTGCTTGTCTTACACCATATAGGATGTTGGGGTACAAGGAAGCAACATTGAGGTAAGAGCTTAAACTAAGTCTGGGCTCATGCCAGGGTGTGTCTTGCTTGGCAAGATTTTGTCTTCGTCAGCACTCCTCAAAATGGTAAACACTGAAACTACTTTGGCACCCTTTTCTCAAACTATATTTTCTCTCCTTTCAAGTTCCTAGACAAGCCTTAACATTAATCCAGAATGAATGAGAATTTGTGTGATGCCAAGTGTTACCAACTCCTCTAATTAAGAATATTGGTGAGTGTGATTTTAGATATATAGATAAAGATGTATTTATAGCTGCATATAACAGTCACAAATATTTCTTGATTAGAGGAGATGAGTAATGCTCAACATTACTTTTGTGACAACAGATTTATGCCAAACCAGTGTTTTTCAGTGAGCTCTTAGCCTATCATCTAACAATTGATTTGGTTTTTGGTCATAATCAGGCTTACAGGAGATGCATATTCTTATTTATAATGCAGGGGAAGCACAGACTGTTTACAATGAAAATACAACCAACTATACTTCCCAGAATTCTATAGCATTGAGCTATGACAGTTGAAGTAGTGTCAAACTGGGTTATTTCTACACTGCGGATGAAGCCTTAAGTTTCCAGTTTCAAATAACTGTGGCAACCCCAGTGTCTGGGGTTTTTCCTCTTTTGGCAGGGGCAGGGGGAAGGTTTTTCTCAGCTGTGCTTGCTGAATATGTGCTAGCTATTCCAACAGAACGGTTGTTTAGTAAAAGATTTAGAGCCTTTACAGACTGCCAGAAATAGTGCAAATTGAGTCCACTTTAACTGTCCTGGCTTAGTGCTAAGGAATCATGGGAATTGTATTTTTTTCTGGGACATTGAGCCTTCTCTGCCAGAGAGCTCTGGTGCCACAATAAACTACAGTTCCCATGATTCCTTAGCACTAAGCTAGGACAGTTAAAGTGGACTCAATTTGCACTATTTCTGGCAGCCTGTAAAGGCCCTAAATGTGGAGTGAAAGGGGTGGATTCAGGCTAGAGCATGGAAATAATAGGTTGAAAGAAAATTTTTCCCTAATTTATTTAAATTCCCAGCAGTGATTCTGGAATTTGGTTATTTGTTTATTAAACACCAACAACATTGCTGGAGGGATGAATGAGCTGCTTTAATTTATGTTGCTATTTTGGGGGCTAATTTTAGATGGTACATTTGGAAGTTATTTTTCATTGTTTTTAAAAAATACACTAATACAAACAACTATTGTACTGAACTAATACAATAGTAGCAACATATTACTTTGATTTTTTATTTAATCTTAACTGTTTATTAACCTTAATCAATTAATTTTATTTAAAAGTTGAATGTTATATGTTTATAGAAATACTGGATTTATTGAGCTTTGATCCAGACTTAAGTCAATCAAATGTTAGTCCTATAAAAATAGATAACACAATTTAGGGCAGGGGTAGGCAACCTTTTTGAACCAGGGGCTGGGTTGGTGTCCCTCAGACTATTGGGAGGCCGAAGCACCATAAATAAATAAATAAATAAATTAAAAAATATATGCATGCACACTCTGTCAGCCTCAGAAAAGCCATAGCAAAATCCTTGTGGAGATTTTGCCAGGAAAACCCCAAGAACAAGTAATAACAACAATAATCAGTATCATCATGACGGGTGGGGGTGGCGGCAGGACCGGCCTGGGGCCGATCCAAAGGCTTTGGGGGGCCGCATCCGGCCCCCCCAGGCCTTAGGTTGCCTACCCCTGTGTTAGAAGGTCCTTCTAGTTTCTCCCCATTTCCAGCCTCTCTCACTTCCATAATTATATATTGTGGCTGGCACCACTATCATTTTCTGCCTGCAGGCGGCGGGAATCATGGAAACTGTAGTTTATTGTGGCACCAGAGCTCTCTGACAGAGAAGGCTCAATGTCTCAGAAAAAAATACAATTCCCATGATTCCCTAGCACTGAACCAGGACAGTTAAAGTGCCTTCAATTTGCACTATTTCTAGCAGTCTGCAAAGGCCCTTTATCTGACTAACATAAAGGATGACTAGTCTGAATCCAACTCTAAAACTTTTAAAAAAAATAATACAAAGAACAGAACTATTTCCTGATCTTTACTTCTGGAAAATCATTCATCAAAGGAGCTTCATTTTTATTGCATCTAGAGATTTGTTACAAATTAAGAGATGTATAAAATCAGGAGCAGTGTGAAAACACTGAACACATAATACATATCAAGGTCTTTCTGTGGAATTGTTTGCCACTGGATTCAGATTTGACTAAAGAAAATAGTGCAAATCCTGCATCAACACTTTCTTAACATAGCGATTTTGCTACCATAGGTGATCTGTCAACTTCATTTATTTTTAAAAGTCATGTGGCCTATGCATCAAGCCTGTCATGGGAAATCCAAAATTATCTCACAGCTCACTTTTGCCTTTGTAGTGATCCTAAGGATTGTCACAGTATTCATTGGTGTATTTTTCTTCATGCTCTCCATTTTAAAAAACCACAATGTTAAGTGAAGTTTGTTTATTCCACACTGGCATCTTTTTGCAAAATTGGAAGAAACAAATATTGTACACTTTGCTTGAGGACATGGGGTGGTGCAAAGGCTTGGCAAAACAAACACACACACATACCACATTTCAACAGTAGCTTATGCTTAGAGACCAATTAGTAAGTACTTTAAATAAGAGTCAGCACTTTAAAATTTGAAGATTACCACATTATTCTGTAAGACCTGTGAAAAGAACAAGACTAGCAAATGAATATGCACGCTGCATTTCTTATATAAAGTGCTATGTTTATTGCCCTTTTAAATTGTTCCCTATATGTTTGCACATTATATGTCCATATATATGGCCTGATTCCAATTGGTAATCCTCCTAATTAAAGTAGATCCATTAAATCATCTGTTGAACGGAGAAGCAATAATTATGTAATAACTTTTGATTCAGTGGATCTATGCTGGTAGAGACTAGGATTCAGGCTATATATATGGATATGTCATATGCAAGCATACAGGAAACAAGGGTGATATTTGTATATTTAAGCAGTCCCTCATCTTTAAAGAGTCAATAATAAACTTGTGGTCTGAATCTAATTGCAGTCCTAGCTAAAGTAGGCATACAGAATTAATTGTTGGATGACAAATCACCACTTATGTATATTCCATTGATGGAAAGAGTCTACTCTAGTTGGGATTAAAATTAATTTAAGAGGAGTTGGGCATATCCCCATAATCCCACCATTCTGAAATGGTAAGATCATTTCTGTGTTTGTTTCACATACTAGCCTTCTTTGCATGTTCATGGAGGCCTGTCACACAGTTAAGAGGAGTAACTGTATAGTGAACACACACATCTGAAGAAGAAAGGCTTCATGTGACTTGGGGGCCCAAACTGTATAGCCACAGGATGATTACATGGAGGGCCTATGCATGAGCTGCTGCTTCCATAGACTGTAGAAGATTCTCTTTTGGTGAACATGTTCAGGGTGAGATTACTTTAGCCGTATGACGCCCAGGGTGGGGCAGTGGCATGGCCCTCTTCCTACATGCAAGAGCCTTCCATAGGAGTAACACATTGGAAGAAGGTTATATTTAACACACTTTTCAATTGTTTTTTAGATTTCTTAGGGGAAAGAATGAAAAAGGGGGTATGTGAGAAAGAGAGAGAATTTTCCTCTTCTGTGGTCAGTCTCAGAAATACTTCTAGATGGTCAGACTATTTGACACCATGACCTGAACTAAGAAAGCTGCTTCATACCGAATCTGAAATTGTTTCATCTTGCCTGGTACTATTAACCTCAGCTTGTAACAGCTTCCCAGCATTTCACCCAGGAGGTTTTCCCAATCTAACCTGAAGATGATAGGGATAAATTTAGGACCATCTGCCTTTAAAGCATGCAGTGTGTCACTTTACTATGGCCTCTCCTTGTCTGACAAATGAAACCTCCAACAATAGTGTCTTAGACGATACTGCAAAATTAGCTTGTCTGTCTATGGACAGACAAGCTAATTTTGCAGTATTGTCTAAGTCACTATTGTTGGAGGTTTCATTTATTGTAACTGTCAATCTATGTTGTATGTATGGGTTGAGTGCCATGAATGTTGTCCACCTGCCTCAATGCTTGGTCTATTCCCTGTTTGCTTCTTTCCTAGTAAGAGGCATACAATAGTATACCACTGTTGAAAAATTCATAAACTGAGATGGGGAGCAGATGTAATAGCACAGTGTTTCTCACACTGCCTGCCAGTTGTACTCCCTTCTGTCCTATAATTTATTTTGTTGAGAGGCGAAGAGACAAAGAAAAAAAAATGTCACTGAAGCACTTGGTTTCTAGGACATTATACAACAAAACTGATTGGCAGAAGGCAGACCGAAGAAAGTATTTCTGCCTGTAGCTCATTATCAACATGGTTTTATTGTGATAGTATGTTGAAGTGGCTATGCTTACAGATGGATGCAGTTGTTTTTAAAACCGATCAGAGTCTCAAAGAAACATACAAATGGCTATTAGCCATCGTAGATAACAAGTCTGAAGAGGCAGTATAGCCCTGAAAACATCAACTGGATGTCATATCATGCCTTGGTTATGCCATCCAAGGATTAGCCAAACTACATGCTTCATTTAAAACACAGCATGTTGCTACATCTATTCTTTTTTCAAAGGTAAGTATAGGGATTCAGTCCATATTAGGACTCTAAAGTGTACTTTACTGTACATTTGGGTTATATAACTATGGTGACTGGAAGATTCTGGTTGTAAACCAAAAAATTAGCCTTTCCAATTTCTGTTTGGGGCTCAGGTGGTATGGAGCCAGCCATTTATTTGTCCACATAAGCTGACCACAGGGAGAACCAGTTGGCTGAACCTTCATGACATCACAGGGTCTGTTTCTTTCTCAATCTCTCAGAGCAGTTGTTTTTAAATTGAAGAATGTTGGGGAGGGTCCAAATAAAGCATGTAAACAAGGCTTCATATGACTCAGTATTGCTGCTGTTATTTAAAAAAAAAGCAGTATAGGGGGACAGCTGGAAGGAAGGAAAGAAGGGTGAGACAGCACCATTCAGACTCTGGTTTTCAAATAATAATAATAATAAAATTTATTTATATTCCGCCCTTTGGGAATCCAATCAGGGCGGCTTACAAGCATAAAAACATACTATACTCAAACCCAGTACCCCCCCTTAAAACAGTATTAAATCAATAGAAATTAAAAATTAGCACA
>CM034706.1:236029242-236044104 GCA_020142125.1 Phrynosoma platyrhinos
TCTCACACACTCACTCACTCTCAGGGTTCAGGGTCATTTTGTCACATTTTAGAGTTATTTTAGGCCCAGAAAAAGCCTGTTTTGGAAAAAAGGCCTCTTTGAAAAAAGGCCTGATCCTAAATTGAGCTGGAAGGAGCCTAAAAGCTTGCTGAAAATGCACCCTATAGTCTCAAATGGGGGACATTTGGAGGGCAAAATGGTTGTGGGGGCTATGGTGTGGGCGCAGCCCCTCAGGATCTCATAGGAGCTAATGCAGCCCCTGAGCTTCCCACTGATCTCTTTGATTGGAATACATTGTGCAGATATGCTAGATCTCTGTTTAAATTCTGCTGGAATAATTGCCATCTGCATTTCTGTCAGACGCCGGCTGCAGCTGAATCCAACCCAGGCCTTCTTCCTGTTGGTGAACCAGCACAGCATGGTGAGTGTTTCCACCCCTATCTCTGAGATATATGAACAAGAGAAGGATGAAGATGGCTTCCTCTACATGGTCTATGCCTCGCAGGAAACCTTCGGCTACTGATATATATCAACATCATCATCAGAGGACTGACTCCAAACTGTTGCATCAATATCTCTGCCTCCCCAACACTCCTCACCTTGGAAAGAGAGGCATGTGACCCAGGAGGGGCACAAAAGGAACCTATGGCCCTCCCAACTTCACAGTGCAACAGACCAAGATAGTTTGGGAGGGTGTGTGTATATGTGTGTGTGTGGAACCCAGCCCTCTGCCTTTGCCTCTTGTGTGCAGCATTTATTGCTCCCTCCCACCTTTCCTGCTACACCTTCTCTGTCTTTCTTTTGTGCTCTATTATTATGTCTTTCTTGGTTTCTTAGTCCAATGCCAAATTAGTGGAGCTTTTAGGAAGCTGAGGACACTAAAAGAAACAGTGTCCTCACCTGCTGGGATACAGGGATGGGCTTGTCCAATAAACTTTTGTAAAAAAGCAACAAGTTTGAAGACAAAAACAAACTGAAAAGTTAATTAAAACTACTATTGTTGCTCCATGCATTTTTAATTGGTTTTAATTACTTGCATATCAATTCTTGGTGCTACAGAGTAGATGTAGGCATCCTCTACAGGACTGTGTATAATGTATATCTTTTAGATTTATTTTATTATTTTTTACGCACGTTGGGGGATATAATTTGCTTGTAATATGTAGATTCAACCAACCAACCAACCCCAAGCTTCTTCGCACTTTAACAATGTAGTAGAGGTGAGAGTGAAATTAGCTTAATTTTCACAGATCTGTCGTACCCTGTGCTGCTTCTCTGTCAATATTTGTTTTGGTTTTCTTTTTTAAAAAGAAAATTCAACCCTTTTTTTTGCATGCATGGATTTCTCTATTTTTGCTATTTTTAGTCCCATTGTGGCAAACAGAGCATTCGCTGAAGGAATGTACTGATTTATATTGCTACTTTTTTCTTTTTCTTTTTTAAAAAAAAAATATATACCAAAAAGTATGTCAGAAAGGAAAAAACAAGTGCACCATCAAATCTATTAAAATATCTATATAAATAAAGATAAATCAAAGACTCGTGTAAGAGTGGTAGATCCCATTCCTCCATTTCTTGATCACCTCTTTTTTTCTATAGTTCTGATGTACAAGTGGTATTTTTGAAGATGTGATTCTCTATGCCAGGTTTTTCTGCCCCTGTATTTATAAGTGCCTACAGAAGGGATAGGAAAGTGTTTTCATTCTTTCACTGACTGCATACAGATGTAAATAGCATCTGCATTCCATCTGTGCTTCAGGTGAGCTGTTCTGTCCATTGGAGGATGGTGTTTTTCTGTTGAAAACGATTATACTGTAGTTTATTTAAAAGCTGGGCTTATGACATCATAATTTTTGATTTACACTCTCTCAGTCTTAGTGGAAGGCCATAGCAAAACCTCTGGCAAGATTTGTTCAGAGCAGGTTTGGCTCTGCTTTCTTTAGAGGCTGAGAGACTGTGGCTTGCCCAAGGTCACCCAGTGGGTTTCCATGGCTGAGCATGGATTCAAACCCTTGTCTCCAGAGTAATAGTCCAATGCTCCACTACACCACTACTAGTAATAGTCCACTACACCATGCTGGCTCACTCTTCAGGTGACTGAGGGGCTTTAACTCTCAGGAGTCCTGTCTATCAGCCATGCTGGTTGGGGTTTCTGAGAGCTGAGGACAAAATGTGTAAACCACTGAGTTAAAGCACCACATATTGTGATAGTAGCACACTAGAAGGCGGGGGGGGGGGGACATTTGAGGAAGAAGGAGGGCATGTGTGTGCACATGATGCCTGCCCATTCTAAACAATGCATTGGGATAACAAGAAACACTACTCTTCTTTGTAAGCCAGAGATTGCTTCTTGCACCTGTGGGACTGCTCACTTGCAGCATTTGAAACAGTTACTTTTTGGCCTATAGCTCCCAGAATCCACCACCCAACATGACACCTGGTTTAAGCATTCCAAGTTTTGGTCATGTATGACATTCTAGGGAGAAATAACTAGGGACTTTGTGTATTATCTTCTTCCCCACGCAAGAAAAAAGTAAGAAGGGCTGTGAGGTATTTATTTAAATTTAAGGACCAGAATCCTGTTGGGGACTTAAAACTTTGCCAGTAAATTTACCTAAGGAACTAGAATTGTGCAGTTGCATTACATCAATATCCAGTACAGGGCTGCTGTGTAGCAGAGCCATTAAACTGCCTGATACACAAGGTCCAAATCACATTGGGATTGATGCACCTTCAACTACATTCTGAAGCCACCTTTTCAGGTCACCTTTAAGGGTGAGAGCTTCCAACTTGATACAGTACTCTCAAGCCATCTTGAATTTTTAACTCCCAGTTGATATAGTCAATAAGGTATATTAGTCCAAAACATTTGGAAGCTACCAGGTTAGGTAAAGCTGACCACAAAAAAAATAACTAGCACCACCACCTCTGTGTAGAATACAAATGGCGTGAAGTTCCCATTTGGGCAGCATTGACAATGGAAATAATTTTCAGATGCTACCCTAGAAGGATGGCGGAATAATCTACCCTGTAAAGAGTCTCGTGGATAGAATGAATCACAGTGTTGACCAAGACTTCCAAATAGCTTGGGTGAGGTACAGAAGCTTCAGTAGTAGAGCCACAGGAGTGGTTGTCAATTGGGAGTGAGTTGCTGGACTTTAATGTTGAGACTTGGCCATGTGCATACCTTATTGACAAATACCTGGATATCATCAGTTGGTGAGGAAGGGCCCATGGTGTCCAACTCAATTGGAGGAGACTTTCTAGTCAGCACAACCACTGAATCATAATCTGATCCAAACTCAGAAGTCCCAGACATCATAGAAAGATGGATGGTCTGGCAAGCAATGACAACAGTGGAAGCAGAAGGAGTGGATTTTTCCTTTATACCAGATGCAGTGTCCTGGGCTTGGGTTGGCTGAGACACAGCCTAGTCTTGAAATGCAGTATTTTTAGAAGGATTCAGGTCAACAGTCTCTCAACCTTGTTGAATGGAGGCCAACACAGCAGAGTACTTGTGATCCACATCTCTCACATCTCAAGGAAGCTTCATTCCTTGACAAGTGTAACACCCAGAACACCCGTTGCTGGTAGAAGCATTGACTTCAGAATAGTAGAATTCCCAAGAAAAGGATCAATATCTATAATAGCCATGGTATTGTTAGCTGTGGATGGAATCAACGATGCCATTTGTTCCTGTAATAATGATTGGAAGAAGTCACATCGGTGTCCAAACTGAAACAAGAATGTGACACCAATGGAGCGGGAACTGTCAGCACAGAGATGGAACTGTCACAAGAAGTTTCTCTCAAATCAAGACTTGAGCTGGAGAAGGAGAAACTGTAACTCTAACAACAGAGGATTCCTGTATTTCTCCCTCCAAAACATGGTCATCTGACCTTCTGTCCTGGATGGAGATGGTCTCTGTCACCACAGTACACAATACACTGTGTACACAGTGCACGGTTTCAGAGAAGCTGGCAAGGGAGATAGTTATCTCCAAGGCAACTCCCCTGAAGAGCAGTAGATGGCTCAGCTAGCCATAGCTTCAGCCGAATGCGAAGAAGGCTGAGGTGAAGTGTGTTTTTTGTTTATGTTTGTGCTTTAGGCAAGTCTGCACCTCAGTATTGAGAGTTCTGCCCATGGTCAATGGACCATGGACAGATGAGACAAGTCCCCAGTACCATCTCTGGTCTTAGTGGGTGTACTATCAACGTACTTGCAGCCTTTCATTTAGAGGAACCAGCATCCATCAGGACTGAGGTCACCTTTCCCATACTCGGCTTCTTTGAAAATGAAGATCATTGTCAAGGGCCAGCTTTGTCTTTCAAAGTTGAAGGTTGCTTACAACACACAGGTTCTTGTGGTTTCAAAGCCCGCTTGTACAGGAGAATTTTAAGGCAGTGCTCTCTATTGTGTCTGGCCTGCAGTATGAACGCTGCACAGTGCAAACATGAGGCAATGATATGGGACTCCCCAAACGCTGAAGGCATCTCAAATACGCATTTTGGCCCAGAATCGTAGTGCTGCGTTCCACACATTGCTTAAAAGAAGCCAGCATGGCTAGAAAGCCCATGCAGATGATTTATCCCAGGGGTAGGCAACCTTTCCCCTTTAAGGGCCGAGGGACTTCGGCTCCCAGAAGCCTCAGCCATGTTGGCCAATAGCCCCATGTTGGCCAATAGCTCCTGGGATTCTGGGAGCTGAAGTCCCTCGGCCCTTAAAGGGGAAAGGTTGCCTACCCCTGATTTATCCTAATAAGACTTCCAATTCGAGTATGCGAATGCTGTTCCTGACAAGGAAAAGGAACTGGCGGGTTTCAGTGGAGCCCCTTATATAGGGCTGGCAGAGGTGGGCAGGCCAGTGCCACAGAACACTCCAAAAGGTACTGTGCAGGCACAGAATAATCCATTTGTGAGAGCCATAGAGACCACAAAGAACCAGGCATATGACATCTGCCTGCCTGCCTGCCTGATCCATTCCTTGTCTCTTGAACATCCTTTTCTTCACAGGAGCTGTAATAGAAACACATGGCTAATGGATAGTGGAGGGGAAAGAATAGCTTTATTGTACTGGATAGAGCAGTTCTTCAGCAGCTGCAGGAGGAGAAATGCATAGGAATATTTAATTTGATCTTTTAGCAGAGACTTTGTTACCAGTTCTTTCAACAAAGGCTTTTTTTTAAAAAAAGCCCAGTTCAATCATTTAGAAGGAAATGTTTTTTGGAAACCTGAATGGCATTTGATAGTATAGAATTTAATTTCTTTTAATATGGTTTGCTATAGTTGCTCTTCCATTTTGATTAGAAGCAATCAATTGCACTGTCATACCAGCTGCTCTGCTACAGTGGGAGAGGCAGTGTTTTTATCTCCATTGGAACATTTCTCCTTTCACAATGCAAAGAAATGGACATACACAAAATGCAATAAGAATAAGAATTTCTCACACTAATAGATATCTCTCTGCTCCATAACAAAGAGGGATGAGCTCTGCTACTGAGACAGAACAGTGATGTTTGCTATTCTGTGCAGGTTTGAGCAAGAATACACAAGATGGGAAATGCAAAAGCTGACCTTGAATTCTCTTAACGGGAGAGAAATACAGCAACAGATCTGGCAGCGAGTCCTAAGACAGACACTGTTCCTGTGAGGAATGAATGCTGCCAGAAGTAATCTATTCACACAAGAAATGTAATATTTGATAGAAGCTCGCAGGGCTTACATGCCATTCCAGTATCTTTGAAACCTACCTTCAAATTGTAGTTGCAGTGATTCAGAATTGGGAGATATTAGTAATCTCAAATTACATGTTCACCCATAGCCATCCTGTGTTTAATTCAGGTCAAAAAGAGCAGTTACACAGTTTGCATAAATTAGACTCAGCTGTTAGGTGAATTCTATACTAAAAATAAAACTGAATAGCAAAATAAAAGTATAATAATTGTGCAAAGTTGCATAATTATTGTCTGTTTGAATAATTTATTCTGATTTGTTTCCCATGGGAAGGACCAATAAGCAACACAAAACCCTGACACTTCTGGAGATTCCATCAGGTCTTTAGACTTCTCCAGGCAATGTCCCCATATTTTAAAGCCTATATGTGAAATCATAATGACTAGAAGCTTTTTTTAAAAAAGAGAAATGCTGAGAGCTCCCACTGCCTGCCTTTTAATACTAAGGTTAAACTGTGTGACAAATTTAGTGCCCTTCTTTCCTTTATGCAGTCCTATAAAATAGTACCACAGGGAAGGCGGATTGCTGAAGACAACATTGCAGCCAGCTGTAAGCAATAACGTGATTGCCGTCAAAAGTGCTGAGAACAAATGATACAGTTCCAGCACTCCAGGGAAGCCGTGCAGTCATTTAGACTAGAGAAACAGTCTCCAAATATACCAGTTCCTCTCTTCCTGTGTGCACTTATGCCTCCATTTCTGTAAGAATAGCTCAACTCACCTTTGATCTTTCTTTACCAAGCAGCAGACAGAAACCATCTTCCCATAGCAGCTGTTGGCTCAGATTTGTTCATGCCTTGTAGCTTTGCTTTTGCTAGCTTGACAGCCTGCTGTGCAGATCCTGTCATTTGGAGGAAAATAATCTCATATCCAAGCAATCCATTAAAAAAAAAAAACTCATTCCAATAAATTGCTACTCAAATACTCCCCTCTCCCCTGCCAAACAATTGTCAGGTAGAAGACATCACACGAGCAAGAAAATGATATAGGCAGTTGTCTTCCTGACCTGTATGTATAGGTCCAATGTTCCCTGGGTATTGAATTAATTTGGTTTTGGGGAATCCAAGTTGCCCTTGTCCTAGTTTTCAAACAATGTTGTGAGAAACTCAGTGTTATTCAAAGCTCATCAGAGTTTTCTCCAAAAGGTGAGCATTGATACATAAACACCTTGTAATGGTATGTTAGCTGTTATTCAAGTTGATATCTAGCAGGCTCAGCCTCAAAATAAAAAAGTGCATCTCAGCCTAGAACATACTTTTAAATCCTATTCTATATACAGGACTGTGTCCATAGGATCTCATTGGCTTCCATATCAGGTATGCGTATGGGTTTTACTAGTCACAACCTTTTCTCACCTTTGGGCATGAAGAAGCCCTTCCCAGCCCAGGAAGTAATTGGTTGCATCCTTCATTCCAAAATAGTTACTACAGCTTGGGAAAAAGGAGTAGGGGTAGGACAAGGACTGTCTCTGTTATCCTACACACAGATGCCCTTCCATCACATGGAAAATAAAATGGCTGATGCCATGGCAACCACTCAGTGCCAGGATGTTGCAGCTCCAGGGTTTCTGCATGCCAGCCCAGATTAGGATTTAAGAGGATGAAAATGGGGGTGGGGGAAATGCTAGAATGAGGACACAGCTGAGCTAAGGCAGGGAAAAGATTACATTACATTAATTACATTTAGCTAAAAGGTTTTATGGCACTTCCCATGTCCCTAGACCCTTCTTACCAACTAGCCACTATGTATGCATGCCAGCCACCTGTTCCATTTGAGCTGTAAAGTGTCCTGTAAATGTACAAACACACATATTAACATGATTGTGCCTAATATTCATTTCTCTCTCATCCCTTGCACATAAGCATAAAAAAATAATACATAAAAAAGCAAAGAACATTTAATGGGGAAATGGTCTGCTGTGCACAGCATACAAAAACGAACACTTTCCAGTTTACAAAGAGAACAAAAAGCAGTGAGAGCTCCACAAATGAATGAATGGCCCTGTGGAGAGGAAAATGAATTGTATTTTCTACACCAGAGTAATCTGGCTATCAACATACTAATTTTTCTCCATTGCAACCAAAAGCTCAGAATTCAGATGAAGTGGCCATTTTGCAAACCAAAAGCAGCTCATGTTTCAGTATGACGCATGCTGGAACCAAGTTGTCTCATATGAAGTTCATCTATTATTTTAGACTATTGTGACCTGAACATTGCTTTATAGTAGAGATATATCTTAACAAGTGTGTATCTTTACTACTAGGCAGAACCACATCAGTTTACAACCCTATTCTCTGGTCATCTTTGCTTTCTTGCCCCCTCTCCTAGTAACATATAGAAGTAATCTAACATATAATGAAGCCTCATGTTGTGAAATTGCTATCTATGTGCAGTTTTCAATGGCTGCCATTTGTGGCAACAGAAAAACTCTGCAGCATAGCAATGGTATGTTGTATCACTTGTTTGGCATTACTTTTTTAAAAATTTATAAAGAGTCAACTATGCACGTAGTGCTTTGCAAGAACAGGGCTTACAGTACCCATTGTGTGTGCAGTCCACCATTCTTACAGCTATAGAAAATGTGTGTGTGTGTGATCCAGTGAGAGAGAAATCGTGCACTTACACGCCTGTAATCTTGTGGTGACCCCATGAATTTCATAAGGTTTTCTCAGGCAAGGAACCCTCAGGGGTGTTTTTTGCCAGTTCCTTCCTCTGAAATATAACCTACAGCACCTGGTATTCATTGGCAGTCTCCCATCCAAGTACTAAACCTGCACTTAGCATGGCAAGAAAAAAAAGTACCATTGTAAGTGAATGAAACTTGCAGTTCACGTAAATCAACTGAAATCAGGACACCTCCCCCCCCCCATGGGGCAGCAATACACCAAGAGCTGATACACTCAGAGCACCCCATAAACACATTCAACACATGTGCAATATTCATATTATCTCCCCTTCTCCCCTCTACTGTCTTACAGTATTTCAGCCCATGCCTGTGGCTCTGACAATTTCTCGTTTGAAAAGCAATCTCAGAGAAACTTCTATCTGCCAAAACCTGCCCTTAGTTAAATGAGTTGAATAAAACAGAATCTTGAGACCACAGATTTCTCCAAACCAGCAAAAGCACATCTTCGCCGTATCTTTGTATTTTTTGAGATAAATGCCCAGAAGAGAAATTTAAGACATCCCTGAGTGGGGCAAATGTTTGCAAAAAACAAATGACTGTCAAAAGCAACATCTGCTTTTAAACACATCATTACTCGGGACATTCTTCATGAGACCTGTCTATAATCAAATTATTAACCTCAAGTACATTCTCTATAACAAATATCAAGTAGATCAAATTATCTTGACTTGATAATGGATATATTTTTCAGGCTTGACTGCAAAATGCTTTTTAAAAACCCACCAATCTTCACTGTACAGCTGCTGTTCACACAAATGAATGTGTTAGGAGTATGTGTGTCAATGTGCATTCACTGTACACTGTACAAATTCTTGGCCACACATGAGAGTTTTTCTTTGCAACGCACAATGGCTGCAATCCAACATCCCCTCAGCATAGTGTAAATACCTACACAGAAGTATGCTACACCTGCACTATTCAATCCTCATGCAGGATAGCAACACCGTGCAACACATCAATGAATGGTGCTGTTGTACAAGGCACAATGTGCACTTGCAATGTGCTATGCTGCTGCATGTGCAACTCTGCTTTTATCACTGTCAGCAGAATGGTGTAGCATTTGCCCTATATGTGTAGCACAACATATACAAAATTATGTCACTATTAGGATGCCAATCAAAGGCCTATACAGAGAAGGACTAAAATCTTTCTCTATAACTGGTCACCCTATCTGCAGGTCACAGAAACCACTAAGCATGAAATTGGGGGTAGCCAGTCCTATCAGACAGGACAATAAATTGGAGGTAGGGCTTTCTGCCATAGTTATGCTCCCTTCATATGTTCTATAGATTGAATTATCTGGACTTGTGAGAATTCACACCTGCCCCCTTTCATTTCATACATTTCATCTGAAAAGCAGTCTACCTCTGACAGCCTTTCTGACTGTCTTGAACACAGGTCTTCAAACAATTCTTCAAGGATTGTGCTGTTCAATCTGCTCAGTTATGTGGCAGCCATTTGTTGATATCTGCTAAACAAATCACAGCTTGTCAATCAGTAAGGCAATATTTCTTTATTTTATTTTAAATCCCTTTTGAAAGATTGCTTAATAAGAAATACATTATAAGAGAAAAAGATTATGCCCTGCAGAGTGGCTTTGGGAGGGGGAGGGAGGCAAAGGACATATTTCATTGTAAATTCAGTGGATCCAAATCCAATCTCTTCTGCTCATAGATCCAAAGGTAAAGTGTTTTGTAATTGGGCTTCTTTTGGACTTTGGCTTGCTCTCATTGGGGAAAGACTTTGTTGATAAAGTAAAAGAGAGAAAAACCAATATAACTGTTGGATGAGAGGAGATAAAAATAACAGCAAGCACCAACCAAACCAACAAAAATATCTGTATCTTGGTTACTGAAAAGAGGAAATTCTACAGAACACGCAGCACTGTGAGTGGATGGGCTGGGACAACCATTTTTGCATAGCTGCTTTTCTAATACAGTCACATTTTACTGCTTCTCCTGCTACAGAGTTAACACTTCAGGTAGAATTTGTAATGGTGAACTACTGAAAGTCCCAAACATCTCACAGAAAAAAGAATGTTTCCATTTACAAAGAAACTGAATGCTTTGTTTTCCAGCTTTTTGTTTCAAAATGCCACAACTATGAATACACATGACATGCTTGCAAAATAAAAGAACAGTTGGAATGTTGGAGGATTTTTTATAAATTTCTTTAAAAGCTGGATTGATCTGGTAGCCATGACTGCTCTGCTTGAAATGCCTCCCCATGGGTCCCCTACATTATACATTTCTTTTCACTAAAATCACACATAAATGACACAGTTCTACATTCATAGGGATGGGCATAGTTTTCTCTTTTCAAAAGAGGAAGCAAGATTTCACCTAACAGTTCTCTGCCTCATGTCTGAGTATTTAGAACTTAACTCTCCATGTCTCTTCTAAGCAAGGTTCGGTCAATAGCTTCATTCTGAATTATCATGCTGACATCAATCATTTTCCTAGAGCACAATCCTATACACAACCCATCCAGGGCTTCCAACATCAGTGCAAGGTTTTAAAAAAAGTCCAATATTTAAGAGCAGCTGCCCATTCTCCAAAGGTCCCGTATATCAAGAGGTGAGTTGCCAAGTCAAGCAGTGGAAGCAGAACAGCAAGAGGAACTAAACAGATGTTTATTGAAATTCCTTTTCCTGAAAAAGAAAATTCCCAGTAGTTTGTGCAGAACTTGTGAGCATCCTCAACTATGCCCTTGTCTTTCTCCAGGTGCAAACTTGGTTTCAGTCCAAATATATTTCAACAGGTCCTAATGACTCTCCCACGACTGATGACAGGTTCACAGAAACACAATGTGAACCTGTCAAAGGAAGAAGCTTCCAATGGAGCTACAGCTCACAACCCATTCCCATGCTCTTTATAACAAAGTCTGCACCAGTATCTAATTTTTCTCCAAACTGCAGCCCTTTCTCCATTTGCAAAAAGTTATCTTCCTAAAAATCAGACCTACCCATCCAAGTATGTTTCTCATAGGAGTCCGTTTCCCAAGTCACCTTGGATGGCAGCTTTATTTTAGAACCAGCATGGGGTCTGTCCTGTCTTTTCTTATTAAGAAGATCCCATGAGTGAGGTAGTACTCTCTCTGTAGATAGGCATAGAAATAATCCGAGATAAGCAAGATCTGCAAGACAGAGAAAAAGACAAGCAAGAGTGACATTAACTCTTTTGAGACAAAATGGCTCCAGTTCCAGATCAAGACAGACTGCTCATGCATTGTATTTTAAAAGCCAGTCAGATATTATCAAGCACTGCTAAAATCTGTGGTTTCCACCTACTGTTATAAGCACACAACAAATAGAATAATAATAGTAATAATAAAAGCAAAAGCGATACAAATCAAAAAGGGTTTTAAACCATGAAATGGCATGAGAAAGCTATTAAAGCAATTCCTGAAGAATAGCTATGTTAGTGCTTTACAGCAGAAAGACAAAATACTACTGCATGATCTTTGTGCGTGTGTGTGTGTTGTGTGCCTTCAAGTCATTTCTGACTTATGGTGACTCTCATTTTCTTGGCAAGATTTGTTCTGAAGAGGTTTGCCATTGCCTTCCCCTGAGGCTGAGAGCATGTGACTTGCCCAAGGTCACCCAGTGGATTTCAAGGCAGAATTGGGAATCGAACTCTGGTCTCCATAATCATAGTCCAACACCCAAACCACTACGCAGTTATCTTGAAAGGGCCAATATATAAAGAGGCTCCCACAGCAGTTCAAAAGGTAAACTATAGGAGAACAGGTTTCACTGTTCCTATCTGAGGTTGTCTCTAGAAAACAGCCAAAAATCCTGGCCTGTTCTCATGGGACTCCACTAAATACATATCATTCTAGAGTAAGATCAGTGCTAAATGTTCCTGCTTTTCAGGTTAGTGTGTAAAATAAGACAGTATCTCCTGCCTAATCAATATGAATCAGGGGAGGGTGGGTGGTGGAAACAGAATGGGGAAGTAAGGTGAAATCACAGGGTCAGGAACTAGGAGGTGGAATGTTAAATTATGATATGGAAATGGATATAACTGATCTGAAACCCAGAATGAAGGGGCTTCCTCATTCTTCATTCTCACTGCCTTCTGTTTGGAAGCAAAGAAGCTACATCAAAAACCACTTCATTTACAGGCTGCTGATGCTCGGGTTTCCATGGAAAGTGAATTAGTTCAGAAGCACCATGAACAGGTAGTCCTTCCTGAATGCTTCTTCATTCTTTTTAAAACTCAGTGACAAATCACTTTGCCACAAATCAAAGTGTGGAAAGTGTTGGAGGAAGGGAAAAGATAAAAATGTTCTACATCTTACCTTGAGAGGCTCTAGGGCCTAAATACAGGCTCTGCGTTTGTGTGTGTGTGTCTACATGAAAAACACACAAACCTATCTTAGGTGATTATCCCCCCTTCGTCCCCTGCTTCTATTCACTAACCCCTTTCACTAAAGTTAGCAGCTACTGCACACACCCAGCAAAATAAGCTTGAAGGATGAACATAAATCTTACTCTGTGGGAAGAACAGGCACTGTGCATCCACATTTATTTGTATGCAGAGTACAAACACCTTATATTTCTCTAGCAGAGCATCAAATGTTTTAATGGCTTCCAGTCAGTTGCATTCAAGCCCCAAGGCTTTGCACTTGACCCAGATCTCCCTCTTACAATTAATATCTCACAGCTTGGCAGATGTGTCACTTTGAGTCTACATGAAGGAGACTAGAGAAAACTGAACAGCTCACAACAGCTGGCATACACATTTCAAATATAAGTCATTAGAAAATCCATGTACTAGGACTAATGAATGCTTCCTAGTTTTAAATTCTAAAGCAGTGTTACGCAAAGTGGTAGTCTGTGGACTATTGTTGCCTGCAGGTCTGTTATGAGTTTCCAGGAAAGAAAGAAACATTTATAGTCAGTGGGCACAAATATGTTGTTGGCATGTTGGGCGGGGGTAACCTCTACCAGTCCCCTATATCTGATAGTGTAAGAAGTATTGTTCTCAATTACCTAAAGCAGTACTCACAAAAACAGTTCAAACCATAAAGGCTGCCAATATAAATGGAGACCACAAATAAAGATGTGTTCCTTTCATCTTGTTATCAACAAAAATAGGAGTTGCAGCATAACTTGGTTTTATGCTGGAAGCTGAAGTCCAGCTACATCTGGAAGATCACACTATGCCCACCTCTGCTCTTGAACTTCTAAATATCGCTTTATCTTTCGTCTTCATATTTTATGCCTGTGTCTGATTTATCTTGAACCCCAGGTGCACTGGAAAGTGAGTGGTAGGCTTGCATGAGGCAAAGTCCAGGGCTAGGGGTAGGCAAACTGTCCCCTTTAAGGGCCGAAGGACTTCAGCTTTCAGAATCCCAGACTATTTGCCAACATTCCAGACTATTGGCCAACATGGCTGAGGTTTCTGGGAGCTGAAGTCCCTCGGCTCTTAAAGGGGAAAGGTTGCCTACCCCTGGTCTGAGCAGGCTCAACAAACAGTTCTTCCATCACTGCAACTGCAAGAAGGTAGGAAACACACAACCAGGCTCTTGCCATCCAAAAGTATGGTTTGAACTCCCAAAAGGAGCCTCTTTCCCAGCAATGATTCAATCAGTGGCCAATTCTGCCTTGTCATTTGTAAAGGGATCCAACTAGACTTACAAAACTGCATTATTTTCCTCTTCGCTCTACTACACTCGTCCTTTTTTTGTGAGTGGTTTACTAAACTGTAAGTAATTTCAGCAGACTCTATTTGGATTCTTTGTGCAGTGGCCTAACAGGATTTAGCCACTGCACATAAGGCCAGCACACAGCCACTGCACATTTGGGTTGCAGGTTTCTCAAAGTTCCTTTCAAAGGATGAAGAAAGGATATGCATTCTCAAACACTCAAGAACAAGGAATGAATTTGTGCCAAAGAGCTCAAGGAGACATCAAAGAGCATCACATAAAATGAGACACTGAACGAGGGGCTCAACATTTCCCATATCAAAACCCAATACTAACTTCATTCACCACAGCAGATGAAGTGAGAGGTCCATGTGCAGTGGAAAACATCAGACTATAAGTGATCTGCATCCTGAATTCTCCTTTATGCCAATAAATAAATAAACAAACAAATATCTCTGTACATAATATTAAGAAAACAAAAATAATGGCCATGGAAGAACTACATGAATCTACTGTAGAATCAGAGTAGGATAAACCAAAAATTAGCATGTCCTAGCAAAGGACTCTAGCTAATGCTTCTCTGCAGGAAATATTTTCCCTGTTGGTGCTCTTAGACCTCTCAGCGGCCTTCGATACAACAGATCACGGCATCCTCTTGGACCGCCTGAAGGGGTTAGATATCGGGGGCACTGCTTTGCAGTGGTTCCGGTTCTTCCTCTCGGGTAGGTCCCAGAGAGTGCTGCTTGGGAACAGTAGCTCCAGTAAGAGGGAACTCACTTGTGGGGTCCCTCAG
>CM034706.1:236091210-236104727 GCA_020142125.1 Phrynosoma platyrhinos
CTTTCTACAGAGATTGCATCATGCTGAGTAGCACCAGGTGATGACTCTTAGCCAACTCTCTATATAAGTGCACTGAGACTCAATGCGTGTGTGGGGTGATGAAGATAGTGGGCTGGAGAGAGTTGTCAGTAGGAATGTTGAGAGGAGTCATGAGGAGAGTTTGTACATACTTGTAAATATTATTATTGCAACTTATGATAAAGAACCTCCAAAGACTTGGAAGAATATCAACAGTGTCTGTGAATTTATGGTCAGTGCACTGCCAATACTTAAACAGAACTGATACTTCCGTACTCTGCTACTGTTAGCTACTTCTGAGAGTGTTTACCTCAGACAGCGTTGTAAGTTGGCATCTCTGGTGGGCCTACAGTTTTGTTTTTGTTACTGCACATCAGCTGGACATAGGAGAATACCACACAGAGGCTTTACTATGATTAAAATGTGGCTAAATCATTCTGAAAGCGTGCTAGTGTAATTGTCAGTCGCACTAGTCTCCTGTGATTAAATTGCATCTGCTTTGCTCCTGTCATCAAAGCATTCATGAAGCATCCATTTCTTCAATAATGGGAACTTCATTATTGAAGAAATGGCTGCTCCACGAACGCTTTGATGACAGGAGCAGAGCAGATGCGATTTAACCACAGGAGACAAGCATGACTGGCGATCACACCAGTGCACTTTAGGAACGATTTAGCCACATTTTAACCATGGTAAGCCTCCGTGTGATATTCTTAATAGAAGAGAGCCATCATGATCACTCTTTCCTTCCCCAGTCTTGCCATATCCTCTTGCACCAAGAGACGAAGGAGGTCTCATTGCACCAGGGCAAGTAATTTCAGTTTCCCTACCTACCTTTGCCATGTTCCCATCCGGCATCCCTGCCCATCTACCTTGGTGTTGTCCTAAATCCAATCAGTTTTGATAATCTGAATTTAAAAAGCTATCAGCAATTCCAGAATCCCATTGTTGGTTCTATATGAAGACCATCAGGTCTTTGTTACATTGAAGACAGAGGAACTTGTTTATTCCAAACCCTATCAAGCTTGCAGCAGCAGAACCATTTGTACCTGGACATGTAGTCTGAGCAGAAACATGGATCACCCAGTTATGGACCTCCTTAGTATAAGGAGAGACATTTCGATATAAATGAGAGTAATTATTTGCAGTTCTAAAGTTACTTTTTAATTTATAATCTCTTATTTTTTTATCACCCTAGTTTGGGCTGGACAATATTTTCAGCCCTGAACACATGTATAAACACATATGCTTGTATTTCCCTCTTTCTGTTCCTCACACATACACACACCTACTAGCAGCAAGAAAACAGTAATTGCAGAAATGAGATTAGTAGCAAGAAAATAGAAGTGAAGAAACAATAATGGTGAAATATGGGGAACAACAGTCCACCTGTTCAGCAGGAACATGGGTTTCCTAATAGCTTTGGAGGATACACACAAAGCAGTTGTCCACATTTGTCCCATTCTAGATATAGACTTGGGACCTTTGCAGACTGCCAGAAATAGTGCACATTAAATTGAGGCACTGCCCTAGCTCAGTGCTAGGAAATCATGGGAACTGTAATTTATTGTGGCACCAGAGCTCTCTGACAGAGAAGGCTCAATGTCCCAGAAAAAAATACAATTCCCATGACTCTCTAGCACTGAGCCAGGGCAGTGCCTCAATTTAAAGTGCACTATTTCTGGCAGTCTGCAAAGGCCCTCAGTTTCTGCAAGAAAAGAGCAACAGCTCCATATGTTTACATGCTGCCATTTTCAGGGCTAGTATGCCGTAGATTTGTATTAAATGTTTCTAGCCCTTTGTATCATGGTTATTCCTACAAAGCAATGAAGGAAGAGATAGGAGGATTGCCTATAAAGTGTCTAGGTACCTATACTGGAAGAATAGCACATTACGGAGTCACATGTTGACAATAACTCTTCTTGTTATTTGATGTGTCAATTGAGCTTAGACTTATGAATGAGAGACCTTCATCAGCAGCTTTGCTGAGGGCTGCAACTTCTTTCAGTTTGTCAATCAACCTGTAGTGTGGTCCTTCTCTTTTCCTACTGCCTTCTACTTTTCCCAGCATTATTGTCTCTTCCACCAAACCATGCCATCTCTTAATATGTCCAAAGCAAGGTGGCCTCAATTTGTTTCCAGAGAAACTTCAGGTTTTATTTTACTTTGTATGTCTTCAAGTTGTTTCCGACTTGTGGCAACCCTAAAATGACAGGTTTTTTTGGGGGGGTGGGGGCAAGACTATCTCAGAAAGGGTTTGGCACTCTCCAGCTTTCACAACCGTACATGCAAATCAGAAATATGGCATGCATGGTTCTGACTATGGGGGGTTGCAGACTGCCAGAAATGATGCAAATTGAGTCCACTTTTAGGGTCAGGGTTAGTACTAGGAAATCATGGGAACTGGGTTTTTTTCTGAGACATTGAGCCTTCTCTGTCAGAGAGCTCTGGTGCCACAATAAAATACATTTCCCATGATTCCCTAACCCTAAAAGTGGAGTCAATTTGCACTATTTCTGGCAGTCTGCAACCCCCCTTTGGTATTTAATGTTACCAAATGACAATAGCTCTACAAATATGCAAACCCAAAGAACACAGTCCCATAAATAATAATTTCAAATAGAATGCTTCTTATAACATCGTGAGGGAGGGCTGAGCTTCCTGCTTTATCAACAACCAAGTCAGATTAAAGATTAGGAAAGGGTATGAATGATGCTATGTATTTTATTTCATTTTTGAAAAGAATATGCTATTTATACACTTTGAAACATATGGTCGTCACTGCAGATATGTTTCTGTGGCAGCAAAGTGGTTGTTCCCACAATAGCAGAAAAGCTTTAATTTAACAACAATAACAATATGAAGAGGTATTTTCCCTTCTCATTTCCTTCAATTGTGCACACCTCTCACACCATCTTACAAAGCCAATGAAGTTGTTGCTATGACTAGTAGTTTCCAATATTTCTGATCTGCAAACATATTTGAATTCTTCACAGAGGTATTATTCAAGCCATCTATTTCCATTAACTTAAATAAATAAATTAAAGCAAGGCATAAATATCAGCTGTAAAAAAGCACTGGCTTCCTAGTAATCAGAAGAGAACATTCACATGTCCATAAATCAACAGAACTTTGTTGACCTCAGGGAACTTACACCAAGTACAAATCCATGGGCTGAACCATTTGCAATTCACCCAGAGAGCCTCATATCAGCCAAATACAAGTACTGAAAAATAATTCCTCCATGAGGCCATGCTCAGGAGAAAACAGCCATGTGTGTTTTGTGTGTATGCATGCATGCATGCATGCACATACATGCCTTCAAGTCACCTGTTGACATAGTGACCCCATGAATTTCATAGGGTGACTCGTCTAAAGCAATCCTACCATGCGGCTTTCTTGGCAGAATTTGTTCACAGGAGATTTGCCTTTGACTTCCTCTGAGGCTGAGGAAGCCAGTGCCCAAAGTTTTTATGGCTGAGCAGGGATTTGAACCCTGGTCTCCAGAGTTGTAGTCCAACACTCAAACCACTGCATTACGCTGGCTCCTCACCATGAGCTACTTGGAAGAAAAGTCAGAAATAAATATCATGCCAACTTTATTCCTGAAGATCCTTATTCTTTTCTTTCCATCACCTACAATCATTCTTCCTGTTCACAGTAATCCTCTTGTATACCAAAGATAATATATTCAAATTGTATCTAATACAGGTTATTTAAATAAAGCTCACAAGTGCTGTGCTTTGAAGATTACATTCCTATCCATCTCTTCCCAACAGAAATCCATCAACCACTTGGTGTTATTAGCAAGTTCATGGGTTCAAATGGTAAAACCCATCTGATATGGTATGTACTTTTGAGGAGACTTTTCTTGTTTGGATTATATTTGCCATAATAGTCGCACAGTTTTTGGGAAGTTGACCTCACAGCAGACATAAATGCTTCATATCAAGTTCAAACCCACAACAAATCATGGAGGGGAAATTTTGATTGAAATCTAACCCACAGTGTGCTTGTTTGACCATTTAAAAACCTTAAATAGGTTGTATACACCTTGCAGTATGAATATATTTGTAGAAGCACTTCAAAAGTCTTCATTAAACTCTCCCTTGCTGTGAAAACCTAGGACCAGTAATGCTGATGACAGTTTTTTTGTACACAGCAGGCTTCATCTTTTTGTGTTTTAGTAGAGAAAGGTGTCTCATTGTTCAGGAACTCTCACATTAATAGACTTTCAAGGCAAATGGCTTTTTTATTCCTTTCACTAATATGAAAAAGTGGTCCAAGGCTCATATATATACAATGTCAAACCTCTCTTTTGGACAGGAAGCACAAATGAAAGCCTTTCTGCACTCTGAATCCTGAGGCATATGCTTAAAGAGAACTGAATAGTGAAATGGAAAACAGCACGCTCTGAAAAGCAATGAAAGCAAAGGGGTCTTTATATCAATTTGTATCCAGGGCAAATCATCTAGGATTCCATGGGGAAATCCACTGCCTTATTTATTCATAACAACCAGGGTGGTGATGATATTATCCGTCCTAATTTTCCTCTTGTCCATATTTTAATTCTTTATCTTGGATTGGAAATGCAGCAGGGATGGAAGAAGTGAACTTCCCCAGCCCTCCTTCCTATGGCAGCCCCACCCAGCCCCTAAAAAATGCTGCAAAGAGAGTATATGTTTGCATGTGAAGTAGACCCTATTGAATGAGGTGATCTGTGTGTAGAGAAGGAAGTCACAAAATCAAGCAGAGACATCTGCAGTGAAGGAAGCCTTTTCCTTCAAAAATGCAAATCCTATTCAAGCCACAAGGCTACTGGGCTAGAAAAAATGCAGACCCATCTTTTGGATGTATTGGCAGAAGGGAGGGGTTTTTGGGCTTCTACAGAGCCAAAGCCACCTCCAGTTTGCCCTTCTGTATTGTTGTCAACTGCCATGAAGTTAACTTCATTTTATGGCAACCCTACAAATGAGAGACCTCCAAGTCACCCTGTCATCAACAGCTCTGCTTAGGTCTTACAGACTCAGAGCCATAACTTCCTTGATTGTGTCTATCCATCTGGAATGTGGTCGTCCTCCTTTCCTATTGTTGTTGTTGTTGTTGTTGCATGCCTTCAAGTCCTTTCCGACTTATGGTGATCCTAAGGCAAACCTATCAAAGGGTTTTCTTGGCAGATTTCTGCAGGGACGTGTTGCCATTGCCATCCTCTGGGGCTGAGTATGTGTGACTTGCCTAAGGTCACCCAGTGGGTCTCCATAGCTGAGCTGGGATTCAAAACCTGGTGTCCCAGTGCCTTAGTCCTATGCCCAAACCATTACACCATGCTGGCCTTCATTTAATTTAATTCCTATTGCATTCTACCTTAACAAGCATTTTTGTCTTTTCTAGTGAGTCATGTTTTCTCATGATATGTCCAAAATCCAACAGTTTCAGTTTATTCATATTGGCTTCTAGAAAGAGGTCAGGCTTAATTTACTCTAGAACCCATTTATTAGTTTTTTTTAGTAGTCCTCATTATCTGTAGAACACTCCTCCAGCATTTTAATATAGAGGATGGAAGTCAAAATGTTCCAGCACCTTGTGCTCACATATGACATAAAAGCCAGCCTATGTCCAATTTGCCATATCAGTGGCTAACCATATATACCATCCAACAGTCCTGTCTTCTGCTACTTAGATTAGGTCAGGATAACAAGAACAACAAAAAATGCTTAGCATTTGACCAGAAAAGTGAAGAAGGGGCAGCACAGCATGATCTTTCCTGTCTTTTACTTTCCATCAAATTGTCATAATATCATGTTATAAGACAGAGAAATAGCTCATACGGATTATCAATTATTTCTTCTGTGGGGTAGATAGCAAATTCATACTCAGCACACATTCATCAGCAGCTAGTGATGACAAACTGATTACTGGCATATCTGAAAACACTCATCACAGCTCAAACCCACCCCCACCAAACTTTGAGTGTTCTTTGTTGTTCTGTGCCTTCAAGTTATTTCAGACTTATGGTGACCCCAAGGCAAATCTGTCATGGGATTTTCTTGGCACAATTTGTTCAGATTAGGTTTGCCGTTGCTTTTCTCTGAGCTTGAGAGAATGTGACTTGCCCAAGGTCACCCAGTGGGTCTCCATGGCTGAGCAGAGATTCAAACTCTGGTCACCCAGAATTCTCGTCCAACACTCAAACCACTACATCACTTTGCCTTTTCATATCAGTATTGTACAGCACATCAAATACAATTCATTTTCAATGGAGACAGGTTCTACAGGAGGGATAGACAACTTCTGGTCCTTCAGATCTTGTTGGACTGCACCTGCCATCATTCCTCACCATAAAATATGCTGACTATGCATGGAAGTTCAGCAATGTCTGGAGGGCTGCAATGTGTCCCTTCCTGTTCTACTGTGACAGTGGATGATGGACACATATGAGAATTTCTTGTTAACTCTAGGTGGAGGCACCAAGCTGTTCACTACCCTGAACTATTTTTTTCATGTAATATATAGAGCCTGTGTGGCTTAGTGTTGAACTATGACTCTGGAGACCAGGGTTCAATTCCCCACTTGGCCATGAAACCCACTGGGTGGCCTTGGGCAAGTCACACTCTATCATCCTCAGAAGAAGGTACGAACAAACTTCTGAACAAATCTTGCCAAGAAAACTCCATGATAGGTTCCCCTTAAGGTTTCCATAAGTCAGAAATGACTTGAAGGCACACAACAATACATAACAAAAGTACAGTACCAACAAAGTAAAATTTCTTTGTCATTATTGCAGAATTTTTCTTTTTAAAAAAGACAAGTGCAGAGAGGTAGAGGATAGGGGGGCTTGGAGACATCTCATTCACAGGGTCACCATGAGTCAAGGTCAACACAAATTGTGTGGATAGAAGTAGACTCTTTCTGTCTTTCCTTTTTCTTCCATGCATGTTGAAATGCTACCAATTTCCATTACAAATATGAAAGACCATTGAAAGCAAAATCTTAACACCTCTGGGACTCTGGAGGTGTGTGGGTTTGGGAAAATAGTTTGTGCATGCTGGCATATGTCCCATGAGATGTGAAACATTCAGAGGAAGATAAACAGTGACAATAAAATACTCCTCACCTTTCAGAAGTTTCTATCTGATTTTGTCTTCCTTGCCCCTAAATGCACTGTGAAATCAGTAAGTTATCCACTCATCTTTGTTGATATATTTATTGGACCATGCTGAGCAAAAGTCTAGCCACAAATGTATGTCCAGTTAGACAAAATCAATGTGCTTCTTCTACAGGTGCTACTTTTGCTTACTGAATTACTAGTTCAGAATTTCTCCTGAGACATTCCAATACCTTCTGTTTCGAATATAGGAACTGGTATCTGCAACAAAATGTTGCAATCTAGAAGTCTTCCTATTTTGCATTCCCAACAGCCATGCCCTACTCCAGGATACTACATTTCATTTTCCTTCCACCTGGTTTTATGTTCTTCAGAATTCCTTGCCCACCCCAACACTCAGAATTTGTTGCACATCAAGGTCTGTCTGCTCTGGTTTCCCCACCAAAATTATTTTTTACTACTTAAAAGAAACCCAAGTCTACTGAGAAGTCTATCTTGTGTGTAGGTAGACTGTTATATAGAAGATGTAATCCCAATTATTACTACTACATCAAAGATAACACTTCTGAAATGATTTGACCAATCTGTTACCCATTTGACCTGGGTCAGCTCTACTCTGCTTTAGTAATATCCTCTTGCCATGTTGTTTCCACAAATTCCCCCAACAATCTGGGACAAATACTCTTAAGTTTAATTTAGAGCTCAAAGAGTTTGTGGTATGTACCAGACTTCAAAATAGTCCATTCTAGGAAATATTTGTATATCCTTAAAACAGTGGCTGAACATTTTAAGGGATTATCCATGTAAACATACCCTGTAAATAAAACTTGAGTCAAATTCTTCTGGACTTTCAGATAAATTATCTTCTTATGTATGTATAAAATTCTCTTGGTGGCGTCACAAAGGTGGAAAGCTACAGATACAAGAATGAGGGCAAATAACAAACGCAGACTGAAATACGGCGTGTTAATGAATAAGGATTCTCTTAAGATTTGCAGGCAGTATCTGCCACTCCAAGTCACAGGGAGCCTATATTCATGGAAGCAGAGTCAGGAAAGAAACCCAAGAACAATGGTCTGGACTCTGGGATAATCAGGGTTCAGCAGCTCAAAGGTCTATTCTAGCCTGTACAGACCAGCCAAAAGGGCCGACTGGGGGTGAAGTTGGGGCGTGGTGGCCACCCACCGCCCTGACTCCACCCCAATGCCACCATCATGCTGCATGCCCCACCACGCAGTGCATGGTGTCAGGGCAATCTCTTGACGCAGCATACAGACACACTGCGCCAAAGGACTGCATAAGAGCCGCAGTGGTGGTGGTAAGGGTGGCTTTTTGCTGCTCCAAAAAGGAGCAGCATTTGCCAGCTCTTTTTGAATCGGCAAAGTGCTGGATTGGGGCTGTTGCATGTGGTTGCCGCGGCCCTGATCTGGCTCTCCCAGGGGCAGCATGGAGCCCCTTAGGGGCAATCTCTATAGCCCCAAAGAGATCAGGAGTGAGGCAATCTCAGCAGCTGAAGAGCCTATTCAGAGCTTGAAAGTACAGAACTCTAGTTGGGTCTACCAACTTGGGAATCATGAGACCTTCCAGAAGTTGTTGAACAGCACTTCCCTTCATTCCTCATCATTGGTGATGCTGGCTAGTTCAGCATCATCTGAAGGGAGTGATTTAGGCTACTGAGCAAGGGATAGACGCCTCAATATCTTGAAGATACCAAATCCCAGATGATTTTGGAAGCTAAACAGGGTTGGCCCTGTTTAGCCCCTCAATGGGAGACTGTCAAAAAATGAACAGGTGCTGTAGGCTATATTTCAGAGGAAGGAAATGGCAAACAACATCTGAGTTTTCCTTGCCTAAGAAAACCCTATGAAATTCATGAGGTCACCATAAGTCGACTGGTGACTTGAAGACACATCTACACAAGGCCACAGGCAGAGGATGGAAAATATGAGGTACAGGGGCTGGATGCAAATTGGTCACAGTTTAGCAGGGTGTGTGTGTTGTTGAAATTAGGTGCATATAAGTGTACTCTGAAGACTCATTTTGAGGGATTGACCAAGCCAGAGACCTGCACACTTGGGCTATGAGATCCTTGCACAGAATATGGCTGTATTGATATGGTCAACCATTGCCATCCCCCTGGAGCTATCTATACCTCTGTCCACCAAAATGGAAATGATAAAAATTTGGAGGCTACAAAAAGAAAATATATATATCCCCAGAACCTTATCCTATTCTTTCCATATTATTTCCATCTCTGGTACCAAATTCTCTGTTAAAGAAGTAATGTCTAGAAATATATCTACTTTAGTTAACTAGGCTGCAGCCAGAATTAATGCAGTTTGATGCTACTTTAACTGATTACCTTATCCCACACTGCTCTCAAAAGTGGCAAGAAAGCGATATGAGCATCATTGCAGTACTATAGCGCTAGTATAAATATGGCGCTAGCGCTATAATAGCGCTATGGATAAGCTAGCGCTATTGCAATGCCCGCTGAAACCGACATTCAAAAGAACCCGAATGATGCTGCATTCCGAGCGGTTTCTTGTTGGATTCTGAGCGACGTCGTGTAATCACCCGGAAAACTATAGCGCTATAGCGCCTGATTCTTAGCGGATTCTGAGCGACGTCGTGTGATCACCCGGGAATGTATAGTGCTATAGCGCCTGATTCTTAGTGGATTCTTGCTGCTTTTGGCCCCGTGGGATAAGGTCCTGACATGGTTCAATGCTATGGAATGAGATATTTAGCCTTTTGTGTCAGAGAGTTCTGTTGCCGCAACAAACTCTATAACACTGAGCCATGGCAGTTAAAGTAGGGTCAAACTAGATTATTTCTGAAATGCAGATGCAGCCTGAGCTGTACCCATACTGCCATTTCCTCAAAAAACACATGGAATGGACTAGTCCTTCCTTGAGATTATAGAAATGTCACAGTGTAGTTTAATACAACTATACACTGCTCAATTGCACTTTAGAGTGTCCTTTCTAGGAGTGTCCTTCCTTGAGGGATTTGGAAATGCATTGTTTTTAAAAATGCTTGATAGATAACCACTTAAACAAGTCATTAAAGGCTGTAATTCTGGTGGGAGATGTCAGGAAGAACTTCTATTCTACTGAAGCAGCTTTTGATCGTAAGAAATATGAAAGATAATTTTGAGATGACCATTTATGAGAAACTATTCAAGAAGGATTTGGAGATCATTAATACATTGTATCCAGATAGAAGTATGCTACCAGTGAGAGGCATACTGAGGACACAGCCTAAGCTTTAACTAAATTACCGTCTACTGGTTGGGATAAACAATCCAGAATTATTGGCTTTAATTGGCAGCGTCTGTTATCATTCTGGGAATGGCTGGCTTTTTAAAACAAGTCAAATGAAGAATTAATTGAACCATTCAGAGCACTGCCACAACATTAGACATTTGAGCTATGTGGTCTTTAAACATGCTTGCTTAGAAAACGTACGGCCCGCGGGCCGGTTCCGGCCCAGGTCCCGGCACTTACCAGCCCAGGCGGACCCCTGCCGCTGCCGCCGCTGCTGCCATGCATGCCACAACCAACTCCGGTGGTCATGTGGCCAGCATGACTGCACCAAAGGCTGTTACCTTCCCACTGAAGTGGTACCTATTTATCTACTTGCATTTGCATGCTTTCGAACTGCTAGGTTGGGAGCAACTGGGACTAGCGACAGGAGCTCACTCCACCATGCAGCACCTGGGCCTTGAACTGCTACCCTTCTGATCTTCTGATTGTCAGAATTGGCATCTTAACCACTAAGCCACCACATCCCCTAAAACAGTATTAAACTAACCACAAAATTAAAATAATCTAAAATATTACTTTAAAACAAAGATTAAAAGTAGGACAGCACCATAAAAAAACCCCTCTTCTTGTAAAATGTTAAGTTCCCAAACCTTGCTAGTATAAAGAGGGTTTCACGAGCTGCTGAAAAGACAGCAAGGAAAGAGACCTCCTAGCCTGCCTATGAAGGTTCCAGTCTGGGAGTAGCCACAGAGAAGGCCCTCTCCCACATTCTCACCAAACATACTTGATCAGGCATTGGGATTGAGAGGAGTGCCTCCCCCTGAAGCTCTTGCAGCTTTTATGCAGAAAACATAATACAAAGAGCAGGTTTAGACTCAGAGGAAGGAGGAAGGAACATCAACAACCTAAGATATGAGTATGGCAGCATGCTACTAGCAGAAAACATCGTAGACTTGGACCAATTGCTAAGGAAGGTCAAAGAGGAAAGTGCAGAGGCAAGCTTGCTGCTGAACATAAAAAACAAACACACACATAAAAAAATAACCTCAGAGCATCTACATAAATTTAACCCAGATAATGAAGAAATTGAAATAGTTAAAAAGTTCCTATACCTTGGATCAAACATTGATAAGAATGGAGACTGCACTCAAGAAATAAGAAGACTAGGAATGGGAAGGGCAGCCATGAAAGAACTAGACAAGATTCTAAAGCAGGGGTCGGCAAGTTCCCCTTACCTGCGGTCATCTGGGGATCCCCTGGTCTTCCACGGGCCGATGGTGGTGGTGGTGGGGGAAATGGCGGTGCACGTGCTCACGCTCAGTACAGCAGAAGTACTGCGCATGCACATTACTTCTGGAGTACTGTGCATGTGTGAGCGAGTTGCGGCCGCCATTTTGTTTTCCAAAATGGCGGCCGCAACTCGTTTGCGCATGCGCAGTACTTGGCACATGTGCAAACAAGTCGCGGCCGCCATTTTGGAAAACAAAATGGCGGCCGTGCCATGCGTGGCGGTGGCACAGCGGCAGCATGTCCAGCGGTGGTAGGGGGCGGCGGCGGCAGCGGCGGCGGGGGTTGGTAGGGGCCAGTCCAAAGGCCTTGGGGGGCCAGACCCGGCCCGCGGGCCATAGGTTGCCGACCCCTGTTCTAAAGTGTAAAGATGTACAACTGAGCACTAAAGTCAGAACCATCCAAGCCCCTGTATTCCCCATCAACATGTACAGATGTGAGAGCTGAACAGTGAAGAAAGTGGACAGAAAGAAAAACAAACACATTTGAGATGTGGTGCTGGAGAAGAGTACTAAGGATTCTATGGACAGTCAAAAAGGCAAATAAATAGGTCTTAGAACAGACCAAACCTGAACTCTCCCTTGAAGCCAAGATGACAAAACTGAGGGTATCATATTTTGGCCACATCATGCGAAAGCATGACTCATTAGAAAAGACAATAATGCTAAAAAAAAGATAGAAGGTAGTAGAAAAAGAGGAAGACCACAAACCAGGTGGATAGACTCAGGAGTTTATCACACGGGGGAAATCCCGTGCAGAAACGGGGTTTTAAATTGGAAAAAAATCCGCAAAAGCAGGCAGATATTCAGATGACATCACTGTTAAAATGAGGTTAACTCGAATGGAAAGTTGTCAAAAACTGCTTCTTTTTACTTTTGGAAAATCCCAAAAGTAAAAAGAAAGCAGTTTTGACTACTTTCCATTCGCGTTAATCCCATTTTAACAGCAATGTGTGTGAAAATCTGCCCGCTTTTGCAGGTTTCCCCCACCTTTTAAATCCTGAAGTCTCAAGCCTGAACTCTCCTTAGAAGCCAAGAGGACTAAATTGAGACTGTCATATGTTGGACATATCATAAGACAACATGACCTATTAGAAAACATGCCCTCTTTTTGTTGTCCTTCTGCCGGCAGGCTAAGACCTTCCTGCTCAGACAGGCATTTAAAACAGAAGGTTTTTAAAGAACAGGCTGGGCAGTGCAATCTTTTAAATGTATGTTTAACACTTTTATTTTTTAAACCATATTTTATTCTTTTATATGCAATCTGTTTTAATATTGGAATAATTTAATTCTGTTTTAATGTATATGTATGTATATATATATATATATATATATGCCATTGGTATGTGAGAATGTCTATTCAAATTCAAAATCCTTTGTGTATGGAAATGAAGTAGCAAAATACCAGTGGCATGTATGTATATGTCTGTCCCTGTTTTCATTCCACCAAATGTATCTGAGGGAGTAGACTGAGGTCTAGGAAAGCTCAGCCTGCCCAATTCTTTCTTTCAGTGAGTCTCCAAGGTGCTACAAGATCTCTCTACAGACTGGGAAGAGGGTCCTCTCTGGGAAGTTGGGGGGGGGGGTTACTGAAAGGCTCAGGAAAGAGAGCCCCCCCAACCCCTCCTTCTCCTTCTCCTCCTCTTTGGAGCTTCTTTTTGGGCGTCTCTGCCTAAGGCATGCCCCCAAAGCCAGCCTCCTTTTCTGGCCCTCCTTCTCCTTCTCCCTCTCCCTCTCCATCGGCTTTGCTCTTAAGAGCGAAAGTCCTGGAGCCTCAGGGTCCATTTTGAGCAGAAGCATGGATTCCTCTTTCCAGGGATGTTTGGAGCTTTGATTTGG
>CM034706.1:236104827-236119195 GCA_020142125.1 Phrynosoma platyrhinos
CCTAAAATTTCATTGGCCTTTTTAGCTGCTGCATCGCACTGTTGACTCTATCTGGACTCCTAGATCCCTCTCACTCATAGTCTCATTCAGCCAGTTGCCCCCCATCTTATATCTGCTTTTTGACCTAGGGAAAAATAATTATGAATATTCTTTCTACCCCTAAGTTCAGGGATGCATGCAAACTTGTTTAAATAAACGTCTTTGTTTTTTAACTGCTTCTGGATTTTTAGTGTTGACACTAATTGAACTATGGATTGGTCTCTGCACATAATCTGACGAAACGCCCAGCACAGAGTTCTTGGCTGGTCATTTATGCAGTTTAGTACAATAATGAATGATTGTTCTAGAACCAGTTCTGAACTAGGAGGTCAAAAGTGTGATGACTAACAAACCCAGAATGCGTGAGTGAGATAATTTGCATTGTCACGCTAAAAACAAACCACACCTGAATGACTCCCTGGGCTCCTGAGTCCTAGTCCATCACTCAAACCAAATATCAGAATCTGCCCAAGTTCAGATTCCCCTTTGCTTGTCTGCACGAGAGGTAAAGCATGTTTGTGCCAATGCTCCAGAACTCTCATACATTGCTCATTCATAACACATCAGATTTATATGTGGGTTTTATGTTTGTAACCTTAATCCTGGACTGCATCACCATAAAGTCACACAGATCTGCGCATGGTGGTGTATATGTGTGAGACAATTTCCTTTCTCCAAAAAAGGGACAATTTTTTTTCCAGACTCTCAAAATCTGTGTGACTTTATGATGATGCAGTCCAGGATTAAGGTTACAAATATAAAACCTTAGCTTTTCTAGGTGCACTTTCCTCAATTCTCATTTTGAATGAGGTGTACCCTAATATCTTCTTGTATGTATCAGGGTGTAGGGAGCGGAGGCTAGAAGGAGCAATACACAACAGGGACCTCTTTGGCTATCTGAACTTCTTCCTGTTTGGATTTCACTCAGATTTGTCACACCCTTGCTGGCTGCCTGTTTGCTGCAACTGAGTCAGGCATCAGTTTGTGAGCAGTTCTCGGACAGACATGCACATCTGTTTGAATTGTTCATGCTGCCATTGCTTCGACTTGGACTTCCCAAGATTCAGTGCAAGGCAAAACAGCCTGTGAAGCCCCTTCCATGGAACTTTGGAGATGATATTCTCAAGCCTGTAACTCTGCTTTCTATGCCTTCTGAAGGAAGGAAAAGCTGGCCAATGTTGGGAAACGGCAGTAGTGGAAGCTTCAATTGCACAGACTACAGCCAAGATTTTGCTGGGGAGATCAGCAAGGTGCTCCTCATGGTCATCTTGATTTTGGCCATCATTGTTGGAAACCTCTTGATCCTCTTGGTCTTTCTCCATGTCAAGCAATTCAGAACTTCTCAAGGCTACCTGAAGACCTCTTTGGCCCTGGCTGACTTAGTAGTGGGGCTCATTATAGTGCCTTACTCAGTTTACAGGGAAGTGAACAGGTTGTCTTCTTGGATGGAACAAGAGAGTGATCAGTCTGGCCAGCTGGCCTGTTTCATCACTGGCCCCATCTTTGCAGGCTGCACTTTTGTCTCCATCACCACCATCTTTTTGCTTTCGGTGGAGAGGACCATAGCAGTATTGAAGCCCCTGCAGAAGAAAGCAGTGATCACCAAGCGGAGGACTATTTGGTTCATTATTGCCTCTTGGGTGACAGCTTTCTGCTTGGCAGTGATACCTTTCCTTTCCAATCCTGATATCACCTTGCTGTACAATTCCTGCAGCAAGATGTGCAACTATTTCTTTCCTCCAGACAAGCTACCTGAATCCCATTGGAATATCATGCTGCTGTACCCTGTATTTGATTTCACCCTCTTGACTGGCACCTTTGCTATCAATGCAGTCACCTTTGCTGTCCTCCATCGATACTGCAAGATGCGGAAGCAACTAGGTGAAGAACCTCAGGGTGGCAACCGACTCTCCTTCTCAGACATCACTGCTGCCAAGACTATCAGTCTCCTGACCATTGCCTACTACATTTCCTTCTTGCCCATTGGTATATTTGTGGTGGGATCTGTGGTGGGCTACCCATGGTGTCAGTTTTCTTTCTATGCTTTCTGGATCCTCACTTCCAATAGCTGTTGGAACGTGGCCATCTATAGTGTTTGGGACCCCAAGTTCCGACGTGGGGTTCGAGAACTGTTTAGCAAGGAGATGCTGTTATCTGCCTCTCAGCCTCCCAAGTACTCCTTGGAAAGGCACAGTTCTGCTCCTCCCTGCGTTGCAGTCCTGAAAGGGATGTTCCGCCCAAAGAGAATTTAGTGACCATTGTGATTACATCATTTTGTTTAGCAGTTGCTCTTGTGTTGGTGCTCTACAACAATCTGGATGTTTACGTGAATATTCTGTGTTGGTAAATAGTTGTTCTCATATTCCAGTATTGCTCCTTTGTGGAGAAATTTCTTTCCAAAATGTTTGGGAATATCCCTGCTTAGCACACAAACTTCTGTGTATGATGAAAGGTGAGACCATTTCTTCTGTGTAAAACTTGTGAGATGGTTCTCTCTTGATCCAAGTCCAAGCATTGTAGTGTATTGCAAAAACCTGCCTAGCATACAGTTAGTGGTCATTATAAAACCATGCTTATGTTTACGGCACATCAGCAAGCACCATAGAACATTTACACAAATGCCTGATATGCATGATGCTTAGATACTGATTCTTCAAAATGGGCAATTTCAGTTTTAACCACTTAAGGCATTTATGTGAGATAGCATAGGTAAGACAGGCCATTCTTCTTGCTAAAGGAGAACAATTATTTTCTTTATTTTTTTGTGGGTCTTTCGGGCTGTGTGGCCATGTTCTAGAATAGTTTCTTTCTGACATTTTGCCAGCATCAGTGGCTGGCACATTCAGAGAATGCTGGAATGAAAGAGAGTGGGTATATATGCAGTTTAGAGTCTGAGTTTATAGGCCTATGTAAGTAAAATATGGCAAATACTAGCAGGAGAGATGTGTTTGTGAGGCAAACAGCAGATTGCCAATAAACTCCAGAGATTTTAAGCCAGCTATTTTCAAACATTTTACCCTGGAGGAACCCTTGAAATCATTTTCAGGTCTCACAGAACCCTTGCATAAAAATTATTATATCTAACAGATCAAAAAAGAGAAAACTTAATTTTTTTCAGTCACAAACTTTTGCCGCAAACCTAGCCTTTGCTCTGTGGTGAAACCCTGCTCTAAGGTGAAACAGATTTTCCAGATCAGCTGGGCTTTTAATAATAATAATAATAATAATAATAATAATAATAATAATAATAATAAATAATAATTTATTTTTACCCCACCTTTAGCCGAGGCTATCAAGGCGGCTTACATTAAAATTATAACCCACACATTATAACAGACATATAACCTCCCGCTTAAAAATACATTAAATCGGCATCAATATTAAAATCTAATTTAAGCTTTTGGCTTGATTTGGGGGTGGAAACTGCCTTGGTCATCCTGTGAGATGACCTATGGCCATGGATCCCAGAACAGGGGGATAGGAAAACTCAAGCCTCCCGTGAAAAGATCAGGCAAAAGTGAACCACCAAATTCCTATGTAGTTGAGCCAACTCAGGAAATATCAATTTGCAGTGCCATTATTTTGCTACTGCTTTCATGGTACTCAGATTGTTACAACCTTTAGTTGGATGATGATAACAATGACAGCAATAACAATAATTGTTTGAATGCAACATTTTGTGTTTTCATTGCTTTATAAAAGTATATCTGCAGGTAGTCAAAATTTATAGCAATCTGCCTGCCGATGTTGAACACAACTCACCTTAAAAACAATTCCTGAGCCCTGCCTAGGTCAAGGAAGGATGATCTTTTCAATTCTCTTGGAACTATCCGTGGCTTTCATTGCCAACTGACACAGTATTCTTTAGCAGAAGCAGATTGAACGAGTCCATGGGGATACTGTACTGCTCCTACTTGGATGGCTGATTTCAGAAGCTGGTGCTCCAACTTTATTATTCTTGTGCTCCCTGGCAGCTAGACTATTTCCCAGGGCTCTAGCTTAGAATCTGTATAGCTGTATTTTGTCTATTCTGTGGGAATTGTATGATCAATAGTCTACACACAACCCAGGGGATTTCTACATGGTCCTTGTGTGTGTGTGCGTGTGTGTCCTAGACTCCCCAACATGTGTCATCTTCAAAAAAGAAAGAAAGAAAGAAAGAAAGAAAGAAAGAAAGATGCAGATTTGTAAACTGGATAAATACATGGTTTTTATATTGGATAAAAAAATTGTAAAGAAAATATTAATAGGCCAAAGTATAACTAACTCTATTATGGTTCAGATGATCACATAATCTTGTTAGATTCTATATTCCTTGCTAAGGGAATATTCCTTGCTTTTTGGTAAGATTTACTTGACCTTGTGTAATAACCTTCCCCTTCTTTCAGATGCTGTTGGGCTGATACTGTTTCACATGGACTCCCAAGCAGCTTTGAATTTTCCTTGGTATTTCAAGAAACCAGTTGTACCTAACAGCAGGTACAACTAATTCCTACTAATTCCTACTAATTCTTTTTTCTGTCAGTCCATCTCAGCATGACCAACGAAGTCTTAAATTTGGTCGGTCCAATGGTACCACCTAGTGTTTACTTGAGGCATAAAATAGGAATCCTTGGATCTTCTGCAATTTGAGTTTCTGAGTTTTCCAGGGTAGACCTATGTATGCAGAAAGAGATACATAAGGGTAGACAGCTTGAAACTACTGCATGATTAATTGACTGGTTGATAGGTTGGTTAAATTAATGTGCATACCATTCTTTCATACAATTTTCTGGGCAAGTTACATAAAAAATATGACGGAATAGCAACAATCAACAAAGCATGTGCATACAAATGTTGTTGTCGTGTGCCTTCAAATATTCTGACTTATGTGACTCTAAGGTGATCATATCATGGGGATTTCTTGGCAAGATTTGTTCAGAGGGGGCTTGCCTTTCCCTTCCTCTGTGGCTGAGAGAATGTGACTTGTCCAAGGTCATCCAGTGCATTTCCATGCTGGAGTAGCAATACAAAACCCAGTATTCAGAATCATAGTCCAGCGTTTAAAACCACTACATAAAGTTAAAAGGCCTGCTAAAATAAATGGTTTTTGCTTATCACCAGTAAGCCCCAATGCAAAATTATTATTTTATTAACAGTACCTTTAGTTATAATAGTTATAAAAGTACTTGTGAGGCAAGCCTTTCCTGGGAAATAATTCTATATGGGTGGTGCTACAACTGAGAATCCCTTATCCAGAATTCCAAAATCTGAAATATTCCAAAATCCAAAATTGTCTGCATTTGTGGCTGAGATAGCAGGCTGAGATTATTTTCTGATGGTTTAATGTACACACACTTTGTTTCATGCACAAAATTATTTAAAACATTGTCCATAAAATTACCTTCAGACTATGTGTATAAGGTATATATGAAATAAAAATGAATTGCATGTTTAGATTTAAGTCCCATCTCTAAGATATCTCATTATTCATATGCAAGTATTCCAAAATCCAAAATACTCTGAAATCTAAAATACTTCTGGTCCCAAGAATTTCAGGTAAAGGAGACTTCAACCTGTACTAATTGTCTTACCTTGGGGCTGAACTGTGTGTTGCATTAATCCCACATTTTAAAAAGTATACCTGGCACTGCATTTTTTTTTCATTCTTTCTTGAGGAAAAAAAAAACAGTTGCACAAGGCTCTGGATTGAATTATAACTATGGGTGCATGGGATGTGGGTGTGTATTAACACATTCTTCCTTGTATAATTTTCCTGCTGTAAAACATTTACAGATGCTCTTTTTCGTGAAATTACTGTTTGCAGATGATTATAGTGCACAGGTAGTAATACTCAGCTGTTTAAACCTGTCACATTTACTCACAGCCAGTGTGTATTAAAAAATTATGGAACAAGAGCTGTTGACATTATACATCCAGCTAACTTTAAATTTTGATTTTCTTTTTTAAAAAAGCCATCCAAAATGAAGAATCCTCCAAGTAGCACAGGCATGTTGCCTAGACACAGAAAAAGTTATTGTTATGCTGTTTCTGGAGTTATTCTGGGCGATTTTATAGATGTTCTTCCCGATGCTATGATCCTGTGATTGTAACAAGAAGAATGTGAACTAATGAAAATTGCCAAACATCATGGACAGCTCTGGCTTGTCCAATTTAATGTTAATCAAATGTTCCAATGGGATTCCCTTTCTTTCTTCCTATTTATGAATGTGGATTGGTCAGATTGTGCCTGGCACATCCAATATTGTATTGGGGCCAGGGCTCAAGGGGCACTGGAGTCCGCAATGAAGCACTGGAGTCCGCAATGTGCTTCCATGTAAAGAAGGCTAGATTATCAGTGGTACAACTGAAGCAAATGATTTATGGCCTTTGGTGGCTGGGTACCCCTTGCTGCTGTTGGTGACACTGTTAAAAGAAAAATGCTCCTAGGAAGTGTGTGTGTGTGTGTGTGTACTTTTCTCTCCCTCTTTTTTACTGACTACCCCAGTCATTTTACAGCTTCAGGGCAAATGAAGAGATGTGTCAGGATTGCTGTTTCTGAGACTTTGGGCTTGGCCATACCACCTGTGACCTTGTCAGGGGGATATTCAGGGCCACCCACTGCCCTAGGCTGAAAAAGTAGCATGCATCCACACTGCACCATTATGGCACTTTGATACAACTTTTAACAGGCACGGGTCTCACCTGAAGAATCTTGAGATTTGTAGTTTAGTGAAGTACTTAGAATTCTCTGCTAGAGTTCTGATGTTGTAGCCAAGAGGATTCCAAGTGCTCCTTCCTAAACTACAAAACCCAGGATTCCAAAGTATGGAGCCATGACACGTAAAGTGGTATCAAACTGCTATAATGGTACAGTGTAGACGACCACCAGGTGCATGTGCACAAAGCAGAACCTGTTTTTGGAACTGCTCCAGGAGCTACTATAGTCCAGTGTTGCCTGTGAATCTCTAGTGCTGATAATGTCACCTGCCCCCTCCTTCAGGTGACTTCCTTCCCCTTATGAGAGAGACAGACAGAGACAGAATTTTTTTTATCACAGCCTATTGTTGCCTTATTACTATTATGATAGAAAGCAATTTGTGAGTAGCTTGCTCTTAAATGGAGAGTTAAGATCCATTCATTTTACAAAAGACCTTCTAGCAAGACCTAGTAAAGATGAAAACTGAAAACTGTTAGAAGTACCGTACATTTTTGACACTCCTTGAGTATGTATCTATGGGGATTGTTAGATGAGCACTTTAGACATTTTCAAATTATCACTATACAGTTGGGCATATCTCTGAATTAAAGCAAGCACCTCTTCACTAAAAAAGTAAGCCAGGATTTATTTATTTCCCTCTTGTAAGACACATGCTAATATAGAAATCCATAGTTTTTTGTAGTTTGACCAGATAGGTTGCAAATGGAGGAGAGCAATATAATTTTTGGAAGTATACCTAGCTGGCAAGAGACACCCCCCCCCCCTTTCGATGGGGCAGCAATATCTCTTGGGATCTTAAACTGTGATTTGCAGTTCAAGCTGCATATCTGTAAAGAGTTAAAATATTAACAAATTCTGCAAACATCTAATGACCTCATTCAAAGAAAACCAAAATCCTGGGTTAAAGTTTGCACTCCTGGAGTTCTTACTACTGAGAAGATTAGAGTATGAACTTGTATAATATACTTATGGTTTCAGTTCATTCAACTAGCTTAGAGCTTCCTGGCCCAAGGCCTGATCTTGAGTCTCAGAGCCTAGATTCTATTTTTTGGTTCTCAGGGAGGGGGGGGATATCAGAGTGATAGTAGAAAGCAATTCTCATCCTGTGCAAGAGTTCATAATTACAGAGATATCCCCTCAGGGGATAGCACTGAAAATTAAACATTCCTGCTGTATATCAGATTTAAATAAAAATGATAAGAGTTTATATTATTGCTATCAGTTGCAAAGAGTAAGCCACATGCAATTCCCCTCTCTGCACTGCACCATCCCAAAATAACAGCATAAGGGGCAAATTGAATTAATGCATTGCGCTTGTAGTTTATTGTAGATGTTGAGCATCTGAGCACTGGTATTCTGTAGCACTGGTATTGAAAAGATATTCTGATTTGTTAAACTCAGTCTTTTTCATTTGAATTACATATTTTGTGCAACTGCAGTTGATGCATAACATACCATGTTTAGTAGCATCACCAGGTGCCACCTTCTATGATGTTGAATGGGGTCATCCCTAGTAGGCTAGTTTATGAGGCTGCAAAAAAGGCTATATAGTACACACTACTCAATTTCCCAAAAGAAAGTAATGGTAAGTGGACTCAACAAGTGTTCTTCCTGCTACCTCCAAGGATATGTTGTTGGAAGTGGCTGCCTCACTCCACCCAATGGATCCATCTGATGATAAGGAAATAATTAATTGCTATTTACCATAGACGGTCATGAAGCAGACTCCATTTATGTCATTAAGGATTGGTTAAACATTCAGTTACCTGCGTTGAAGGGTTCATTTTTAAGCAATAGTTTGTACAACACAAGTCTCTGACAAATGGTCCATGTCAGAAAATCTGTTTAGAAAATCTTTTTGTGTCTACCCAGCCCCCTTTCCCTTCTCATCCTCTGTCTATCAGGAATTTTTAAAAGCAGCATCAATATTTGGAAAATAAAGATGGGCTGGAGAAACTCAGAATTTCAGTGCTGGGTTGCAGCAACATGTCTACATAAAAAAAATGTTTTGTGTGCCTGTTTACAACAGAAAGAATAAACAACAATTGCCACTAGAATCCCTTACTGAACATGCACAAACAGCAAAACAAAGAAAAGAGGGAAGTAGGCAAACCTGTCTCTCTGGCAACCTTCAGCGTGCTAAAGAAACATCAAACTGTATGTTTGGCTACCAAAATTGAAATAATAAGAAAAGTAGGGGCTGATGAAAGAAGTATCATCCCTGGATTTATTTTGGAAGAAGCCTTCAAGCAGTATCTAGAAATTTAATTATATATATATATATATATATATATATATGTGTGTGTGTGTGTGTGTGTGTGTGTATTTATTTGTTTTACTTATGCAAGGCATACATGATCCTTGGTTGTTTCATTTTACATGTGTGTATTGTTAGATTTGGAGAAAAGGTTTGCTGAAATATGTTGAAATGCTCTTGCATCCATGGTATAGGAACATATCCATGTTTCTTCTGCCTCTGGTAGCCAACGTTCTGTCAAAGAAGCAATGTCCAGGAACACATCTACTGTGTTAACTGAACTATGCCTGTAATGTAATAAAGAAGTGCTTCTACACTTAATGTCAGTTTCACTTATTGTTGAGAGGTGGCACTGGTTTAGATGATATGGGTGCTCATCATAGTGACTCTGTGTTGGTATTCATAGTTGCTGATAAAACTCTCTTGTGGAGAATCTTAAAAACATATGAGCTAAGGTTTTGTAATTAAGATGTGATTAGTTGCAATAATTTTGATAATGTCCTACCCATAATGGTCAATATGGGAGTTCATAGGTTGTGATATATAAAATGGGGTGGAGAAAATAATTTGTGGGACCAATGAAGCCCAATGAACCACCAGACTCCCAATTAAAAAACAAACATACAGTTGGATTTCTGGAACTGATACTCCCAAACCCATAACTCTGCTGCTCCTTGTCTGCCTTCTGAAGGAAAGTGATGCTAGGAAACAGCAGTAGCAGAAGCCCCAATTGCACAGACTACAGCCAGGATTTTTTCTGGGGAGGCCAGCAAGGTGTTCCTCATGGTCATTTTGATTGTGGCCATCATTCTTGGAAACCTCTTGAGCCTCTTGGTCTTTCTCCATGTCAAGCAGTTCAGAACTTTCTCAAGGCTACCTGAAGACCTCTTTGGCCCTAGTGGGGCTCATTTACTCATTTACTCATGAGTTTACAGGGAAGTGATGAGGTTGTCCTCCCAGATGGAACAAGAGAGCAATCAGTCTGGCCAGTTGGCCTGTTTCATCATTGGCCCCATGTTTACAGGCTGCACTTATGTCTCCAACAGCACCATCTTTTTGCTTTCAGTGGAGAGAACCATAACAGTGTTGAAGCTCCTGCAGAGGAAAGCAGTGATTATCAAGCACAGGACCATTTGGTTTATTATTGCCTCTTGGGCCACAAGACTCTGTTTAGCAGTGATACCACTACTTTCCACCCCTGGTGTCACCTTGAAGTACAATGCCTGCAGCAAGATATGCGTGTATTTCTTTTCTCCAGACAAGCTACCTGAATTGTGTTGGAATGTCCTGCTTCTTTACCCTCTTTTTGATTTTGCCCTCTTGATTGGCACCTTTACTGTCAATGCAGTCACCTTTGCTGTCCTCCACCGATATTGAAAGATGCAGAAGCAGCTAGATGAAGAAGCTCAGTGTGATAATTGGGTCTCCTTCTCAGACATCACTACTGCCAAAACCATTGGCCTCCTGACTTTTGCTTACTTCATTTCCTTCTTACCTGTTGGTATATTTGTGGTGGGGTATGTGGTGGGCTACCCTTGGTGTCAGTTTTCCTTTTATGCTTTCTGGATCCTCACTTCCAATAGCTGTTGGAATGTGGCCCTCTATAGTGTTTGGGACTCCAAATTCCAGCATGGGATTAGAGAGCCTTGGCTGCTTACTCAACTATCACAGTTCTGTCCTTAAATGAATGATACAGTTATTTTCTACTATTTTGCCAGGGATGGCTGCTGTGATTGTGATTGGATGGTTAGTTGTATTTTTCTGGGCTTTAGTTATTGCCATATTCTAGTGTTTGTATGCAATGTTTCTGTTCTTTGCTCACAGATCTTTTTTAGAAATATGTCATTCTCTTGTAGTGGTAGATCCTTTTTCTGCTATGGCATATTGCTACTTGTTAAATTTCATAGTCAAAAATTATATAAATGTTTACTGGGATGCATTCTGTGTGCAGCATGAAAGCACTCTGTGCCATCAGCAAAACAAAGAGTATTTTATCATGGTAGAATGATTGGTCTTGACTTTATGTAACCCTTTACCATCATAAATGTATTCATTTTTAGGTGCCAGGATAATCTTTTATTAAAAGAGACAATGGTACCACTCAGAAAGCTGCAACCTTCACACACAGATGGACAGAAAGGATTATTAAAATGAAATTATTATTATTATTATTATTAAATGAAATTTTAATATGACGCTGTCAACTCTTCTGAACAGTGAGCTTACACTGAAATGTCAAAAACTGTGCTGCTTATTTTCCTATATAAGCAATATATATTTTTCTCTCAAGATGATGTTGACAGCTTGAATTCCTATTTTGTTGATAGACCATTCTGGAAAGTATTTATAAAAGATTGGGGTATACCAATTGGGATTACCAATGGGCGGGATACAAATAAACTTTATTATTATTATTATTATTATTACTGTACTGGTAGATATTTTCACTCTGTTTGATCCTCTGGTATGACTACTTTGCTTGTGTGGTAAATGTAATCTTTAAAGAGAAATTGCAATATTTATTGTTTCAGATTATCTTGATGACTAATGCATAATGTATTCAGTGAAGACATTTCCCTTGATTAAAGAACATCACAAAAATAATTGTTATGTTTCAGTTATCATTTTAAATGGATTACTTCAGTAAAAAGATTCACAAAGCTGCTTTACAACAATTCTAGCACCAAAACTCTTGAACAATTTTGTATTCCTTAGGTTTGAAATTTGAAGCTGGGGCAAAAGCTATCTGTTGTGCTCTCAACTCTTTGCACACTCTAATGCAGTTCAGTGTAAGTACATGTCAAACCTAAGTATATATAACATTATGCACAATGAGACTTCAACTGGGAGGAGGCACCATGGTTGTGACTGCTGTTTCAAGTGTACAGCAGGTGTGGAAAAGACAAAAATCATATTGGGAATCATTAGGGAAGGAATCAATATAAACTGCAGTTGTCATAATCAAAGCCTGGGAAAAGTTAAATTTTTGACTAACAACTCTCTGAATCCCAAAGCCAGTGCACTGCACTTTTGAGAAATGAGGTCCAAAAAACAACTCTTCCAAGTTATAATCACAGTGCCTTTATACAAATATGTATTGTGGCCAGAATTGGGGGGGAATGGGAACTAGCATATTGTAATGTCTTATCATGTATGATAATGTGGGGTCATATACTGAGATTGATCCATTCAGTTTTAGTAAATGCAAATAGCAGATCCTATGATGTACTCTATCACAGGTGTTGTTGTTGTTGTTATTATTATGTGTCTTCTACTCAACTTCTACTTACTTAGACTATCATGGGATTTTCTTGGCAAGGTTTATTCAGTGGAGGTTTGCCCCATTGCCTTCTTCTGAGGGTGAAAGTGTGACTTGCCCTCTGGAGGCCTCAATAAAGAGCAATGAAATCCAAGAGCATCTCATTTTAAACATATTACTTTTTTTAAAGTTTATTAATTAAAAACATAAAAGATACATGCAATCATTCGATCGATAGCTCATCATTACAAATTAGTGTTTCTTTGCCTTAGTTACAGAATTCTCTTATTATAACCAACCCTTCCAACATCCAATTCTTAGTATAATCCTTATTATTCCAAACTCTAAATAATAGGAAGTAAGTTTGAGTTTTCCCATCTACCAATCCTAATACCTATTTCTTCCGTTCATTTCCATTCCACTCCCCTTTCTTTCTTTCACTTCCTCCAATACCTTCTCCTTTCACTCTCTTCCCTCCAATCGCTACTTTCTTCTATCTTTCTACCTTCCATCCTTCTTATCTACATCTCTCTCCTATCCTTTACCATCCTCATTCTCTCACCCTTTTCAACATTCTCTCACCCTTATCGACTTTCCATTAACATCTATCAAGCACCTATCCTGCTTTACTACACTTTCTTTCCAACTCACCATTCGTCCTTGTACATCCTTTCTCTCTTATCTTTGCTAGTTTATTTTTTATTGTATTTTGACCTTCTTATCCCTTTCTATTATAAGCCATTTTATTTCACTATTTCTTTCTTTCCTTTGATCCATTTATGTTAATACTCCTAATTCCTTATTTTAATTCAAAGTAAACTGTTTATAGCCTCCTTGCTTGTAGTATCTTTCTACCATACTTTTTACCATTTCCTTAAATAGTCATAATTCCTTATTTCGTTCACCTTCTTTTACAGTAGCTTGAACTGTACTCTTTCATTCTAAGCCTTCAGCTACTTATACTGTAAGCTTTCCTACAATACCCATACTTACCAATATTACCATGGAATCCTCTCTTCAGTCTCCACTGTGGTTGCAAAATTAGCAAACATTTTATTTTCAACAAATCCAGGGAACACATCAATGCTTGCGCATGCTTCACTCTTCTGATTGTCTGGACACCGTATTAGCCACAATATTCTCCTGGCCACTTATGTATACAATATTAGCATCAAAATCTTGGAGCAGAAGACTCCATCATAACAACTTACTATTATTATCCTTGGTATTACTAAGCCAGCACAAAGGTGAATGGTTAGTTCTCAGGACAAATCTTTGCCCCCACAGATAAGGTTTTAATTTATTAAAAGCCACATTATCACTAAACATTCCTTTTCTATAATGGCCAAATGCTTTCCTTGGGGTAACAACTTTTTGCTGTCCTTTCTCTCCCTTCTTAGGAACCATATAACTAGTTTGGAATCATAGTTTGGAACTATTATAGACCAGAATATAATACAAAAATAGAGACTGGGCTCACAACCAGACTCTTCCTTGAAGTTTTTTTCTCCTTCATCAAGGAGAAGGCACAGTAATTTGTATACTCTATTTTCATACTTCGGAAACTCAGGTGAGTAAGTTGCAGAAATTTGAAGAAAACGCAAGTGTGAATCTTAATTAAGGATATGTAAAGGCTGGGATTTGTTCACAGATGAGGCTAGTATTTAAAAAAGCCCTTCTAGGTGATCAGGTGGTTGTGTTGCTGTATGCATCCAAGTTTTCCAACTTATGACAACTCTATTACAGGATTTTCTTGGCAAGTTTTGTTACCATTGCCTTTCTTTGAAGCTGAGAGAACATGACTTGCCCAATGCCATGCAGTAGATTTCCAGGGCTGAGTGTGGATTTGAATCCTGCTCTCCCAGTGTCCTAGTGCAACATTCAAACCACTACACCATGCTGCCTCCCTGGGAGATCAGGGCAATTGTAAAAATAATGAAAGCCTCCATCAAAATAATTTTAAATTTTATTTTGGAGATCATATAGATTATTATGAATTATCAATTGGCATTACTGATGATCTGTTGCTGGATTGCACTGATGAAGAACACTCCATTTACCTTAAGACCTTATCACACGGGGTCTAAAGCAGTCACAATCCACACTCAACCCC
>CM034706.1:236119295-236132602 GCA_020142125.1 Phrynosoma platyrhinos
ATTTCGCTTTTCTGCCACTTTGAGACCCCCGTGTGATAAGGTCCATAGTGATACAATTTTAAAAAAGCTTGTTAATGGGTCATGCCTATGTGTTTCTATACTAAGATCCACTGCACAAGACTCATTTCTTTTTCTGCAGAACAAAATGGAGAATGGTTAGTGGTGTTTGCCACTCCTTCACTTGGATACAGGGTGTATATTTTAGGCAAATGTATTCTCTGTTTGTTGGGAAGCTCAGTACTTATGATTTTCCAATTTGCATGGGATTCTGGAAATTGTAGTGTTGCTATGAGCTGTATTGTTACATTAAGCAAAGCAGAGAAATTGCATTTCCTTTAAGCATTATATATCCTGTGTTGGATGCATATAATAGATAAATGTTTAACTAGTTTGACTGTTTGAGTGTTTTATTATAAGATCAATCATCTAGGCCAAACAGAAGTATGTCGATGGGTATGGATTTTAACTGGAACCACAATGTACAGGGTTCCTCTTTTCTTCACATGCCACAGCCTTAATTCTCTTTACCACCTCTCATCCATGGCTGTCTTTGTTTTTCTTTAAAAACTGGCAGATATATTAAATATAATGATACAGATTAATTCAGATCCTGCCTTTCTGTGAAAAATCTGTTCAAAACATCTGACAAAATGAGCTGATTGTGCCTAGCCTTCATTAAACCACCATCAATGACAATAACCAAAATCGTATAATTGTTTCACAGAAGCAATCCATATTTGGTGGAATATCACATTTTATATAAACATTTTAATATCACTTTATATTTACTTCTGCATCCACACTGCAGAAATAATCCAGTTTGACACCATTTTAACTGCCATGTCTCAGTGTTATGGGATTCTGGGAATTGTAGCTTTGTGAGACATTTAGCCTTCTTTGTCAGAGAGCTTTGGGGCCACAACAAACTACTGTTCCCAGAATTCCATGCCATTTAGCCATGGCAGCTAAAGTGGTATCAATTTGGATTATTTCTGCAGTGCAGATGCAGCTTTAGTTTCCTGCAATTTTTAAAACATCATATATGTATAGTTTCCTTCTAATTCACTGGCTTTCTGACTGTGCTGATAGCTATAGTTGCTCCAAACCATACCACCCCCTCTAAACCTTAACTCGTAGCTGTGGAATTTTAACATGTAAGTGTAATCTGTAGTTAAATTCCACTGATCTCTGTAACAATTTCATTATTCCCAGATCACAGCAAGTACTATGGCTCAAATAATATTTTTCTCACTCTACCTTATATCTCTTGGGGCCCTATCACACTGCATAATTAAAACACTATATTCCATATTCGCTGCCATGGAATCTATCGTACAGAAGCCTGGGATTTGCAGTTTAGGGAAAAGCATTAGAATTCTCAACCAGAGAGATCTAGTGTCTCAACAAAGAATAGACTGCAGCTTTCTCTAAACCATAGTCATGGCAGTCAAAGTGAAATCTTAATGCTTTATAATTGTGTAATGAAAGGACACTTTTGTTGTTGTTGTCAACTGTCCTTGAGTTGATCTCAACTCATGGTGACCCTATGGATGAGACATCTCCAAGACTCTGTCCTCCACTGCTCTGCTTAATTCCTGCAACTCTTTAATACCCGTCACCTCCTTAATAGATTCAGTCCATCTCCTCTCTTCCTACTTCTTTTGACCTTTCCCAGCAATATTGTTTTTTTCCAAAGAGTCCTCTCTTTTTATGATGTGTCCGATGTACCACAGCCTCCATTTGATCATCTTGGCTTCCAGGGAGGTTTCCATTTGTTTGTCTTTTTGGCTGTCCATGGGATCATCAACACTCTTCTCTAGCACCACATCTCAAATGCATTGATTTTCTTCCTATCATCTTACTTAATTGTCCAACTCTCATGTCCATATATGGTAATAGGGAATACAATGGCTTGTATGATTCTAACTTTTGTGCTGAGTTATATATCTTTGCATTGTAGAATCATTTCTAGTTCTTTCATAGCCACCCTCCCCATTCTTAGTCTTCTTCTGATTTCCTGACTGCAGTCCCTATTTCTATCAATGGCTGATCCCAGGTATGAGAATTATTTTACTATTTCTATTTCTTCGTTCTCCAGGTTGAAATTGTGAAGGTCCTCAGTGGTCATTATTTTTGTTTTCTTTATGTTCAGCATTAAGCCTGCCTTTGCACTTTCTTCTTTGATATTCCTTAGTAAGTGTTCCAGGTCTGTGAGGTTTTCTGCTAGTACTATGGTGTCATCTGCATATCTTAGATTGTTGATATTCCTTCCTCCTGTTTTCACTCCTCCTTCTTCTGTGTTCAAGCCTGCTCTTCTTATAATATGTTCTGCATACAAGTTGAACAGATAGGGTCTTTGACTAGCATCTTTCCCCCTCCCCCCATTCCAGTGATGCTGGGCTGAAATTGTTTTATAATTGCTATATTGAAATTTACTTTTCCCTTGTTGTTTCATGAAGTACTTTCATAGGTTTCTTTCCTTCTACTTTCTTGTCCTATCTCCTTTCTACTTGGTGTTACAATGGCACCTGTAGCTTGGACTTGTTTTCATTTATGGACAACCCTTCCTTCCTTCCTTCCTTCCTTCCTTCCTTCCTTCCTTCCTTCTCTCTTTGTGCCCACCCACTCCAATGGAATTGCATGCACTGCATGTTAATGTTGGATTTAAAATGAAACAAAATCCCCTTTGCAGCAGGGATTACACTAAAGGCAATGAGGGGACCTCAACAACATCAAGACTTTAAATTAGGTTTGTCCAATGGCTCCATCTAATGCTCTTTTTAAGTTATTGCATTAATTCATTATTTTGCAAAAATATTTGTTATTGGTGTGTGGTTGCTTCATATCAAAGCCATAGCTCCAGGTCAATGACATCTAGATATGTAAAGTAGAATGTGCCTACTAAAGAAACCCTAAGGTTCTGCTTCTGCTTGCGGTTATTCCATCTTTGCAATGCATTCATTAATCCTGATTAAATGTCTCTATCTGTTTGAAGGCCCCAGTACCATCACTTGTTGATGGCAGGCTTATCTATTTGATGTATAGATTTTTCATAGAACAAATTGAAGCTCAGGGCAGAAGTTGTCTGAGGGACGTAATAAAAGAGATCAATATCCTGGCTACTATGACAGTCCCCAAAACAGGAATAGAGTAAGGAGGCCCATTGCTCAAAGAGCTATTTGTATTATTTGCTGCCAAGTCCTCAAGTTATATTGACTCTATGAATGAGAGACTGCCAAGAGATCCTGTATTAACCACCCTGCTCATGTCTTGCAAACTCAAAGCCTTGTCTTCCTTAGTGAATTATTGTCTCTATAATGTGGTCTTCCTCTTTTTTTTACTGCCTTCAGTTTTCTCCATTACTATCGCCTTCTCTCATGAGTCGTGTCATCTAAGTATGATACCTTCAGTTTAGCCATTTTGGCTTCTAGAGAGTTCAGACTTGATTTGCTTTTGGAACCATTTATATTTTTCATGGTATCTGTAGAACTCTGCTTCAGCACCACATTTCAATGAGTTGATTTTCTTTCCGTTAGCTTTCATCACTGTCCAGTTTTCACAACCCTACATAGAAGTCAGAAATACTATGGAACAGATGATTCTGACCTTAGTTTTCAATAATACATTTTTACTCTTGTGGATCTTATCAAGTTCCTTCATAGCTGCCCTTCCAAATCTGATTTTTTGACCACACTCTCTAATTGATTGATGTCTGCATCAAGGAACAGAAACTCTTTAAATTAATTAATTAATTTCATTTATGTGCCACCTTTCTCCCAGAGTGGGACCTAAGACAACTTTCATTAATAGGGAGAGCCAGCATGGTGTAGTGGATGAGTGTTGAACTATGACTCTGGAGACCAGGGTTCAAATCTAGGCTCAGCCATGTAAACCCACTGGGTGACTTGGGCAAGACACACTCTCTCAGCCTTACAGGATGGCAGTGGCAAGCCCCCTCTGAAGAAACTTGCCAAGAAAACCCTATGATAGGGTTGCCTTAGGGTCGCCATGAGGAGACCTTTGCTGTGGCAGCAAAGGAAAGGGGCTAGTACACCTTCTTGGCTATCTCCGCACCCCCCAACATTCCCCCTCCCAACCAGGTGACACCAGGTGGGGATGTCCCAGCCTTCTCTTGAAGATCTTAGAGCCCTGGCAGGTTCATATTGGGAAATTCAATTTTTCAGATAGTGGTAGAATTCAAAGATCTAGCTGTGTTATTCTGTAGAATCAGTATGTGGAGATATCTTATAGCACCCTTGAGACTAACTGAAATAAAGAAGTTGGCAGCATGAGCTTTTAGACTTCAGTCTAGGAAAGCTCATGTTGCCAGCTTCTTTATTTCAGTTAGTCTCAAAGGTGCTACAAGATCTGTCTACATACTAATTTTTCAAATAGTTTTTCAGATAGTCTGGACTCAAGCAGTTTTAACTATTTTTATGTCTTTATCATCCACATTAAAGTCACGGGGCTCACAATGGCAGTTGCCTTGCCCAGGGAGGTCAATAGCTGTGATTTCATGTTATACATGAAATGTGTTTATTCATTTAACATCATGGTTGCTTTGGGCCCAGGGTGAGGAACTGCAGGGGGTCTGAGGACATATTTTCTGCCCTAAGGGCCACATGGATTGCCCCAGATGTGAAATCAAAAAAGAAAATTGGTTTGAAAAATAGTTATTTTTGATGTAAAACAGTGCAAGGGGTGCTGCAACCTGAAGGCATATAGGAGTAGCTATTTACATTATGTTTTAGCCAGAAAAAGAGTTGTTTGGAGAGTGTGGAGGAGCTAAGACCACCGAAACAGCCTTTGGGATCATATATACCTACGCTTTCCTCATCTTCATACCTATAGTTATCATACATAACTATGTCACTCAAATGGTTGCCAATCTCTCCCTTCAGATGCTAGTCTTGTAAACCACATCACCCCCCCAATTTTGAGTATATCTAGAGATTTATCTATATTATTCAATTTTAACAGTTTGATACTATTTTGACTGCTGTCACTCCAGTCTTATGGAATCTTAGGATTTGTAGTCTTTTAATATATTTTGATTTCACCACTAGACAATTCTATGTACCTCACCAAACTATAAATCCTAGAATTTTGTAGGATCGAGCCATGTCATTTAAAGTAGTATCAAAGTGTTTTAAATGTTGAGTGGAGATACACTCGAGGTTGCCTTTAAGGGCATTTTACAGGAGTCCCATATGGTCTGGTGTTTCAACACATGAAAACCACCTGGATTTTATTGTTGTACTTGCTTTTAGCTTAGTGCGAGACCTCTTGTGCTTCCAGCTGCCATACTGCTGAGCTTAGATATTTCCCTTTTGTTCATGCCAAGAGCCAGAACCTGTCAGCTTTACTCAGTACTCTCTCCTAAGAACTGATTCATGAGCAAATCACAAAAAAGGCAGATGCTACACCTATGTCCACCTGGACAGTACTGTATCCTGAGTTGGTCAGATGAGGCATCCAGATGTTGACTCCTATAGGTTCACCAATCGTTTCAGTTTATTATGTGTGTGCAGTTCCTTCTCTGAGTCTTGTAATCACAGAAACCTAAAACAATCACAGAGCCGTTCTCTGAACTGTGCTGAGAACGGGTTCAGAATTCACACAGACCTAAAAATTAAGACATAAATCTTAGCTGAAATGACTATTCCCAGATCAAGGTGAAAGGAGGGATTAATTCTCAGCTTGCCTAGCTTGCTTCCATCCAGAAGGTGGCTATGAGTAGAATAAAGAGTGAGCCCTGACACTACAATGGCTGGGAGGGAAGGTGGAAGCATATTAAATAAATCTATAGACTTTCGGGAGAGTAAATTGCAACAACTTGCAGCAAGAAATCAATGATGCTGTGCAAATTCCATCAAGCTGCTACTCTACAAGCTGAACAGGAGATATACACTCAGCTCTTTTCTCTTGCTCGGAGCTGAGCCCTCCAAAACTGGGAAATTTATACCCTTTCCCCTTGCCTGGAGGTGAGAGATGAAAACTGGAGACTCAAGACTAGGCCTTGAGACCTGGCAACCCTAATCCAGCTGAGTGGGGTTTATTTCTGTTTAGATAAGCGTACAATAACACTCTAGTTCTGATTTCCTCTTCCAGAAGAAATGGCATCAAATACCTATTGCTGGGAAACGGGGAGATGTCACAAGAAGGAAACACCAAAATGGTTGGAAGGAAAAAGGCCACAACTTTATTGAGTACAGCTGACAGGTATGGTTGGCCCAAAATACATGGGTCTGGATCTGGCATCAACCAACCCGCGTGTTGCTTGATGAACCACATTGTCCAGTCATGGCTGGGCCTCAGAATGACAGAAGGGGGCAACTGACTGATCACATGTCTGCATCTTCACCCCATTGTCACCGGGAGATGCTGATCAGGAATTGCCCCTGCAGTGGCAGCATCTCATCGCTCCCAGCACCCCCAGGCCCTCGTGTGACTCCTGATCCAGTGCTCCACAGCCCCGGAAACCATGCCCACCATATCCATGACCCATGCTAACGCCCCTGGAAAGTTGTGACAGCAACCATGACTCTCAAAACAGATAAAGGGTGGGAGGGTAGGGAGAACCAGTCTGGAATAGCGACAATCACCCCAGTCATGTGATCTTAAATAGGCCAAATCGGCAATCAGAAAAGGTGGAGGCTGGAAGTCCTGCCTTCCCCCAGCCTCCCGACCAAACAGGGAGACCTTGTCCAGCCTGGGGGAGGCGCTTCTGACTGCTGGGCCTGCTGAGACATGTAATTCCCTGCAGCCATCAGAACCCCCGCCCGCCAGCGGCCTGGAGAACCAATCCAGGCCTGGGAATGGCCCCAGCACCCACTGGGAGAGAGCTGGAGCCCAGGCCCAGCAGGGTATGTGTGTGCCATGGACTCGACACCTCCCTCGCCTCACCAACCAGGGCAGCCCGGTGAACTGGGCAGCCTCATTTAAATCTTTTCATCTAATTTCAGTTGAAGTGCTTTGGGGTCTGTACATCTTAAATACCACACTTCATAAGAAGCAAACATTCAAAAATATAGTTTACGTTTAAAAAAGCAATTTTGTATGGAATGGTCCTCTGTGCATTTCAACAACTCTATCTATCTATCTATCTATCTATCTATCTATCTATCTATCTATCTATCTATTGCGATTGCTTCATATACTGTCCTGTTGTTGTTACTTTTGTTGCTGGAGAAGGAGGAATGTCTTAAAATCACTCCTCTTGAATAAAATAAGCTTTTAGAAATAAGCTTCTAGAAATAAAGCAAGTGGGTGGGACTTGTGTTCTTCTCTCCTCAAGTATTTTAACTATCCACTCCATGGGGTCTTCCACATTACAGAATTATAATGCTATGATTCCACTTTAACTGCCATGGTTTCATCCTACGGAATCCTCTAGTTTGTAGTCATTACAATTCCCTGGCTGATAATTCTAAAAACCCTCCACAACTGCAAATTCCAGAATTTTGCTAGGGCCCCAGGAATATCTGAATGGTGCTATGGTTGGAACAGACTTCAGTGTTACATAAATGGGAATCCATGTCATACTCACATGACATGATTTTCTCCCTCTTAAATTCACAATGATCTCCAAGAATTGTCTCTAGAATGCCACCCACTCCATACAGCAGATTTTTAAGGCTTCTGAAGGAGGCAGAAAGGCAACAGAATAACCCCTTTGTGGCTTTGCACTTTCATTAGCAGAAAAATTCTGGAGTTTCAGGCCTTTGTTTTATTCGTTGTTGCTTGAAATGGCAAATTTCTCCGTCGAGTCAAATCTCGGGTAGAAATCTCAAGTACAGTTGTTAGAAAGGAAAACCCATTATTCCAGCTGGACTTATTTTTTTAGTAAATATGTCCCAAATTGGGATTTTTTTTAAAATAAAAAGGTAGAACAAGGTATAACCAAAGTCAGATAGCCTAGCCTTGATTTGATTGTGGTATTCAGTCATAGCTGACCTCAAGTGAATCTAGTCATCAATTTAAGTGTCAGCAGCCCAGCCAAAGGAGAATTGCTGCAGTGCCATTATTATTGTAGCAGGCACAGTACTTTTCTTCCTTGCAGTCAAATGCCTCAGGCATTGAGTGGCATCAACTCTGTGCCACTGCTATGCTTGTGAAAAAACAATTAAGGATTTGTTCCTCCAATGATACCCAGTAATCCAGAAAAACATAAACCCTGAACATATGGGGACTTGAACTGGCAGATGGGCAGAAGAGAGATGTTGAACTTTCAGTGACCGGGTTCTGCTTCAATTTAAGGCAGTGCACTTTCAAAGGCAAAGAATCCAACCTTGGGGAAAAGGAACAGATAAGAGCATTAAAGGTGTCTGTTGTATCAGGCTAAAGGTACACCTTCTCCAGCATTCTCCATGTAAAAGCGCCCAGTTAAATGGTTAACAGGGCCTGAAGAACAGCAAAGACTGGTGTGATAGAGTACAGGGACCATCTAGGATCTCTTTGACATGGCATTTACCTTGAAGGTGTGTGAAAGAATGTAGACATTTCATAGCATAACATGCAAGACCAGTGGAATGAAATCTATTTTTTAAAAGGTAAAGGTATTCCCTATTTACAAGGTTGTCAAGTCGTGTCTGACCATAGGGGTGGTGCTCATATCCGTTATTCAGCCAAAGAGCCAATGTTGTCAGTGACTACTCTGTGATCATGTGGCCAGCATGAATGCACAGAACGCTGTTTACCTTCCCACTGAAGTGGTACCTATTTGTCTAGTTGCATTTGCATGTATTCGACCTGCTAGGTTGGCAGAAGCTGGGACTAGTGATAGAAGCTCATCTCTTCATGCAGCACCTGGGCCTTGAACTGCCAACCTGCTGATCTTGCAATCAACAGAGTCAGCATTTTAACCACTTGAGCCACTGCACCCCCATGAAATCCATGCTATTCCTCATTTCACTGATGAAAATTGGGACACATGTTGCCAAGGAATATAAAAGTATGGTGGTGACAAAAGTTATTAATGAGGAAGAACACATAAGCTAAAAGCAATTGCGTTGGTTTGCCTTTGCCAGAGTGTACAGGGAAGGGCAAGATTCTACCATTTTCCCTTCTCTCTTCCTTGCTGCATTAATTGAATACAAACTACTTTTGCACTTTGAACGCAGTTTGCAGCAATTTGCAATAAGCTGGGGGTGAAGGGGGAAAGTGGGAGAAGAGAGAGAAACTGGTACATTTAAACACAACTGAAAAAGTGTGATAACAGAGGATTAAGAAAATACTGTCCCTGCCAAATCTGGACAGCTGGGCAGCATGAAAATTATATCCATGGAGTCTTGGTTCTTATTCCAGTAAGAAGTTTCTCTGTGGTGTATGTGTGTATGTGTGTGCATGACAGAGAGATAAACAAATAGAAAGACAAATTAGGTTTATGGACAAAACCACTATTTCCCCACGTCATTAAACTGTTTCTGATTGGGTTGTTTGAATTTGAAAATCCTAGTGTTCTAGCAAAGTTGTGAAACTCCAATATTAAGTAAAGATCTATAATAGCCAAAAAAAAATAGGTATTGATGATAGATAAATCGAATGATTGGGATTCAACACATAAGTTTGACTGTTCTGCACACACCTTTATGGGAGCAAGTCATTTATTTTGAGTAGACACACAGAATGTGGCAGTAGTCATATTTAGGCCCTTTTGAAATCAGTGGTCTAAAGGCAATTGTTACTCCCAACTAGAGTAGATCCATTGAATTTATTTATTTATGTATGTTATGTAAGTGTTCACTGTTCAGTAAAATTACTCAATGTATCTATTAGGATTGGAAATAGTAATTGAATTTAGGCCAATGTAAAAAGTTAGTCATTGTGATTAACTAAAGGCTCATTTATTTCAGTGAGACCTAAGCATTATTTTGGATTGGCTCCAAATTCAACATTCAGCATTAGCAGTTTAACAAAGTAGGAAAACAGTGGGTAAATCCATAAAGACTGACTTTTGTATGCAGCATGCTATGGTGGTGCACTTAAGAACACATCTTATTGTCTCTCACTGTTTGTGCTCTACTTCCTGATTTATTTATGGCATAAAAGCTTATATTCTCACCAAAAGGATGCAACTGGTCTGGATTTTTTCCACTTCTCCATTATTATCCTATTTTTACTCCATTACTGAAGAATGATGGTGCATTTATATTATGACTCCAGTGGACCTACTGATTTTCTGAGTCAGATGTTTTGTATTTTATTGAGGCAAAAATTAAGTGGTGAACCCAGATCTGCTTAAAATAGATTCGCTGAAACTAATGAGCCTTAAGTAAGTTGTACCTAGCAAGTTCCATTAATTTCAGTAGGTGTACTCTAGGTAGCACTAAATGTGATTTAGCTTTTAATCTATATCTCCCCAAATCCTGAAACTGATTACAGACACCCCTCCATTTTCATGGGGGATCCGTTCCAGACCCCCTCCCTACGAAAATGGAAGCACCATTGGCTTGAATGCCCATGCACTTCTGCATATGTGGCATGGGTGCGTACGCCATTTTAGCCAATGGGGCTCGCCCCTCCATAAATAATCGAGATCGCAAACTTCAAGTCTGTGAAAACTGAGGGGGTGATTGTATAATTTGAATTAAAAACTCAAACAAAATTGTTCAAGCAAACTGCATCAAATTCATCAAGATGTGCAATATCCATGTATACAATTATGAAAAAAGAATATGGAATATCAGGCTGCATGATCCACAAACCTCTGGCTATTGGGCATGATTCAGCCCAAATAAAGTATTTAAAGTAATGGTTTAAACATGTGCTCTCAATTATTAAAGTAATAGTAGTTAACCTTGGCTGGATTTTTGCTTTGGATAATTTCCAGGGTTGGATTTATATAGTTTTTCATTAGTTCATTGTATATGACTGTATATGGGTATGATGCAACCCTATTGCAATTGTAACAGTGGGCGTTATCACTGTTTATAACTGCAGGAGGTGGAAAGAGGAGATGGAGATCATCCAAGTTCACGTCTTTCTGCCAGATGTCAGCACAGAATACAATAGAAGATACCTAATGATTTTGAAGAAAGAACTATGAGCTTTGTACTGATTACAGTATCAGGACATGTGAACTCTGATATAGTTGACACTATCTAGATCTATAATTATGTTTTTAATCTGTTGTTCAGTGCAAGATATTGTAACACTTTGTTTAATGTGTATTTCAGTGAGCCAGTTATCTTTTGCCACTTTTTTCATACACTGACTAATATAACCATGGATGGGAGGTCCATAGTTTATGTTAGACTGAATGTGCCTATTACATAATACTATATGAAGAGTTAGTAGATGCCCACTCTTTCTATTTGGAAAGATCAGAGCTATGAAATATCTTTACTGTACTCATTTCCATTTCCAGAATTCCTTGCTAAAACAGAAACCATGGATTCTGTGGATTCCTAGGGCCCAGTCTACAGCTGATGATCACTATATTTTATGTTTCTTCCAGTGTCTCCTGTTGGTATCAAGAGCTAAGATAAGGTGCCAGAACCAATGGAGAGGAGTTAAGGACATTTTAAGGTAAATTGTGACTTCTGGAGGTCTCAAGGACTGTCAACCAACCATTTGGGAGAATTGGGAAGTGAAAATCCCCCCTCCCATTGAGGCAGCTTAAGGAATTTGGTAAAGATCCAGGACAAAGGGGGATGCAAGAAGGCCCTGTGGGACAAATGTGACCCAAGGGCTAGACTTTCCCAGATCTTGCTTTACTAGAAAAACTCTTTTCTCAAAACAACCCAATTGTGCTTTTGTGAAAGAACTGAGCTTTTGTGAAAGAACTGAGTATGTTCACTGAGCACAGAATAATAACAGCTGGAGATGATGCAAATGGGACAAAAAAGCAGGGAGGAGGAAGAAGGGATGGCATGTCCTGAAAGATGGAAATCTGGTTTGCTGCTTGGCTTAGAGAAGATTACACACTGCAACACTTTGTTGTAAGCCTCACTTTTTCTTTTACAAGAAGCCACTGAAGTTTCTTATACCATGCCAGTCTTGCCTTGCTTATCCACCCCCCACCCCACTTAAAGTTACACATTCCTTAACCTGGAAACAGATGTTCACCTTAGTGTTGCTGGACTGAAGCTAGCATGAGTATCACCCAAAAGAATCAAGGTAATATTTTATTTCAAATCATCTGGACAGGCCCAAGAAAACAATGCTTTTGTGAATTTCAACATACGTTGGAGCTGGATGTATTTTCATCTTTAAAGCAAACTCTATTTTAAAATCTACCCATGGCTAAGGAAGCTCTAAAACAGAGTTCAATACTATGCAAAAGTACCCTAAGTTTCTTACTCTGTCATGGTCTAACACTGGGCACAGCCCTTTGTCACCAAACGTTTCTTTGATTAACCACATTAAATAATATGTAGGCATCCTGTTGCAATGATGATCTCTGGCAAAACCTCTAGCTGACATTATGGAAAATACTATTATCTTATGCAATAGGCTAGAAACTAGTCACTGCCTATTGCAAGGTTAACATCTTTGAGGTCTGGGAAGAGAGGTTGGAAGATGGTACAGGCCCTGTGTGCATGTGCCAGGATACTCCAGCAGCAGCCCAAGTGTCTTGGCCCCAGAGTTGCCCTGATCTCCTTCAGCTACCTGGGGCCTGCTGTTCTGACATGTCTACCTGTCCTGCCCTGCTGCCCACCATGGTGATGGCAAGTTGCTCATTCCTGAAGTCAGAACATGGTACCCAGCCTCAATCACATGTCTGGGCACCTTGTTCTGATCTTAAAGCAAGTGAAACACACCAATGGTGGCTGTGTTGGGTAGTAGAGCAGGACATGTTTTAAACAACTGCCCAGCATTGGAACAGAGCTCTGGATCTACCTAGAAGATCCAGAGTAAACAATGAGTTACATAAACCTGGAAGGACCTACATCTTGCAGAAGAGAGTAACATCTGCATCAGTAGAAACAATGTGAAAACAGCATGATGTAATGGGATACAGGACTCTGGGAAACCAGGAAAATATATATAAGGGGTAGCCATATTGGCTGCGCAGGAAAATACAACAAAACAGCAAACTCACCAGCATCGATACTTTTAATGGGCCAATTTCAAAGCATAAAATACAATATGCAGCTTCGCTGGCTTTTTCATCAGGCAACAATGAAAACAAGTTTTTAACATCTTTGCCTGATGAAGAAGCCAGTGAAGCTTGCATAATGTATTTATGCTTTGGAGTTGAGAGACCAGGATTACCATTGGGTAATCTTCAGCAAGTCACAGTTTCTCAGCCTAAGGCAATGGCAACCTTCCTCTAAATTACTTGCCAAGAAAAGCCAATAAGA
>CM034706.1:236137866-236159243 GCA_020142125.1 Phrynosoma platyrhinos
CTACTTCATTACAAATGTATGATTAAGTAACATCTCTTGGCCAACCCTCCCCAGCCCTACTTCACCAGGCAAGAGCTTGCAATGAAAAATGGAAGTCTGTTCAGTGGTGATTGGAGTGCAGCAGAATGGTGTGTTTCCACCAGCCTTTCCACCATCAAGTGAGGCTGTGACAATCAGAAGCAAGACCTTTGTCACAATTCCTTGTCACAGCCTCACTTGGTGGCAGGAGGAGATGGGGTGGTAATATTCTCCTGCGCTCCAGTCAGTGGTGTAACTAGGTGGGTGCAGGGGGTTCAGACCACACCAGATGACACCCTAAGAGAGGGTGACCCCACTGCTCCTCAAAACATCTGCTTTTGGGCAGGAAACATGCTGTGGCGTTCACCTGTGTCCCATTAAAATGCTGAAGAGATGGGGTGAGTGGGGTGAGGATCAGTGGGAGGAGAAAGGAGAGGCCCCAGGTTGTTTTTTTTTTTTAATTAAAATTTCCAAACAAATTAATTTTTTAATTTTAAAAAATCTTCAAAAAAACACATTTTACCAAAGATCACATCACATTTTACCAAAACATTGCATTTTACCAATTTTCATTTGAAGCACATGAAGCTATGCTTCTGTAAATATATTGAGGCTGTGCATATGATATTGTAATTTAAAAGTATAATTTTAATGGTGCCAATTGTTTATGTTGCAACAATTGCCATTACACTCAGTGACATATGGGAATTATGATTTATGAGTAAGATTAACACACACAAAAACAACACATGATTAAGAATTCTGTATGGTGTGGTATAGGAGGAGGTCAATGGGGGTGTCAACCCTAGGAGTGATTCCAGTCCCCTCCATCTTTCAGTACATCTTCTGGCTGGTAAAGTAGTTTGGGAAGACATTTAGAATGGTGGAAATAATGTTACAATCATGACTATATCATGCTAGTGAATACGGAGCAGTTATAGATCTGTAACAAGGTTATGAATTTGTAACTGCAATACAGAATGCCAGTTTAAAATACTGGAGAGCCAATATGGTATAATAGTTAACATGTTTGGCTGGGACTTGGGAGATTCAGGTTTTAATCCACACTGTGCCATGAAATAGGATGACATGTCAGGCATTTGAGTTTTTCAAAATAGTGGACAGCTCTATCAAAACATGAGGTTGGGGGGGGGGCAAGTGGGATGGAAAGAGAAGATACTCAGAATTCCTGAATGGGCCTTAATATATGTGCCTTCAAGACAAGTGTTGACATACAGTGACTCAGAAGTGGTTTGTCAATGCCTTCTTCTGAGGTAGAACCTATGGCACCTAGTATTCCCTATTAGTGACCTTGCCAAGTACTAACCAGGCCTGATCCTGCTTACTTTTTGAGATCAGACAGGACCTGGTGCCTTCAGGGTACTTTGGAGGCCTTATCTGTGTTTTTGCAAGAGTGAAGGTGGGGGAACAGCAGAACACAGTAAAAAAAAAATCATCTGCTCCTGTTCAAAGTCCATTTGATTGCATTTTGTGTGACTACCTATTTTGTGGAGATTTTTGTTTGTTTGTTATTTACACACACTGCTGTAGTTCAACAATAGGTAGGCAAAGGAAGGATTACCAGCTGGTAGACTAAAGAAAGACTTGGCAGGCAATTGACACTGCACAGTTATAGCACTATGATTTTACTTTATCTGCCATGGTGCCAGCCTATGGAATCCTGCAGTTTGCAGTTTAGCGAGGGGCATTTATCATTCTCAGCCAAGGAGCTCTACTGCCTAGTGTGTGTGTGTGTGTGCATGCACACGCGCGCACACATGTACGCACCTTCAAATCACCTGTCAAATTGTGACCCCATTTATTTCATAGGGTTTTCTTAGGCAAGAAATACTCAGAAGAGTTTTGCCAGTTCCTTCTTTTGAAAGATAGCCTACAGCACCTGGTATTTATTGATGGTCTCCCATCCAAGCCAGAGCTGGCTCTGCATAGCTTCCAAAATTAGATGGGATCTGCTGCCTTTAGGTACCAAACCACATTCCGTAGGATTCCAAAGGATGTTGCCGTGGCAGTTAAACTGGAATCATAGTACTATAATTGTGTAGTGTGAATGGGCCCTCAGAGAGTCTATATCAGGGGCTGGGCAAAATGCAGGTCCCAAAATTGTTTCCTGCAGCACTCAGTCCCTCCTCATGCCCTAGGTGGTGCCTTTGGTGTCTCAAGAGGGGCAAATAGCCTATTCTGGAAGACTCCATGAGCAGCAATTCACTGTTTAAATAAAGGGCAGTGCTCTCTGGCATCAATAAAACACTTGCTTTTTAAAACCAGAAGTAAGCTTCCAGCTGTATCTGAGCTGGGGTGCTTGTTTGTTTGTTTGACATGTTTGCCAGGCCGGGCAGACTCCAGAGGGCTCCAGGGAAGGAAAACTCACTGTAGTTTCCCATCCGTGGTCTAAAGCCAGATATCCAGAAACAAAAGATAAACCACCCAAGATGACCTTCCATGTCACGTCACACAGGGCCAGCCCAGCTTATTGTTCAAAAGACTGAGAGGCTTTTTCTGTTTGCCAGCTGCCTATCTTACCTGGCTCACTTAAGACAAAAATTTAGCCACACAATGCACTTCTGTGAGCTCTGAACAGTGACCGTGTGTACCTGTTTGACAACCTCCGCCACCTGACAGCCCCTATTGCATTCCTCTGCCGTGGCTCACATAATTACCAGGTGCTCCAGTTTTGGCAAGAAAGAATAAGGTGTGTATCAGAAACAACTGTGTACACTATGGGTTGTGCAATGAAAACAAACTCTTCAAAATTGTGTAAGGCATGTTTAAGAAATCTTGTGGACGTTTGGGCTCTCGACAGGCCTGAACCCTGTTACTGTTTCATTACACCTTGCACAGCTTGGCGGATGGCTCTCTTCATTTCTTTAGTGGTGCTTCATAGAATTTGGCATTTGTTCTCCCTCCACCTCCAAAAGCAATTCCACTAGCAGAAGGTGATCGAAAATCTCTTATCATCTTCTGCTTCCTCTTACCCTGCTCTCCTCTTCATTTTCTTATAGGGTCTCACTCTAAATAAGCTTAAGCAGAGCTCATGCTGACAGTTAAAATACAGCATGGTACACACAGAAAATATGATTGTAATGATTTATGGCCAGATTTTTTTTAAAAAAGACCAATAAGATTTTTGTATATTTTTCTCCTGGTAGCTATTGTCCCAAAGTGTTGTGGATAAATTATTCAGTGGAGAAAAATAGGTGGGATTTTTGCACAAGAAAAATTGCACAGAAAACAGGGGCTTGCAGGGAAAAAAGTGTGTTTCTCCACAGAATAATTCCTGCGCAGCACTTGGAAACTTCCAAACATAGGGAGAATATTGGTGAGGAAGAGCTTTCTGGCCAAGAATTGTAAAAGCCCTTCCCCAAACTGCCAATCCAGGGTTCTATAGGATGGAGCCATGGCAGTTAAAGTGGAATCTTAATGCTATAACTGTGTAGTGTGAAAGGACCTTGGGTACTTAGGTTACACTGACGACATGAGAATACAGCAGAGGAAAATACTGAAGACATAATGATTTGTTCTTGCCTGAGAAGAAACTATAAACAAGGATTTACATAGAAACAAAGAGCCTTCCAGACATGATGTGTTATGTTTCCCTTAGTGGGATAAACAAATATTACATATGAATTTGATCTGTCTCAAACGTATGGTGACTACGTACACATCTGTATTTAATTTCACATTGATGTCACTCTCTGCAGTCCAACCATAGTCATGCATTCTGTAGATATACCTAAAATGCTGCTTAACATTTCATCTAATGAAGGGTGCATTTACACTTTACTATAAATAATGCATCTTGACATCACTTTTACTGCCATGGCTGCATCCTACACAATCCTGGGATTTGTAGTTTTGTGAGGCACCAGCACTCTTTGGCACAGAAGTCTAAAGGCCCTGTAAAACTACAAACCTCAGAATTCCAGGGGATGGAGCTACAGCACTTAAAATGGTATCAAACTACATTATTTCTATGGTGTAGATGTACCCAAAGTAGACCCTCTGATGAAGTGAGCTACAGGGAATGTGATAGTCTCTGAGGTGCACCACGCTATGCAACCCTGGAAAAAGTATAGCTGCTAGCAGAGTACATCCATAGGTTTCTGGTCTTTTAAGCTTATCGCACGGCACTTCGAAGAACGGGAACGGAATGGAACGCAAGGGAACGGAATGGAGCAAAAATGCATTTTACTGCATGGGAGAACGCCACTGATGCCGCTGGGAGTTCCCGAGCCGTTCCCCAAGCATTCCTGTCAGCCGATTTTTGAAGGACAATTTTGAACCGTCCTTCAAAAATCGGCTGCCAGGAACGGCCAGGGAATGGATCGGGGACTCCCGGCAGCATCGGTGGCTTTCTTCCATGCGTTTTTGCTCTGTTCCGTTCCTTGCATTCCGTTCCGTTCCCGTTCTTTGAAGTACCGTCTGATAAGCTTATCTGTTACACATAGAAACACAAGAGATCTCACTCTAATGTGAGCCCTGGTGGCACAGTGGTTAAATGCCTGTACTGCAGCCACTCACTCACAAACCACAAGGTTGTGAGTTCAATACCAGCCAGGGCTCAGGCTCGACTCAGGCTTGCATCCTTCTGAGGTCACTAAAATGAGCACCCAGCTTGTTGGGGGCAATAAGCTTACAGTCGTAAACTGCTTAGAGCAGGGGTAGGCAACCTTTCCCCTTTAAGGGCCGAGGGACTTCAGCTCCCAGAATCCCAGGAGCTATTGGCCAACATGGGACTATTGGCCAACATGGCTGAGGCTTCTGGGAGCTGAAGTCCCTCGGCCCTTAAAGGGGAAAGGTTGCCTACCCCTGGCTTAGAGACTGCATAGCATGGTATGAAGCTGTATATAAGCGAAGCTGTCATTGCTAATGGGGAAAGCAATAGCTACCGTAGTTAAGCTGTTCACTTGCTCAGTTAGCTGCTGAGTTACTAACTGTTGATGGGCATCATCAAAGCTCCTTTGCTTCCTTCTGTGACTCTGGAGATTATCACACAGGGGGAAAAAGGGGAAGCAAAAGGCAAAATCCCAGGATAATCGTGTGATTGTGCAGATTTTCAGATGACATTGCGCCCAGTCAAGACATCTCTCAGGAATAACCAGCAATGCTCAAGCAACAAACCATTCACAGGGAATTCCCATGAATGGCTTCTCAATAGTGTGATTGAAGTGCAATTGGCAGTGTGCAAAAGCTAATCATGTTTCCTTCATGCTATTGGGAAAGCAATATATGGGATCTTTAAAATTTAAATGGGCTGCAGGAAGCAACCTGGGATCTTTAAAATTTAAAGGGACTGCAGGAAGCAAGCCAGGATCTTTAGATTTTAAAGGGAATGTTGACGTTCACTTTCAAACTCATCTGTTGTTGCAATGTTACAAATTTTTACAATGTCCCTTTTAGTTACAGCCTTTCCTCTTATATATTTTCTGTCATTGCCTTGATCCCTCCCCCCCTTCCTGTCCATTTGGCTGGGAGGAAAATAAAGGGGAGGGAAATGGAGGTGGAGGTAAAGCAAAAGCAAAAGACAATTTTTGTGAAGCTGATTTTTGAGATGCAGCACGTTTACAATATGTTTAGCATATTTAAAAAGGAACTGTAATAGATAAACAGCCCAGAATCTTTAAACTTCAAAGGTACTGCAAGAAGCTACCCGGGTTTAAAGGGACTGCGGGAGGCAAGGATGCATGCCAAAATGATCAATGCCAATGTACTAAAGATTCAGTCACAGGTCTGTGTGAAACGCAATCGCGCTATTTGGCTTTTAAGTTTCTGAATAGCTCGAAAGTGAGAGTGTGTGAAACTATTGAGCATTTTTTGTTTTCATTACTGGGATTATTGCTGAATTGACCCTGGTGTGATAATGTGCTATGTCTCTTGGACTGGGTGGAGGTTCCAATAGAAATCATCTTCATAGTCCTTCAAACTGAGGCCTGTTTTCTGTGAAGTAAGAGACATGGATACTTTACCTAAAGCTAGAAAAAATGTTTGAGAAAATTTGAATTAATAGTAAACAGACATTTTTAATTTAAAAAGGCCAGAAAGTAAATATAAATTACACACACTAATTCACTACAGGAACCAAAAGGAAACATTTCACCCACATATTGAAATTCTGAATATTTTTAACCAGTTGTGGCAAATTTTTTGAACAAGAATGGCAAAGTAACTATTGTGGAAGATGGCAATATGGTACCAGTTTAAGACATTCATCCTGCTTGCTTAGGCCTAAGCGAGTACCAGAGCATAAAGTGTGTTGCGTCTGGGTGAACATGCTCAGGATTCTTCTACACAGCATATTGTTGCATGTGAATTTAAGTTTTTTGGGACTGCTTCAGTTCAAGAAACCAGACCAACCATGCTTTTATTTACTTATCTAAAATATTTCCTGCCATCATGATTGAACTGAGAAAACTGTATCCTCCCCCAGTAGTTAAAACAAACAACCAGATCCATTTGGTAAACACTGATATGCATTGTTACAAAGCTAAACTACCTCCTAGGCTGATATCTGTTCTGCACTCAAGAAGGAAGAGAAAAAATAAGACATTGCAATGGCTCCTTTCACTGAAGACAAATCAGGATAACTTTTCATTACTCCTTTACCTCTTGGACAGCTCTTCACTTTTTGTTTGCTGTTTTAACACATTGTATGCCCAAAAGGCACCAAATCTCATCTGATCTTGGTTGCTAAGCAGAGTCAGACCTGCTTAGTAGTTGCATGGGAGACCACTAATGACTACCAGGTGCTGTATGTTGAAACTGGCAAAACCACTTTAGGCAGTATTCCTTGCCCAAAAAACCACTATGAAATTCATAAGGTCACCATAAGATAACAGGTGACTTGAGGGCACGCTGCATGCACATGCACACACAGAGACACAGATGCTTATTATTTACTGTATTAAAATATTTCTACCCTACCCTCTATTGTGAGATCTCAGGGTGGCATACAATTAAAACAATATGAAGGCTTTTAAAACAATTCCAGATAAAAACAATAGAATAATTTAAATATAACAAAAAGCATGTTAAATAATTTGCCAGGTTAAAAACAAAACAAAATAGAAAAGGCTAAAACAGTTAAAACCATAGCAGCCAAAGGCTTTAATAAAAGGCCATGTTTTAACCTGGTGTCTAAAAGAGACCAATACTGGTGCCAACCAGGTTTCTGAGGGAGGGCATTCCATAAATGTGGTACAGTTAACCCTCTGTATCCATGGATTCTGCATCCAAGGATTCAACCATCCACAGCTTGAAAATATATTTTTAAAAAATATTCCAAAAAGTAAACCTTGATTTTGACATTTTGTATAAGGACACCATTATACTATCCCCTCGTATACAATGGGATTTGTACCCCCACAAATTTTGGTATCCACAGGGGGTCTTAGAACCAAACCTCAGTGGATACCAAGGGCCCACTGTACCACATCATTGAAGGCCATCTCCTGTGCCCCTGCATGATGTATGATTGACACTAAGGGAACACCAAGCAGGCCCCTCCTGCAGATCTCACTTCTCAGGCAGATATAGAGATAGGCACTCTTTCAAGTGTTGAGACACATCAGCAGTCCAATTCTTATTTTAACTCTTTTGGGTCTGACACTGTAGCAATGGTGTGGGATTCTGAGCATCATGACTATTGTGGAGGTGACACTCAGTTTGCATCATGAGCTCCTGAATTCAATGGCCAGTTCCTTAAGGAGTGCAGGGTAAGGTTGGGTAACTTGTATTCTTCCATATATTAGTGGACTGCAACTCTTGTCATGCCTCACCATCAGCTATACATTTACAGATCCACACACAGTCTGCTCTGCCCCTGCTAATGGGTTTGGCATTGATGACAGTACACATGTTAAAACTAAGGTAGCAAACCTGGCCAGTGTTGTAGAAACAGAAGGGCAGACAGTTCCATGAAGTTAATAATTACTTGTAATCCAGACACACCCAGAGAAACTGAAAAATGCCTTTCCTGGAATAGCAAGGTAAAGGTTAATGCTCAATCATTACACAGTATTGCAGCATACCCAGTATTACACAGTATATACCTAGGATTGCACTGTTAACAAATGTGACTTCAGTTTCTTTCTCTAAGGTGAGCACTTCCATCATTCTACAATATTTGCATAGATATCGCAGTGCCATAAGCCAATGGAGATGTTTTTTATTGGACAACACTAGCAGAAGATGTAAGCCAAGAGGTCATATCTGTGTGTATTTACCTTTCCTATACTGCTTATGTTGTAGGAAATGAACCAATGGTAGCATTTAATAGTACCTCAGTTCAGTAGATGAGTGGTAGCATATACAGGAGCACATTTTAGGGTGGGAAGATATCTCAGTGTTAGAGCATACACTTAACTGTTTCATCCAAGGAGGAATTTAGAAATTTGGAGAAACTGAAAGATTGGAAGGTGGAGGATAACCGCTGAGAAAGCCTCAATCTCTTCACTGTTAGTAAATTTTCCTGGTACTGTTTTGTGCTAGCTAACTTCTACCAATTATGTGTGGACCAAAATGAAGTGCTGTATAAATAAACTACACAGCGTTAAGTGAAATAACTAGTGAATTGCACTGAAAGTAGATGCTGTCACAGTGTCTTTGTATTTTCAGTCTGGCTTCTGAACCTGTAACATGTGATGGGTAGAAATTCAACACTGCATGTACATAACAGAAATAATGCACCTGTTGCATTCTTTCCATCAAGCAGCTGTTAACAGAAAATGACCCTTGTCAGGAAAAAAAATAGCAGGAGTAGGCCATGAGGGTGCTCCTAGGATAAAAATATGTATATGATAAGAACAGGAGTGTAGCTACAGAGGGCAAGATGAGGGCATTGTCCTTCCACATAAGAATTCTGCTCCCCCCAATTAACTGTTTTAAATTTTTTTCAATTGCAGAAAATAAGACAATGAGAATTGTTCACACCTAGAATTCTTATATTTGATGTGTTTACATTCCCTTTGTAACTTTGCCTGTTCCTTTATTTCTAAATATTCAGCTGAGGTTTTAAAAATAACTGCAATGCTAGAAATTTAGGGTCTGAAGGAGAATCTTATTGGGAGGGCATTTTGTACCCTGCCATTAGTAGCTGCAATCCTGAATAAGAAGGCAGTCAAAGTAGAATGTGATGAAAGACAGGCTGTCTAGTGATTCTATCTACCATTACTTGAATACACGTCTCTTCAGTAGTACTCAGGACAAGAGGCTACTGTCAGGACAGAACACAGAGAAACAGAATGGTTCCCAATTAGCAAAGGGGGCAGTCAAAGCTGTATCCTTTCACCCTATCTGTTCAACTTGTACACAGAACATATTATAAGAAAAGTAGGCTTGGACACAGAAGAAGGAGGAGTGAAAATTGAAGGAAGGAATATCAGCAATCTAAGATATGCAGATGACACCATAATACTAGCAGAAAACCTCACAGACCTGGAACAGCTACTAAAAAAGATCAAGGAAGAAAGTGCAAAGTACTGTTGAACATAAAGAAAGCAAAAATAATGACCACCGAGGACCTAAGTTCACCTTAGACAATGAAGAAACAGAAATACAGTGGAACATGGATAATTTGAATTTCTATAATTCGAAATCTTCTTTAATTTGAATATTTTCCCTGGTCCCTAGAATCTTGTATTAAAACAATGTTAAAAAATTATGGTTAATTCGAATTATATATTGGATAATTCAAAGTTTTTCCAAGGCACCCTCCCAGCGCCAGGAGGAAGAGGAAGGAGAGGCGGAGAGGCTGCGGCGGAGTCCCAAACCACCACAGCCCAAGGCAACCCCCCCAGTGCCAGGAGGAGGAGGAAGGAGAGGTGGTTGACGATGTTGTCATCAAAGCGGACATACAAGACTTTGACTTTGGCTGAGAAAATTGCGGCCATAAAAGAGGTAGAAAAAGGGGACAAAGAAAAAATCAGAAATTGCCAAAGACCTTGGAATTCCTCCTAACACACTGTCAACATATCTAAAAAATCAAGAAAAAATTCTCTGGTGTGAAAGTGAGAGCGTGAAAGGCTGAAATAGATTGAGGGAACTGGAAAATCCAGATGTGGACAATTGTGTTTTAAAATGATTTAAGCAAATCAGAGATAAGAATATCGTTGTGAGTGGCCTACTTATAAAAAATAAAGCTGAAAAAATTCGCTATGGAATTACGGAAAACAGACTTTAAGGCCAGCACTGGGTGGCTAGATGGCTTCAAAGAATGAAATAACATCTCTTTTAAATCAGTTTGTGGTGAAAGTTGGGCCGTTAATCAGCAAGAAGCAAACCAGTGGAAAAAGGATTTGGAGGAGATGATTCAGGACAGAGATGCAAAAAACATTTTTAATGTTGATGAATCAGGCCTTTTTTTAAAATGTACTCCTAACAAAACGCTTGCATTTAAAGATGAGAAATGTCATGGTGGAAAACTGAGTAAGGAAAGAGTCACGCTGCTGGTTGGTGCAAATGTGGACGGATCAGAAAAATTACCTCTGTTGATGGTTGGTAAGTCGACGAATCTGTGTTGTTTTAAAAATGTAAAATCCAAACCAGTGGAATATGTTAACAGCACTAATGTGTGGATGACCAGTAGCCTTTTTGAAAAATGGCTGTTAAACTTGGACAAAAAGTTTAAAAAAGAAAAAAGAACCGTCGTCCTGTTCATCGACAACTGTACAGCTCATAACAGCATACCACATTTGGAAAACATTAAACTGGTTTATTTCCCAGCTAATATGACCTCTGTAGTACAGCCTATGAACCAGGGAATCATAGAAAACCTGAAACAATTTTACAGATGTCTGTTAGTGGAGAATATTTTGCCTGAAGATTGAGACACTCTTAAAGTAAAGCTAGACATTCTGCAGACCTCTCGAATGTGTAAACAAGCTTGGGACCAAGTAACGACAGAAACAATAAAAAACTGTTTCAAAAAAGCTAGTTTCGTAAAACAAGAAGATAATGTGGAAGGTGACAAAAAAAAGGAAACTCCAGTAGAAGCTCAGCCTATTGTTGATGGATGGGATGACGTCATTTCCGATCCTGCGATCTCCTTTGAAGACTTTGTCAATGTTGATGATGATGTCGCGGTATGTGGCGAGGTTACCGACGCTGAAATCATCACGGAGGTTCTCCAAAATGAAAAAAAAGATGGAGACGAAGCATCCGGTGATGAAGACGGCGACGGTGAGGCATCAGTTTCGGAAGAAATGTCTGTTATTAGTGCTACTGAAGCAGCAAAACATATTCAGTGTATTCAACGTTTTTTAGAAAGCAAAAACAATGTGAGTGATTATATTTTTACGTCTCTAAGTGCAGTTGACTCTTTTGTTAAAACTGAGAGACTTAACAACAAAAAACAAGTGAAGATTTTGGACTTTTTTGAAACACATTGAAAATGTAAAACGTATCTATACCTTCTGATTTATTAGTGTAGTTAATACTGTACTGTATATTCAAAAGAATATGAACCATTTATGTATAAGCTCTGAATTCCTTACTATAGTTATAACATATTGATTTATATACAGCTTGTAACTTTCATTATAATCTTTTTGAGTAAAAATGTATGTGTACTGTATTTAAATTTTGCAATACAGTATCCAATTTTTTGGATAATTCGAATTTTTGTATAATTCGATTTTTTTTACTGGTCCTTTGGGGTTCGAATTATCCAAGTTCCACTGTAGTAAAAGAATTCCCATACCTGGGATCAAACGTTGATAGAAATTGGGACTACAGTCAGGAAATCAGAAGAAGATTAAGAAGATTAAGAATGGGGAGGGCAGCCATGAAAGAACTAGAAAAGATTCTAAAATGCAAAGATATACAACTCAACACAAAAGTTAGAATCATACAAGCCATCCTATTCCCTATTACCATGTATGGATGTGAGAGCTGGACAGTTAAGAAAGATGATAGGAAGAAAATCAATTCATTTGAGATAATGTGGTGCTGGAGAAGAGTGCTGAGGATCCCATGGACAGCCAAAAGGACAAACAAGTGGGTCCTAGAGCAGATCAAGTCAGAAACCTTCCTGGAAGCCAAGATGACCAAACTGAGACTGTTGTACTTTGGACATATCATGAGAAGAGAGGATTCATTGGAAAAAAACAATAATGCTGGGAAAGTTGGAGGGAAGCAGGAAGAGAGGAAGGCCACATGCTAGATGGATGGACTCTATTAAGGAGATTACAGGTATCCTGCTCTGCAGGAATTAAGCAGAGCAGTGGAGGACAGAGAGTCTTGGAGATGTCTCATCCATAGGGCTGCCATGAGTCGAGATTGACTCAAAGGCAGTTAACAACAACATCTTTTCACTAAAGAGACAATAAGTGAATTGAGAGAGACAGTTCGTAATGCTACCAACAAAGACATTGTGCAGCTATTTTGCTTTTTCTGTTCTTTAAAGGATTTGTTTTTGAAATGAGACAGAAAATGGAGAAGATGAGGTGGGGAGACTTAGGAAGGTTCATACTGAAGGTGTCATCTGGATCCCCTGTAAGATTCTGTGAATGAGTCAGATGTTTCACAAAGGACAAGCTTTTTCTGGAAGAGGCCAAATGTCTGAAAGTGATACATTGCCATGCCTCCAAACATTTCATAATGTTCAGATCTCTAAAACAGAGGCGACTTTACAATTAAACCCAAACATGCCCAGGATCTGGCATGAAATCTACTGTAACTGTTGTTGACCTCATTCTAAAGAGTCACCAAAGTGCAATAAGATAATTGCACCTTTGTCCTATAAAAATCAATTGGATACATCAGTTGTGACACAAGTGGTGTTTGCACAGGTCAGGATATTCCAGTAGCAGCCTTTAGTATCCTTGCTCTGGATCTGCCCTGACATTCCCCCGTTACCTGGGGCTCTCTGTTGTAACACTGGATAGCTGTTAGGACATGTGTCCTACTGTGCTACCCTGCGTATCCTCCACCTCTGCACTTTTTTCACTCTGAATTCAGAACAAGGTGCCCATCCTCGATCGCATGTCTGGGTCCTCATTGTGACCCACCTCTGTGAGTGACTCACCACTGTGGCAGCCACACTAGGCAACACAGCTTGATGAGTTTTAAACAGTTGCCTAGCATCACAGTGGAGGGCATCAGATCGTCTGGGAAGATCAGAGTAATGAGTGACTTTTTAAACTCCCTTATAAGGGGGGCATATCCCAGGCTTGGGCTGGATGTCATCTGGACTGTTCACACACGATTCAGGGATTGGGCCCTGTGTCATCCAGACTCCCCACCAAGAGGAGTGGGGAGGCCATTTTATTTGGCCCATGTAGACAGAGCCTTACTTACATGGGACATAAGAATAAGTAACCTAAGCACAATTGAGCAATTATATACCCAAGTAGAATATTGTCACATCTGGCACCTCCTGACCTCATGTGGGCCATGCTACTGCCATTTTGGCATCACTTCAAATCAGTTTTTGGGGGGTGATTTCTGGCTGTAAGGGTTCCTCCAAACAGAACTACAGTCAGCCCTCCATATTTACTGATATTTTTTTTAATCCACAGATTCAAGCATCCATGAATTGAAAATATTTTAAAAAATCACAAAGCCAAACCTTGATTTTGCCATTTATATAATGGAGACCATTTTATTATGCCATTGTATTTAATGGGACTTGAGCATCCATCGATTTTACTATCTACAGAAGGTCCTGGAACCAAACTTCAGCAGATACCAAGGGCCCACTATTGAATGAAAAACTCCTTAGAGGATTTTTTGGGCAAAAACTCAATTTTTCAGCCATTTGTTCTTGAATTCAGGAGTGGGGGTTCTCAGGATTGAAGTAAGAGTTGCACAGGAACACCCAATGTCCCAAGTGATCTACTAGCAACATAATTCCCACTTCTTGAGGTAGACTAAACCTTTGGTGAGGAAGAATGCCCTAGTCCCACCTCTTTTTGTGTATTTCCAGTGCCTTCTTCATATGGAAAGTTACTTTAGAAAGATAAGAGCTTCCTCTAAATCTGGAAGCTCTCCATGGTATTCAGAACATTGACTTCCATGTGTTCAGAATGTTAGGGAAAGTGTCCAAGGGTGGAGGAGGCTCACCTCTTCAGAAAGTTGATTCTCATGTGAGACAAGTGATGGAAATTTACAAAGAGGAGACAGAACTTGTGCATTCCCACTCCTTGTGTGTTCTGTTTTTCAATTTTATTTATTTATTTATTTATTTATTTATTTATTTCCAGGATTTATATCCCACCTTTCTCCCACAGTGGGATTCACCTGAATAAGGCTTTTGCCTGAATTCAGCACTATATTTTCATGAAAAAATTGCCCAGTGCAAAGTCCAGTGGAGTCATATTTTATCTGAAATCAGAAATTCCTTTATAAAAAACAAGGTAATTAACTAAAAGGAGTCTGAAAAGAAGATTCAAAGAGGACACATCTCTTCTGGATGTTTGTAGATTATATAAAATTACAGGTGCTCAAATAGTAGGTACATCACACATTGAATAATGCATGAATAATTCCAGGTGAATTATGGCTAAGAAACAGAATAAAAAATATGAAGGTTTCCTTTGTCTAGAACATTTTTTAAAATGAAGTGAGTACAACTATAACAAAACAGTAAGATAGGGGTGCTGGGGAAGAAAATAATATTGTTAAGATAAATTAATTGTTTAATGCTCCTAAAGTAAGAACACATGAAGTCCACAGTCTGTGCCACCAGCATGGTGATGATCAGAGACTGGATGACAATGGTCTGAAGGGATTCCTAGAGTAGGACAGGAAAACAGTGGAAAAGTTGCATCTTGGTTTTAATGGTGGAAGAAGTTGGACACCTGAATTATTTGGTGAGGGCACCTCCAAGAACTATGATAAGTCAAGGAGAGGTAATAACAGATGTCATTCTAGAGCTAATTCAATTTTTTTAAAGCAAGCCCTGTTTGAATGGACACACCCAGAGCTCTATAAAAAAAAACTCTTGAAGATTTCCAGAATACCTTTAAGAAATGAATGATCTTCTAATGAAAGTATGCAGTTTGTTATTAAAACACATTTTCCAACTGATGAAAATAAGGACATGTGTGGCCAAGCAATATCAAAATGTGGTCAAGTTGGTAAAAGTTATTAAATGAGGAAGAAAAACACAAGTTAGGACAGGCTGGAAAGTTGTCTAGTTTGCATCTTCAAGAAAGAGCAAGATTCTTTCTCTATCTTACTCTCCTTGCCATGTTAATTGAGTGCAAATTGCTTTTCTACTTTGAACTCAGTTTGCAGCAACTGAATAAGCAGGAAGGAGAAGAGAGAAACTGGGACACTTTAAAAGCAGCCTAAAAAGTGGGAGGACAGATCATCCCTGCCAAATTGAGACAGTTGGTAGATATGTTAAAAGCAATGCCTCTTTAAGAATTATGTTTGCAGTTTGCAAGATCTATATGCATACTGATTTCCTAGACTAACACAGTACCCAACTGTCGGGGGGCAATGAGCTTACAGTTGTAAACCACTTAGACATCCCATAGTGCGATATGAAGTGGTATATAAATGAAGCTGCTTTGCTTTGCTTTATATCTTTGAATAAACAAATATAGGTACAGCATGGCTGCACCATACGCATGTTCGGCATATGTGGATTCAAGGTCACGGAAGAGTGAATGGGACGTGAACCCATGGCATGTGTACAGCATCACACATGGGAGTACACACCCATTAAAACAAATGGGACTTGAGGTCCTGCGTTTTTTGCCTTATGTGTGGGTGTGTGTCCGGAATGGATCCCCCGCATATAGAAAGGGCCCACTGTATAACATTTACTTTAATTATATGTACTTTACCCCACAGAATCATATTTAAGCCTGTCCATCTCTCTAAATCTTGTGCAATATCTTTTATCAGCTTACTTATATTAAGAGTAATCATCTGAGAGAATTCCTAGGGAAATTTATGCCCAATAAATTAAGAATTTGGGCAATATTGAAACTACAATGCTTTAAATATAATAGAGTCTGTCTTGTCTCCCACTGACATTATTTCTGACTAGGACCAGTTAACTGAATATACAGATATTTTATCAAAATTATTAATGTACTGCATCAAAACAGAGATCAACTGCTGAGGCTTTGAAATGAATAACCAAAAAATCTGCTTCAAATAAAGGTACTTTAAATTCTAAACCAACATGCCCAAATCTACATCCTGGAATTTTGTCTAATAACACATACTGAGGTTTCCAAGCACAAATTGAATATTAAAGGAGACAATAGACATCCGTGGCTTATACCCCATTTCAATATTTAAAAAAAGGATGGGGGGAAAATTGGCCATAACCATTGACCACAACCATTGGCTCTTGGTGTTGAATATACTTTTTTATCAAAAATATTTTTGGAAATCCAGCATTAGCTAATACTATGAAAACAAACAGCCAGTAAATTTTATCTACAGCCTTTTCCACATCTAAAAACTGGCTGATCAGTTCTATCAGAGTTTAAAGCAAACAGATCTACAACTATTTGAATACTATTGGCTCCCTACCTTTTTTTTTTTTTTAAATACATCCCGCTGGTCAGAACTTACCAAAGATGAAAAGACATTTTGAAATCTATTAGCTATCAATATTTTGATATTTTGATATTAACATTAAGGAAGGATATAGGGTGGTAGTTAGTGCAGCAAGTATGATCCTTATCAGGTTTAGGTATCAGGGTAATAAAGGCATTTAATTATGAAGAGAGGGAGCCAGATTCTATGTTTGTAACAATGGAGTAGTCTTGGTGCAAACAAACTGGAAAAAGCAATTGGAGACACATCAGGGTCATCCTTCCATAACTGTTAAGAGATTAGACTAACTTTAGCCATGATGCTTTTTAGGCAGGCAATAAACACATTTTTGTCCCATCAGGCCTTCAGTGATGCATTTTATTGTACTAAAGCTTTAATTGTCTTCCTGGCTTTAATTCCATTTAATATTGTTTTAATGATTTGATTGGTTTTTATTGTATTGTTCACCACCTTGGGATCTGTTCTTAGGGCCAAAAGGCAATCTAGAAATGTTTCCATAAATGAATGAAATAATTAAAACCAGGATTCTGACTGTTGGATTGGAAGACAGCCAATTTTTTTAAAAAATAGGGAGAGATTATGAGTGTGTGTGTGTGTGTGTGTATCTTTATGTGGATTTTGGAAATGACCCATCATTTAACCTAGGGGTGGGCAACTGTAGTTTCTTGAGCTTCTACCCTACTATAATGACCTGAGGACGAGGAATAAAAAGGGGTGCTGGGCAAGTATAAAAAAATACTGTATACTGTTCCCAACCAGTATGCCAGCACTTGTATACTGAATTTATCATATGTAAAGAAAGATTAGACTCAGAGGAAGGAAACATAAAAACTGGAGGAAGGAACATTAACAATTTAAGATATGCATATGACACCATACTTCCAGCAAATATTTGGAGCAACTACTGAAGAATGTCAAAAAAGAAAGTGCAAAGGCAGGTTACAGTTAAACATTAAGAAAACAAAAATAATGACCACAGATGATTTACACAACTTTTAAGTAGATGATTAAGACACTGAAATAGTTCAAGATTTTTGATACCTAGGATCAGTCAATAATGGAGATTGAAGTCAAGAAATCAGAAGAAGGCTAGGACTTGGAAGGGCAGCTATGAAGGAACTAGACAAGTGTAAAGTGTAAAGATATATCATTGATGATAGATTCATGTTAGGGTTGCCATAAGCCAGAAATGACTTGAAGGCACACAACAACAACCACCACCAAAGTCAGGATTGTCTATGCCCATTGTATTTCTGATTTGTATGTATGGTTGTGAAAACTGGACTGTCAAGAAAGCTGATAGGGAAGAAATCAACCATGGACTGCCAATGAGACAAATAAATGGATCCAAGAGCAAATCAAGCCTGAACTGTCCCTAGAAGCCAAGATAACAAAATTGAGACTGTTATGCTTTGGACATACCATAAGAAGACATGCCTTACTAGAAAGATAGTAATGCTTGGTAAGATAGAAGACAATAGAAAAAGAGGAAGACAACATTACAGATGGATAGACTCAATCAAGGAAACCATGGCTCCAAGTCTGCAAGACTTGAGCAAGGTTGTTTATAATAGTGTGACTTGGGGGTCTCTCATTCACAGTGTCATCATCAATGAAGTCGACTTGATGGCAACTAACAACAACAACAACATGCTGGCAGAGGATGCCAGGAACAAAGACACACACATCTGGAAAAAAAATCCAAGACTGAATAACTGGTCCTATTGATTATCATCTTCAAAGGGTAGTGGTGGCAGCGTGTCTCTAATCTGGATTGCTGAAATGGAGAAAGTTTAGGCAAAACACTAGCAGAGTTTTATATGAGATTATTACAAGTTCAGTTTTCATTCTGAAACAAATCATTGGGCAGCAGGTTTTTTTCTTAACCAGAGAAGGAAACTAAACCATGTCAGGAAGTAACCTGAAAACCTCTTTAATTGGTGACTTGAATTATTTAAAATGTACCAAGAGACTTACACAGTGTTCAACAGAGAGAGACGTGTTTAACTTGAGGACTTATTACTTCCAGGAAGAATCTTGAGGAAAAATCAGAAATAGTGGTGCCCTTTTTTAAAAGGTTAAATTTAATTCATCATTATACTGGACCCAGTTGATGAATTCTATTGAACCTAGAGAATCAGAATTGACCCAGGACTTAGCAATCAAGGTCACTCTCTGAGTAAGAGGCTTTTAAAAAATGAACCAACTCCTATCTCATTTGCATTCATAGCTTATCATTTACAATGTCCCTGGAGCTCTTTGATGATAAAAATACACACTAGCCCTTTGCTGAACTGCTGAGCCAACCTTTTTATAACTCTCAGTGTGTAGAAAGAATGCAAGATAGCCAAGGTCTGCTTCCAAATGACATTTAGCCAGCTGAGTGAGGAAAGAAAGGAGAGCTCAGAAGTGTTGTTGCATGGAGTCCACTGCTATTGTCTATATTTAGTGCATTTTCCAGATAGCCAAGTTGTTCTATAGTTATGCTATCTTAAGTAACCAAGTTTGGATATTTTCAAAAGCATTTAGATACATTGAACCAATGTGGTGTAGTGGTTTGAGCACTGGACTACAATTCTGGAGGCCAGAGTTTGAATCCCTGGCCATGGAAACCCATTGGGTCACCTAGGGCAAGCCATGCTCTCTGAGCCCCAGAGGAAGGCAAAGGCAACCCCCCCCCCCTCCGGTATAAACAAATCTTGCCAAGAAAGCCCATTATAGGGTCACCATATGTTGGAAATGACCTGAAGACACACAACAAAAAGATCCATAGGTTTTCTGAAGCTTGATGGCATTCTATAAAAAGCACAAAGATATTTTGAAGGCAGACCATATACTGTGCCATCCACAATAATATGCTGTGGCACTTTCCTCCTAAAGTCTTCTCTTCAGAAGCAGACAAGCACCTGTTCTGGGGCTTGGTGCTGTCTTCCTGCCCTTAAAAGGAATGGGAAAGCCCAGGAGTAAAACATTTTGTTTTCCAGCATGTTCTGTTCTTTTCTATTATGGTTTCCTGGAAAAAGCAGAAGTCAAGTGTTAAATCCTTTGATGCAAGGTCATTATCCCAGTCAATCAGCAGATCCAATGAGATTCTGCATTCCAGGAATGGATAATATCTGCTTCATACACATGTGAAGCATTTTTAATTTTAAAGTTTGTTTTGACAACAATGTTTCTCTCTTTTCCTCCTGGGCTGAGGACTAGACAAGACCCTTGTAATGAGGAAGCTAGGCCAGTCTCTGTTTGACCATTAGGTAGAGTGAATCAGCTGCCTTGGGCAGCAGATTCTGGGTGTCATGAAATAGCAGGAAAATGTTATTTAACTTATAATTAATAGGGTCTTTTTCATTACTAGAGATGAAAAGGCATTTTCTTTCCATGCCAAAATAATATGGCTACTTTTGAGTATTGGTTACTTTAACCTGGTTGGATATGAGAGCCACTATTTGCTACTCTACGGAGCTTATTGCATTAACTATTAAACTGACTTACCTAAGCCAGCTTAAAATTTAAAACGGGCAGCATCTTGATTTTATCAGAAGGATTTAGCTGCCAAATCCTCTGCCCAGGTCCAGCCCTGCTCCCAGGGGCGCTCCAGCAGCCATTTCCTTAAGCCAGAAAACTCCCAGCTTCGAAAAGAAGCATGCTGAGCACCCTGTGAGTGGGGATGGACCCGGGATGGACCTGGGCAGCGATTTTGGCAACTAAATCCTTCTGATAAAATCAGGATGCCACACATTTTAAATTTTAAGCCAGTTCAGGTAAGCCAGTTTAATAGTTAATGTGATAAGCTTGTACCTCAGTAAAATATTTTGGCCCTAAATTAGGCCTGGTCTTTCTCTTCCACATCCAGCCATGATGCCAAATTGGAAGTATACAAGGGGGGGAAATCCTGGCCTCTGATTCTGCTTTTACTGAGGACATTTGGTTACCTGCCACTGTGATATGCTGTGGCACTTTCCTCCTAAAGTATTTGATTGCTAAAACACTGGGCTGATAGCCAGGACTCCTGGGCTCTTTGCAGCTCATCCCACCATGTGCAATGACCAGCTAGCTATTTTGCATCCCTATAATGCATGGAATGCAGAGGCCTCCATTATATTCAGGTTGGCTTTCAAATCCCATAAAGAACAGCACTGTGGGAATATAGAATTTCGACCAGTAGCAATACCACTACTCTTTGAAATCCCTTTCACCTTGACTTTTCTTTTTCTCCTCCTCCCCAGTACTCAGGATAACTCAGACAGTTGCTAAATTTACCCTCCTCCTCTTTCCTCCAGGATCATTGGATTAATTTTCCAAGGCAGAGCACATCCATACTGATGTGTATTTTGGATCAAGGAGACCAACAGCTGAGTTGAATGATAGACACTAAGGGAGCATTAGTTGGAGGGACACTCAGTCCTTCAGTATGTATGGCAAGGGGGTGGCAATGCTTTTCTGAGACAACAGGTGAAGTTCATATATGTAGTACACAGCCCTGTAAATCAATAGCTTTTCAGTTAGCTGAAAGCAATCTTTTAAATCACACGAGGGCTACTTGCATGATGTAAAGAAATGATAAAAGTGGCAGTTTGCTGCTACAGCTCTGCAGATACCTGACACCAAACAATAGTGGCCATAGCTTATGAAACATAAACTCAGAGAGCATGGTGTCTTCCACTTGTGATATGTCCTACTTTTTTCAATAATTTCTCTGAAGGTTTAGTATTGCCATAATAATACTTCATCAGTAATGTAGAAGTTCATATCCTGAGAGTTTCTTTTTTAAAAACCTAGGGGGCTTGCAGACTGCCAGAAATAGTGCAAATTGAGTCCACTTT
>CM034706.1:236159343-236169906 GCA_020142125.1 Phrynosoma platyrhinos
AAGTGGACTCAATTTGCACTATTTCTGGCAGTCTGCAACCCCGCCCCCAGATGGTGACAGGTCTGGAACCCCAGCCCTATGAGGAACAACTTAGGGAGCTGGGGATGTTTAGACTGGAGAAGGAAAGATTGAGAGGTGACATGATAGGCATATTTAAATAGTTGAAGGTTATCATGTAGAAGATGGAGCACACTTGTTTTCTGCTGCACCAGAGGCTAGAATACAAACCAATGGATTCAAGCTGTAAGAAAAGAGATTCTACCAAAACATCAGGAAGAATGACTTGACAGACGCTGCTGTCACACTGCAGAATTAATGCAGTGGACTTTGAAGTTTATTGTGACACCAAAGCTCTCTGACAGAGAAGACTAAATAATCTCACAAAACTACAAATCCCAAAATTCCATAGCACTGAGCCATGGCAGTTAAAGTGGTGTCAAACTGCATTAATTCTGTGGTGTAGATGCAGCCTATGAGAACTGTTCAAGCATGGAATAGACTTCCTTGGGAGGTGGACTTTAAACAGAGTTTCGATGGTCATCTTCAGGAGTACTTTAATTGTGTATTCTTACATGGTAATATCTTCAATTAGATGGCCCTTGAGGTCCCTTCCATGATCCTATGGACTGTAGCTATGTTGGTTTGGGGATTCTGGTAAGCATACTCTCAATAGCAACTTTCCCAGGCTCTGGAAATAGTTTGTCACAGTGAGAAGTCTGCTGCAGCTGCAGACTTAGCATGTAGTGCCACATGATAGAAACTAATGGAAAGCAAATCTCATACTTCTGTGTACCCAGTTAGAAATTTGCCTTGGCAAATTATGTCCCCCTGCATTCATAAAAGAGTTCAGTTTATTTAGAGCCCAATATGCTCCCACGGACATTGTGTGCAGTACAGGATAAAAACATTTTGTTCCATTTCTGTGCCACAGAGCCCCATCCTATCACCTTCACAGCTGATCTCTCCAGGCCTGATGATTTGCCTTTCTGGTCCTGATGATGGCAGCAGTACTAGAGTAGAAGTCCCTTCACTACCATTTTTGGGAAGTCAAATTTTCAGGGCAACAGATGTCTATACAAAGAACTCAGGCAGTCTGTGAACATTACATTTCCCATTGTTCCTGGTGCTGGGAATCTGCTGTGATTAGGCTTAACAAACTGGGATAGGAGGTCTTCAGAAAGACTTCCATGTTGTGGTAGCTAGTTATGAGGCTACATATGTGTGGACTCAGGAAGTGAATTTAATCACTTCCCAAAACAAATTGGTGGGTTTATATAACTAGTGAAAGCTAAGCTTTTAGGAAATCTCTCAGGTTTGTATGTCATATCAAGAAACATAAGTGACCATTCTAGCACATCTGTTGTGTCCTTTAGGTTTTCCAGCTTATGGCGACCCTAAGGTGAACCTCTCATGGGGTTTTCTTGGCAGGATTTGTTCAGAGCGAGTTTGCCTTTGTCTTCTTGTGAGGCTAAGATAGTGTGACTTTCCCAAGGTCACCAGTGGGTTTTCATGGCTGAGCAGGCAGTCAAACCCTGGCTCCAGAATCATAGTCCAACACTCAAACCACTACACCATAATGGATCTTAGTATCCAATAAGGAGACCCATTTTCAAGAGATTCTAGAGATAGTTTGAAGCCATTTCTCCAGGATAACCTTCAAACATTTGGCTGTGTTGTAGCCATGATTTCCCACACAGAACATTGCGCATCTCTGCAAAGCATGCTGGGATGGATATCATGTTGTCATAGGTTTACAGAACCTTCCTTGTAAAACTATCAGATAAATACCAATGAAAATCAAGGAAGAGCCTATGTTTCAATGACAGATCATGAACAGAATGTGCTAGTTTCAGTCCTGGTACCTCAGGTTAAAAGAATCATATTGCAGGTGATCAGAAAGATGAAGTCTGGATTTCTGCCCACCAATTAAAGAAATAAAACTGGGGTAGATGGGCAAATAATCTGAGCTAATATAAATTTTCTTCTTTCTATGTACTCCTATCAGGAAAGGACTGAAGAATGCCAGGTCAGCTGGACCTGCAGCTTACCCTAATTTAGTCAGCCTGGTGCCATGTTTACAGGTGAACTATTTATAGTTTCAGAAAATATATCTGTGACCTTCACATTTATAGCCAGCTGGGATGATTAGCTGCCTGGGATGAACTTTCAGGTAGGAACTGAAATAGATTTTTTGTTGTAAAGACCAGGTTAGAGGGATGTATCAATGCATACACCACACACTGTCATCTGAGTAGAAAGTAAAGATACTGAAGCTAAAGGTTTAGACATGAGAGACACAAAAGTTATAGGCCTTTACTTTCATCAGCCTAATTTCCCTTCCCTCCCATATATCTTGAGTTCCCTATAGTGGCATCACTTTGGTTGGTGTCACCTGGTGCAGGTACCCAGATAGAGCTGCAGGGGGCAGTGGCAGCAGACTGCCCCATCCTCAATCCCTCTAACTTGCTCACCTGCCCCACAGCCAGGTGCCTGCCAGCCAGCCAGACCACTGGCATGGGACAATGGTGCAGCACCCAGATGGCCAATTTAGGGTCTGGTGCAGTTGTTGGGTGAGGAAGAAAGAGAGGTGATGCCCTTTTTTCACTTGCCCAGCAGCTGGGGTGTCACCTGGTCTGATCCACACTCCCTGTACTTCCTAGCGACACCCTTGGTTCCCAGCAAATGACCTTCTTGCCCTTCAGTCCTACAGAGTCTTCTCACAGAAACAAGATGGCCACATGATTTTGGAAAATTCAGTTACTGAATCTCTGTGAGTGAACTCCTGGGACTTTTCTCCCTCCTAGGATTTCCACTGTTTTTGTGCAAGGCTCCTGTGTTTTTCATAGATGCACAGCAGACAGAAATTCAACGGACGTTACCCTTCCCATCATATTTTTCTCATCACTGTATCTCATTTAAACAAATGTAACAGCACTTACCATTCACCTATATGGCATCTAGCTTTGGGATCCTATAACAAGTGATCAGACTGAGGTTTATTTGTTTGTTTTTGAAATACAGAGGCTGTGGTATTTTTATGGGAGCCTGGGAAAGTCCTTGGCTGAATTGGAAGCTAATTTTAGTCCTACAGTGTTAATCTCCTCCTGCAATCAAAGGGAAGGATACTGGTGAAGACATTTAGAGTCTCAGATCTTATCCACACACACATGCTCACACACGTACATCCCTGATGCATGTTGTGGTTATGCAAAAAGAAATATATTTTGCCTATTTTATATGCAGAGAAAGAGAGAGAGAGAGATTTTGACAGCCATATTAGGAAACAATTAACAGTCACTGGCAGCATATCTCTGTAGTTTTCATGTATTCACTAAATATGTCTGGAATTCTTATCATTCACACATCAGTGTCAATATTCACCATATTTCACATATTCACTGTAATGTATACACAGATGGTATGTGTAAAACACATAACACTCACAGTAAGGTCTATGCCAAGACTTGGAGGATTAGGAGAGGACTTTAGTGTGCCCTAGCCATCCTCAGCATAGTTCAGAACACAGACTAAAGACATTTATAACTACGGTACCTTGGTTTCCAATATTGCTGTTGTGATTTCCAACCCTCCCTACCTCCCCACCCCTGCTGCATCATAGGATTACAGAAGCATATGTGTCTAGCCAACAGTTGACCCAAGGACATCAACAAGCTAAAATAGATGACTGCTTCTTCCTGTTCAGTGCTGCTCAACAACACCAGAAAAGACCTCCAGTGTAGATCTGATTTATATAATTTAAAGAATGGGCCATTTAAAGAGTCAGAAGTCTCATGTGGTTATATTGGACCCACCCAACTGACTTACAAGCAAGTGAGGAAATGTCTTTTTATTATTATTATTATTATTATTATTAGAGCAGCCAGTGGTCACCCTCATGAAGAAAGCAATTTTTCTATTTACAAAAGCAAAATTTAGACTGTAATCCAAAAAGGAAGTTACTCTTATTAAAATCAATATGCAACTTACTCTCAAGTAAATATGGTTAAGATCTGGCTGTTTAAAAAAAATACAGTGGAAAGCTGATTTACAGATTAGCTTAAGTGAAAACTTTCAGTTAAAAGAAATAAAACAGAGGAAAAATCCTACTTGGTACAGTTGAAAACTTTCCACTCAGGAAGACTTCTAACCTGGAAATATTTAAAAAGTTGAATGATTTATTCCAGGAAATTGTTTCATGCCCAGTGCCTTGAGGACCTGAAAAAGTAAAGAGCAGATAACAGAAGAGCACAAGACTGACAGAACTGGAGATAACTTAGGAAAACTGTAGATTTAGGGCAAATTTAATAGCACATTTGATGCCTTCATGTTTTTATTGAGACAGCACCCTGCCTCTTTCCCAGAATTTTCAAAAGGATCCAAACAACTACAATACTCTTCTACTTTTAAGCTTAATGTTTTTCCCCAACACTTTTGTCTTTTTTCTTTTTATCAAAAAATAAAAAATAAAAATCAAGTAAACAGGGAAGACAGAATGGACATACGGCTGGAGGTCTTTATCTAGGTCTTCATTTGCACTGCAGTTGGCTAGGTCTTTATCTAGGCCTTCATCTGCACTGCAGAAATAATACAGTTTAGACACCACGTTAACTGCAATGTCCCTATCCTAAGAAGCCCTGGGATTTGTATTTTGTAGTGGAACAAGACCTCTTTGACAGAAAAGGCTAAATAACTCACAAAACCAAGCCCCAGAATTCCATAGCATTCAGCAATGGCAGTTAAAATGGTGTCCAACTGCATTATTTCTGCAGTGCGGATGCAGCTTTGGACACAGGTGGAGAAAATGCAGCTTGTGGCCCATATACAGCCTCTCCACTCTCTTTTTTAATCTCCCCCCCAACTCTCCTTTGAAGTTCAGTGAACCCACAGCCAAAATTCTCACTGGAGACCTCTCCCTGGCATGCAGTGGTGTCATTAGAAAGGTGCGGACAGTGCGGATTGCACCAGGTGACACCCCAGGGAGGTGAGGTGGTGCACCTGGAAAGACTGGCATGGGCTACTGGGCAGGTGAGCATGGGCACTCTTGCACTCACCCAGCAGCCGCAACAGACTCTAAACAGATGCTCCAGAGACCACAGGGCTACCCCCCTCAATAGTGATGGCTGCTGGGGGTGGTCTTCAGGATCCAGTGTGACTGTAGCCATGCCAGACCTCAAAGGCTTTCGGGGGAGCTCTCTTCAGCATCCACCATGGCTGCAGCCACACCAGACCCTGAAGGCCTTTATATGGCCAGCCAAAATGCACAATACACATGTTGCAAGCTTCATTGGCTTCTTCATCAGGCAAGGTGTTACAAACCAAGCAGGAGGGGGGAAAAATTGAAGATGTTATTCATAGGTCTGCATTTTTGCTGTTTCTCTTCTTAGTTCAGATGGTATGGAGGGGCAAATCTTGTAGGCTGGTACCTCCTCCTTCTGGCCATGTGGAAACTGGGAGATTCTCAAAATCCAAGAAAGTTAAAATCCATTTGCAACATAAAAAAGATACTTTCTTTGGAATCCAACATGTCCCGTCTGACAAAGGATTCTCCCTCCTCCACTTCCCTTCCTAGGAACTATTACTTTTGTTAATGTGACTATGCAAATAATTTCACTTACTCATTCCAATTTTGTTGTTCACACTATATTTTTTTTATCAGAACCGCATCTCTGTGCAGTTTTTCAGATGGTGAAAATAATCCAGGATAATCCAGGTTGAATCTCTGTTGTTCATATGCATCCTGAATGCGCTCAATAAAGTTTGGGGAAGGGGGGCTGTCAAAAAACCAATTTAAGCCAGGATAATTGGTACTGGGTTTTTCCCCCTGAATTTTTAAAAAAAATTTGCATTGTCAGCAATGTCAATAATTGATGAGAACAGACATGGGATTAAACTTTGAATGCCTTGAATGTGTTTTGAATACATTCGCATTGTTGACTCCATGTTTATTCGAATGCTGGCACATATGAGCAACCGAACTCTCAGAGATGTGCAGAGATGAGGTTCCATAGTGTGAATAACAAATCCAGAATGTTATTCACATTGTTTTGCTGAAAAAAAGATGTCTCAATGACCCCTGCAAGTTCTGTTGCTCACACGTGTCAGCACTGTAAATAAAGATGGTGTTGATGATGTGGATGTATTCAAAGCATGTTCAAGGCATGCTGAGTGTTATCCTAGTTTATCCTGGGTCTATTCATATTGGATATAAACACAGTTGACAATGCAAATCTTTCAGGAAAACTTGGGGACAGGCAAGAGAAACAAAACCAATTATCCTGGATTAAGTAGGTTTTTTTGGCAGCTCCTCCATTACTCAGGTGCATTTGAAGTGCTTGTGAACAACAAAGATTCAACCCATATTTTATCGGGATTATTTTCACCATCTGAATAATAGCAATAGCATTTACATTTTTATACTGTTTAATGGTGAACTCAGCATTCTCTAAGAGGTTGACAATCTGTAAACCAATTGCCCACAACAAGCTGGGTACTCATTTTTCCAAACAGAAAAGGATGGAAGGCTGAGTCAACCTTGGAGCCCTGGGATTGAACTCACAACCTTATGGCTGCAGCACTGGCATTTAACCACTGCACCAACTGGGCTCTCCCAAATCTTTTCCTCCTAAGTCTGTTTCCACAGCCAGAACACACAAATCTGCTCTGAATTACCTGTATCAATCCTAACAGAAATTATTTTGTTGTCTTTCTGCTTGCTCTGTCTGGGGCATATCAGGGAGAATAGAAGAATGAGTATAACAGTGTAAAGCAGGCTAAGGAGACACCTGGAGCTGAGAATGAAATAGATGAGTCAACCCTTCCTTCTTTCCCTGTATTTATGCCCACCAGGGCCTCCAAGGTGATACGCAGATAATACAGAGAGAAACACTTTAAAAACAAATTAAAATGCTCTTTAAATGCTTTTAAAATCAATTTTAAAATAATCCTTAAAAATAATTTTTAAAACAATCAACATGAATGAAATGTGAATTCGGATATACATTAAAAAGTTTCTGCACATGAATATTGCTATGAAATGTCATATAGATTGCAAAATGATCCAAAAGCAGAATGAGATGAATGTATCCTTTTAAAAATGAAAATATTTTAGAAAGCAGAATATATAGGTTTGCCCATCCATAACACACGTTGCTATTCCTCAACATACTGTGGCAGGCATCCTGTTGGTGCCATATGCAACTGTATGTCGACCTTACACCTGCTTATGTCCTTTTTTGTGGGCTTTCTTTTATTATTTTGAAGTTTGGCATTCTCTTTCTTCCTCTACAATGACCAAAGCCTCCCCACTGACTCACAGTTATGCTGCAGTAGTCTCCCTGAATGGCTAGCAGAGAGTGGGGTGTTGGGGATGATCAGCAGAGCATCTGCCTATGCCCTATAGCCAGGTACAAACAAATGACTTTATCATGGTGGATCCAACTGCTCTACCCCCTCTTCTTCATTGTGGAAGTTTTAACAAACAGGGACAGTCAGATCAGAAACTGCACTCATACAGCAAAACACTCAGGATGTCACATTAATGCAATAGCTTCTGGCAGTGCAATTGCACAATGGAAGGCCTTGCACTGGTCATGTGCAGGAAGAAGAGGAAAGGGTGGCAGAGCAAAGCCTTCTCAATTAGAAGAATATTCCATTGAATACTGAAACAGCTTCCCCCAGTATCTTTCCATTTGTACTTTAAAAAGAAGGCTAAAAGAATGGCTTAAGTCTAGGGAATTTTACAAATGGATTATATGACCTCTGAAGCCCAATTCAATTCTGTTAACTCTGTTTCAGTTTTAAAGGCTTACATAATCTCTGTCACCCATGAGTTTTTATTTGTCTCAACAAAATTATTTAATAAAGTGTGCTTTCTCCATCCCCGACTTTTAAGCTGACTTGAGTCCAATTTGAGGAGAAAGAAGGGATATAAATCAAATAAATAAATAAATAAATAAATAAATAAATAAATCTATCTTTGTGAAGTGGAAGGCTTTCGCAGCTGGCATCCATAGTTTTTTGTGGGTTTTTCGGGCTATGTGGCCGTGTTCTGGAAGAATTTATCCCTGACATCTCGCCTGCGTCTGACATCTTCAGAGGGCACCTGACAGGCTGCTGAGAAGTCTAGCAGAACCACCAAGGATAGAGTCTCCCTATCCAACTTCAGGTGTAGGTCATCACACAAGTTCACCCAAGCTGTCTTTGACCCATAACCAATCCTGAAATCAAACTGAAATGGATCTAGATAATCTGTTTCATCTAGGAACCCCTGCTGCTGGGGGCACACCACATGCTCCAATACTTTGCACCAAAATGGTTTCTCATCATACTTATTCCTCTTAAATAACATCCCAAACTCTCCCTGAAATCTTAGAAAGAGGCTGCTGTTCAGGACAAACAATACTGGGCAACATGGTATGATGTGGCATGTATCTACATGATTCATATATATTTATAGAGTTGAAAGAAACAGTTTTATACAACTTTGATTGTCACAGCTCCAATAAAGAGTCCTGGGATCTGTAGTTTGATATTTTGGTAGGAATTATTTTACTGGATTATTTTTTTAACTCTTCTCAGGAGGTTTATGGTATCTTCTAAATGCTGTTTTTCTTCTTCTCTCTCTCTCTCTCTCTCTCACTCACATACACACACACACATCACACTCTCACACATACATTCTCATGTATTCTGAGAAGAGTAGGATTGAGGAGCACATCAATTTAATTTTGCAGTGTAGACAGGTGGTTTCAAAACTGCACTTGAGCTCTCTGGTAAAAAAATTCCTAAATTATCTAAACTATAAATCCCAGGATCTTTTATTGATGCCCTAACAAACTACTATGAAATGAAAGTAACTGAACTTGTCATCTTTCCACTTGCTGCCACTTTTCCTCAACAGACTAATATCTTTTTTTCTGCAAGACTAATTGTAACTGGTGGGTCACTCCATGGCATAATATTTGACCAGTGAAAATCATTTTATCATAGCTGGTCCTCTTATACAGTAATTCAGATGAGCCTTTTTTTTTTTTTTTTTTTTTTTTTTTTTGCCCAGCCCCCTAAAATAGCTTTGCATGTCTGCACTGGGTGTTTCTCTAAATTATCTATTAATAGAGAGGTCCAAACATTTGCTGTGGTGGAACACAAAGTGACTGACAGGTACCTCCTACTGAGAATGGCTGTGACTCAAAGCCCTTCAGATGCATATGGCTCCTGTTACTGGAGGCAGCAACTAGTGAAGGCATTTAATGGGGCAGATGCCATTCCACACAGATGGAATTGGTTGCTGTAGCTCAACTTGTGTGCACAAGGTTATGTCCTGGAGTGCAGCCATTGTCTGTATTCTTCCCCACCTCCCAGTAATGTTCAAAGTGGACCAGGCAAATGCAGGATTAAAGTGCAAGACTTTGTTCATGATTGGAAGCAGCTGGGATGACATTTTGTGAAGTGTGAACCATAGTGTTTTCCTGATTAAATAATAATCTCTGAAGAAACCCACTTGGTGCAAGCCCTTAGACAACTAGGAACCAGCTCATTTTCCCAACTCTTTTAGTTGAACATTCAAAGCACATTTGATTTATTGCTTGTGTCATTCTATCTCCCTTTCACCAACAACATTACCTTCCAAAGGCCTTGTAAAGGTGCATTGTGCTCAGTGTTAGGAAAAATAACTTTTTGGATTAGAACTTCCAGAATCCTGCACTGGCCATACAATGCTAACAGTTGTGAAAAAACAGTAGTCATAGCCAAGCTATTGAGATTGTTTGAGATGTAAGAGCTATCCAAGAATGTAAATATCTGTTTTCTCCTGTGTAGAGTGGAATTAGACATTTTAACATTTTCATCCAGCTTTCAAATGGTGAAAGGGAGGATCTTAAGTGTAAAGGATGGAGAAAGTATTCCCTTTCACTTAGCAAACACTCAGTCCTGAGGCTGATAAATTTAGGTTTGCTAAGGCATTTTGTGTTATTTTGCAAATCTTAGGTAATGATCTTAACAGATGTTTATCACAAAGTGACAGAGAAACAAATATAGCTCTCTCTTGTATTCTCTCTCTCTCTCACACACACATATAGTAAAAACTTACAACAAAAACAACAGGGATTTGTAGCCATAACAAACAACAGAAAAATCAAGAAGCAGAAACATATTTTCTCCAAAGGTGTGATGCATATTATTTCAACAAACAAAGAGGAAAGCAGAGGCAACTGGTAGATCCATTGCCAGAGCAATAGTGAATCCACTCTTGGTTTTATGGCAACTCCTCTTGCAACTGCTCCAGGTTTTATAGGAGCTATCCTGGTGTTGGACACTATTCACTATATTCACAATACACTATAAATGATTTAGTGTATTGTATTTATGTTTGTCCTAATTGTTATTTTAACTTTACATTAGTTTAATTTAGTTTTAAGGGGGGTGGGAGGGTTAGGGATTGGGATGAAGGATTGTTTTAACTTGTTGACTGTTTTAACTTGTTGTATGCCGCCCCGGTTGCTGAGCAGAGGGGTGGGATAAAAATAATTTTTAAAATTATTATTATTATTATTATTATTATTATTA
>CM034706.1:236170006-236185109 GCA_020142125.1 Phrynosoma platyrhinos
CTGCAGGGAGGTGTTTCAGTGCCATCAGGGACCCCAGAACCGGTTTTTAGGATAAAAGAAGGGTCCACATTGGCAAGTAGGTTGTTATTTGTTTTGTCTACTCACAGGTAATTGCTGCAGGAGGGCAAATTACTTTTCCATCCATTATCACTTGAAACTTTCTTAAATATGGACTCTTACAAATACTATGTATACTTAGAAGTGTCCTCCAGGTGTTCAGTGTTGCTTACTCCCAAGCAAGTATGCATAGAATAGATTGCAAGGAGTCTTTATTATTCCTGGGTGCACTCAATGACAATAGCACTCTTTCAGCTTGTAGTGCTTGATCATTCAATACACTTAGCATTGAACATTCCTGAGGAAGCTCAACTCCTCAATAGCTCAATTTTGCCAGATCATTTTAAGGTGTGTGTGTGTGTGTGTGTGTGTGTGTAAAGACCACCCCCAACCCATTGTGGGTTCCATAAGGGTGGTAATCAAACTGGGAGTGATTTGGCTGTCCCTGCTGTGCTTTTGGTTGTGGGGGGGGGGGCACATTATGGCACATTCATGGCACATTAAAAAAACAACAACAGACCTAGACTGTAATTCTATACTTACTTACTATGAAGCAAGTCTCACTGAACTCAGTAAAAGCAAACATCTGTTCTAAGCAAACATGTACAGGACTGGACTTTAGGTTTGTTCACTGGCTCATTTTGAAAAGACTGAATGAAAGTTCATAGGTAGGTTAGTGATGTGGCAATTACAGTGATCCTTGGCCCTCCTACTTTACAGTCTTCTTTCATGAACAGAAAATGTTTATAATCATTAAACAGAAGATGCAAGACTTATGTGGCATGAATGAAGCAACACACACCCTACAACTGTCCCAGGTAGAAAGAACAACAAATCTCTTTGCACTTCCTGTTGTTTGCAAGCCAAGGAGCAACATGTGCAAAACAAGCTCTTTCTGTAATTACCTACTGAGTCAGAAAAGCCTTGAAAAGTTGCATCAGATATCTTTATTGGCCATGTAGTTTCAGCATGTGTGATTCTGGTGTGGCCTTTATTCATTCTGAAAGTACAAAGATTCCATCTATGATACTGGGGTAGATCCAATATTTTCTGTTATTTATTTCTCAAAGTTTTCGCATGTAGAGAACTTTGCACTTGCCTATGATGATCAATATAGTCGTAATTTTTACTGGAACGTGACTATGTCTGTCACCAAGAAGCATAAGGAGCTTTGCATTGTGAAGAAATAACCAACCATTATGTTTTAAAATGTCTCCTTCATGGATTAAAAGGGGGGAAAAGGCAAAGCAAAATGCATGATTCTACAGATGCTCAACAAGTGTTAGGGCTTTAAATCCCAGCAAGTAAGAAAAGGGTCAAGTGATCTCAGCTGCCAAAATCTGTCAAGAAACAGGATCTACTTCCAGCTAGCCTCTTTCCTATGACTCTTGTAGGCATTTGTTGTTGTGTGCCTTGAAGTCCTGACTTCTGGCAACCCTATCATGGAGTTTTCTGGGGCTGAGAGTGTGTGATTCACATAAGGTTACCCAGTGGGTTTCTATGGCTGAGCAGGGAATCAAACCCTGATCTCCAGAGTTATAGTCCAACACTACACCATACTGAATAATGCAAGTATTACTCAGTCAAATTCTAGCTTAACAATAGGTCAAGTTAAAACTCCCAATCACCTGAGTACAATTATCTCTGCTGAAATATGCAGAAGGCACTAAGTCCTTTACATGCAGCCAAAACAGCTGCCCTCAGAAGAGTGGGTGGAAAATTCAAAATGAACAAGAAGAGGTAGGCAGATGAAACCAGCCTTTGGCAGTTTCACAAGCTTAGAGAGTTCTAATCTTACAGAGGCTAGTGTCAAAACTTCCAAACTATCTCTGGTTAAAAACAATGACTTGGCAGTGGAGATGGAGATGGAAGTCATGGAGGGATCTGTTGGGAGAGCTTCAAAGTCGCTATCAGCAATGGAGGAGATGGGACAGGAGGCTAAGGAATTTACCCCCTTGGTTAAAGGGATTTGTAAAACTGTGAAGAGAAACAACAACAGGATTCTTGGCTTCCCTGAAGACACAAAAGGTACCTGCAATATTTCAATAGCAATAGTTCAGCATTTGTTGTTTACTGCCTTTGAGACAGCCTTGACTCATAGTGACCCTGTGAATGAGACATCTCCAAGACCCCTGTCCTCAGTTGCTCTATTCAGGTCCTGCAGTCTCAGGGTCATGGCCTCTTTGACTGAATCTATCTGGTGTGCAGTTTTCCTCTCTTCCTACTGCCCTTCACCTTTCCTGGCATTATTGTCTTTTCTAGCGAGTCACACCTTTTCATGATATGGCCAAAGTATGACAACCTCAATTTCATCATCTTGACTTCCAGGGAGAGTTCAGGCTTTATCTATTCAAGCACCCATTTGTTTGTCTTTTAGGCTGTCCACAAGTATCTTCAGCACTTCTCCAGCAACAATTCTCAAATGAGTCAATTTTCCTTCTGTCAGCTTTCTTCACTGCCCAGCAGTCACATCTATACCTGGTAATGGGAAATACTATGGCTTGAACAATCCTGACTTTAGCATTCAGTTTTATATCTTTATACTTTAGGATCTTGTCTAGTTCTTTCATAGCAGCCCTTTTCATTCTTAGTCTTCTTCTGGTTTCTTGATTGCAATCTCTGTTCTGATCAATGATTGAGCCAAGGTGTGGGAAATTTAGCATATTAGAGTATTTATACTGCAGTAATATCTAGATGTGCTTGATCAGGTCAACACTCCACTTTTCTAACAGCTGTCTGTGACTGATGGTTCATGTTGTAACAAATATACAAAACAGGCAAGAAAGTATGATTTTTCACTGGAGGGGTTAACCCAAAGACTGCCATTTTAAATTAGAGTTGAAAATCCTATACTGATTAACTTTCAGCAAGACTTCATATGCCAAGAGAGGTTGTAATGACCCTAAAGGGACACACTTCCCTTTCTACTATTTATACTGGAAATAGGTCAGATCCTAATTGCCTAAATTCTGTTCTTTATTGGGAACAATTTTAGGACACAACAGCCAAGGTTCTATGTTAGGATCCTGAGACAATAAACCAATAGATGATAATGACAACAAAAAAGAGTATATTCAAAATTGCTTTAAATGAACTTGATTAGTGACTAATTTGAAGTGGGGATGCCATGTGGAAAATAAATGAAATAAAGCTCATATCTTGATTGATACTCATTTTGGTTGTTTTTTTTTCCAATGACAGATTCACCATACCCAAGCTGCCTGGATGCCTGCTCTCAAGTGATTCATGAACCCATCACATGCAAAGATAAAGAATAATTTAAATTGGGAGGCACATTAACCCATCAGATCATGTAACCTTTGATCAATGAGAGAAGTATTGTTCAGTTCATGTTTCTTATATTACTGATGTAACATAGGTGTAGTGAAAGATGTGTGCACACACCTTCATCTATCCACACTGGGTTTGATAAGTTTTCTAAATGAGATGTCTTGCTTGAAACACAAAATATATATTCATATAAGCTTTTAAAAAAGAAAATATATAGTTAGTTCCTGACAAGCCAAGCAAAAGACTGGCCAGCTACTATGCTTTTCATCTATTTCAACAATATACGAGCCAGGAAATGCATCCATTTACATGAGCTTTGCATTCATAACATGATCAGTGCATGGAGGTAAGAGTTGCAAGAATATCCATTGGATGAAAAACTGCTCTGTGTGTCCTGTAACCTTCAGATATTCACTTAGGGATTTAAGACTGGTCATTTTTAGTAGTGGTTCCAAGGTTCTAGAACATTCTGTCCTCCTCCATGAGTTTCTACACTAGTAGTTCTCACTGGGCCTCTGGATGCTTTGAATTTAAATTTACAGAAGCCCTGGCCAGTGTGGCCACTGATAAGGTATTCTGAAGTCCAAAACATTTGAAAGGCCAAAGGTTGAAAATAATTGCACTCTACTCCAGGGTTTCTGATAATCTACTGAGACCATTTTATTTAATCACACCTTTGGCCTTTATTGCTGTTTTGGCTTTTTATGCAATTAATATCCACTTATTTTTAAAAAGTAAATAAGCTGCCTGTCAGGGTACATTCTTCTAAAGCAGTGGACATAATTTAAACTCACATATACAATAATTCCAAAAATAATAAAACCAAAATGATCAGGTAACCCCAAAATAATATATGCAAGGGTACCAACATCACTTAGTTTCTGGCTGGAATAAGCAGCTATAGCTTTAGAACCCAGTTGGTGCCTGTAATGAAATGGCATGACGGGTGTCAAGTCGAACAGAGTTCCACAAGTGGAGTGTCACTAATGAAGACTTTGTCCTTCATTCCTGCAAGCCTAATAATTTGGAATGGAGGCTGAGTAAGTGTAAAAAGACCTCATAAAAAGGAGCTTTAGAGCCTTTGTTAACTGAGGTTTGTCTGTATTGAGAAGCTGGAATATGTTCAGAGAAGGGTGATGAGACAGTAAAAGATCTAGAAACCAAGCTCTATGGAGAACAGTAGAATGAGTTATGCATGTTTAACCTGGAGAAGAGAAAACAGGTGATATGGCAGCTATGTTTAATATCTGAAGGGATGTCTTGTAAAACTTGTCATTTCTTCTGACTTTTTCCCACTAAGGTGCCAGGGGACTGGTGCCATATTTGTGTCCACTGACAACAACTGTTTCTTTCCAGGAAACTTGCTGCTGACCAGTGACCAACAGCTTATGGAGCAGCATTCATCCATGAACTAGCACTTTGAGTAGCAGTCATGTAGAAGATGGAGTGAGCTTCTTTTCTGCTGCTTTAGAGAAAAAGGCCCAAGCCAATCAATTCAAATTACAAGAATGGCAATTCTACCTAAACATTTTTGAAAGAACTTTCTTATGGTAAAAGCGGTTTAGCAAAGGAAAAGATTATCTCACTCTCTTTCCTTGGAGTTATTTAACCCGAGAATTCCTGCATTGGCAAGGAGTTGGAAGAGAGGGCCTTTGGAATTCCTTCCAAATTTGCCTGCGGTGTTGGTTATGGCATCATGAAGAGGGATTCCAGAGATGTCTGCTGTTAACTTTCACATGGCATGGTAACAAGTCAAAATTAACCAAGTTCTGACTCAAAATTCCCCCCCCCCCCGGCACTTGAAGAACTCCTTGAAGGTCCTGTTTCTAGCTTTCTGTTTTCTAAAGTGGATGAAATGGAAGGGATCCAGAGATTTTTCTGCTGTGTGCCTGGATCCAGAACAGCTGGCACAAACAATGCCACCAACTCTTTCTAATTTAGCAGACAGCTTGGATGTAATGCTGTCATCAATCAAGAGTTCTACAGACATCGAAAGAAAAAAGATAGTCCCCCACTGATAGGCGAACTTATCATAATTTTTCTTGGCAAGATTGTTCAAAGGAGATTTGCCATTGCCTTTCTCTGAGGCTGAGAGCATATGATTTGCTAAGGCCATGCAGTGGGTTTCATGGCTGAGTAGCATGGTTTGAGTGTTGGCAACTCTGGAGACCAGAGTTCAATTCCCAGTGCATCCATGAAACCCATTGGCTGACCTTGGGCGAGTCACATGCTCTCAACCTCAGGGGAAGACAATGGTAAACCTCCGCTAAACAAATCTTGCCAAGAAAACCCTATGTTAGTTTCTCCTTAGGGTCACTATAAGTCAGAAATGACTTGTAGGTATGGAGCAGCAGCAGCAGCAGCAGCAGCAACAAACATATTAGTTAAATTAATTTTGTAAATTATTTCCCTAGCATACATATTTTGATATTTCAAGCATCTCTTTAATGCACAATTTGTTGCAATGTAAAGAGGCATTTGAGATCAAATGGGTGTGTGTGGGTGGTGCTGGAATTGTTTCTTGCTCTCCCATGGATGTCATCTGTACCAGCTGGGAGGATCTAATTTCTGCTATTTTCGTATAAACATAGGAAAGCACTTTACATTGAGACTAGCCAGCATTACAAATTCTGACTGGCAACAGCAGCTCTGCAGGGTTTCAGGCAGAATTTTTTTCCTAGCTCTATATGAAAATCCTTGCTTATCATCTGGCATATTCCAGGTGGTGTGGTGGACTGCATGTGGGTATATCATTTGCCATAGACTGTTGAAGTTATCTTGAAATTCCTGCTTAACAGCAGTTGGGCCAAAAATGGGCCATTGACCATTTAAGTCAATGAGGTTATTCTCCCAGCTTGAGAAAAATTACTTTTTTGGACTCTAGCTCCCAGAAGCCTCCAGGTGACCTGGCCATTGACTAGAGGATTCTAAGAACTGTAATTCAAAAAGGTAGCATCTCCAAATTCAGCTTCCTCTCATAAATAAACATGGGCAGCTGGCTGTTTCCATTTCAGCTGGAGTGGTGAAGTTACTTGTTTTTACTCCAGACTTCAAAGCAGCTGTACAAGGTACTGATTCCTAACCCCACAATAGGTTCAGCACCTTGGATAACTCCTTTAAAGTTTGTACTGGAATCAAGAGCAGGTTCCTGCCTCACTGGCCTGGAAACCATGAGCCACTTCTTTTGATCAGCCATAGTCAGGGAATTCAAGGAACTCCTTTGACCACACAGTTAATTTGGAAAGCTTCAGAAGATAACCACACATCTTCCTCACATTCTTTCTCTGTGGTAAGAGGGAATCTCCTATTTATCACATTTCCCCTCATTGTCTTTTTAGCCAGGCAAACAGAGGTTTGTTTTATCTCTTCCACCACTTCCTGCATCTTGAGCTGTTTTTAGCTGAAGCCACATTTACTATTCCTGTCAGAGGAAAGCCACTTCCATTGGAAACGAAGGTGACATCCAACCACTGTATAATAATTTCCAACACAGTGGCCATCTTAGCCTCTTACGTCAGAAACAGCAAATAGTCTTGTAGCACCTTCAAAAATAAATGCTGTGGACTATAAGTAATTCTATTGACCTATTCCACAATAAATTTCTTAGTCCTTAAGGTGCAACAAGACAATATGCATTCCTCGGCAGAGTAGAGAAAGTGGAGCACTCCAGATATTGTTAGATTTCAGCTCCCAGCAATCGTAGCCAGCATAACCAATGATGAAGGAAGCTGGGAGCTGTAGTCCATCACTAGGAGGTTTGCTCCTTCTCCACCTTTAGCATAGTGATTTCAGTCTAGATCAATGAAGTTCTAATATCATTTCAAGTATAAAGGGGACATCTGTGTAGGATCTCTCACTCTTTAGTCTCTCTTCCCCATCTTTTTTTAAAAGTTGGAAGTGATTATATCCAAAGTGCTTCACATATCACCCCAGATTGAATACATACGTTCCTCAAAAACAGAAGCTGCAGCATCCTTTGGCCAAGCTGCATTTAGGCAGCCAATGTGGAGTTCAAGTTCAGTTTTACTCCTGCTGCCAACAAAAATTAAACCACAGCATATATAGTCATTCAACTGAATGTTCATGACCCACTTTTTAAAAGGCAATCATCAAAAAACCAACAATGCTGTTGATTTTTTTTCTTTTAAAACAAAGTTTTTAAAGAACACACTAGGGAGTGCTGGATTGTTTTAACTGAACTGCTCTAAAGAGGTTTTTAATCTTTTTGATTGCATTTTATTCTTTTATTAAAGTTGACTTGTTTTCCTACAGCAAATAATTTCATTCTGTTTTAATGCTCTCTTTTTGTATGTTTTCAATTGTATTGTTCTTTTAACCTGTAAGCTGCTTTGAGTTCCAATTCTGGGAGGGAAATCAGTAAATAAATATATAATTTTTAGTTGAATCATGGCATTAGAAAGTGGAAAAGACTGTAAATTCATAACATCATAGAGATCCAAACCAATCACTCTGTGCACAATTTAGTGGTACATTTGGGAGTGTCCAGCTGAATAATTTCTAGCACTACTAATTAAAAGGTTGCTGTTGCTATTGTTGTTGTGTGCCTTCAAGTTGTTTCCGACTTATGGAGACCCTAAGGCAAACATGTCATGGGGTTTTCTTGGCAAGATTTGTTCAGAAGAGGTTTGCCATTGCCTTTCCTGGAGACCAAGGGATGCGACTTGCCCAAGGGCACTCAGGGGCTGTACAGATGGCCCCTAAGCAGCGGTTCCATGCTGCCCCTGGGAGCATAGAATTGGGGCTGCAGCAACCACATGCCGCGGCCCCGATCCAGCTCTTTGCTGCTCCAAAAAGAGCTGGCAAATGCTGCTCCTTTTTGGAGCATCAAAGAGCTACCCTTACTGCTGTGGCGGTGGCTCTTCTGTGCTCCTTTGGCACAGTGTGTCTACATGCTGCGCCAAAGGAGCGCCCTGTGTGGGGCACACAGCATGATAGCAGCATTGAGGCGGAGTTGGGGTGGTCAGTGTGCAGTCACCCCACCCCAACTCCATCCCTGGGCCAGCCCTTGTGGCCGGTCTATACAGTGGGTTTAATGGGGCTGCCAAGCTGTTTTGCCTTTTCCTCCTGAAAGGATGTTTTTTGTGCAGAATGAAAAGGTCAGAAGCAGTGATGGGAAACCATAGGAGAGCTACAAGGGGAACATTATGATGTCTGACTCATTCCCCATTTGTGATAAAATTCTATGTCTGAGGAAGGTGACTGCTCTATAAAAGACTGACGTGGAAGCAGTCTTTAAAAACAACAAATGTATTGTGCTACAAGCTTTTTGAACTAGATTCCCCACAAAGACAATTGAATTGTTTTTAGTTGGGGAGACACATCATTGGCAGGCAGGTTGTTTGTTTATGTCCAGGTATTTACATTAGTTTTTGTTCTTAACTGCCCTTGGGTCAATCTCAACCCATGGCCACTCTTGGATGAGACATCTTAATCCACTGCTCTGCTTAAATCCTGCAACCCCTTCATACCCATGACCTCCTTAATAGATTCTATCCATCTAGCATGTGGCCTTCCACTCTTCCTATTTCCCTCCACTTTTCCCAGCATTATTGTCTTTCCAATGAGTCTTCTCATCTCATGATGTGTCTGAAGTATGACAGCCTCAGACATTTTGGCTTCCATGGACTTGATCTGCTCTAGATCCCATTTGTTTGTCTTTTTGGCTATCCACGGGATCCTCAACATTCTTCTCCAGTGCCAAATCTCAAATGAATTTATTTTCTTCCTATCATCTTTCTTAACTGTCCAGCTCTCATATCCATACATGGTAGGGAATACGATAGCTTGTTTGATTCTAACTTTTTGTGCTGAGTTGTATATCTTTGCATTTTAGAATCTTTTCTAGTTCTTTTATAGCCACCCTCCCCATTCTTCTGATTTCCTGACTGCAGTCCCCATTTCTATCAATGCTTCATCCCAGATATGAGAATTCTTTTACTATTTCTATTTCTTCATGGTCTAGGCTGAACTTGTGAAAGTGTTCGTTGGTCATTATTTTTGTTTTCTTGATGTTCAATATTAAGCCTGCCTTTGCAATTTCTTCTTTGATCTTCCTTAGTAGGTGTTCCAAGTCTTTAAGGTTTTCTGCTAGTATTGTGGTGTCATCTGCATATCTTAGATTGTTGATATTCCTTCCTCCTATTTTCACTTCTCCTCCTTCTGTGTCCAAGCCTGCTTTTTTTATAATATGTTCTGCATACAAGTTGAACAGATAGGGTGAAAGTATGCAACCTTGTCTGACTCCTTTGATAACTGGGAACCATTCTGTTTCTCCGTGTTCTGTTCTGACTCTAGCCTCTTGTCCTGAGTACAGATCCCTCATCAGAACTGTCAGATGTATTGGCACTCCCATGTCTTTAAGGACACCCCATAGCCTTTCATGATCTATGCAGTCAAAGGCTTGGCTATAATCTATAAAGCACATGCTGATTTTCTTTTAGAATTTCCTGGTGTGCTCCTTTAGCCATCTTATGTTTGCAATGTGGTCCCTAGTACCTCTTCCTTTCCTGAACCCCGCTTGGACCTCTGGGATTTCTTTCACCCTATATGGTTGGAGTCTATGGGGTGAAACAGACCAGCATAAAGAGCCATTCTGCGGGCAGAGTGGGGTGTGGCGACCCCATGCCAGCCACCCTGATTCTGCCCCCATGCCGGCTTCATGTCGCACACCCCACCACACAGCAGGAGGCATCAGGATGCTCCCTTGGCACAGTATCTACATGCACTGTGCCAAAGGAGTGCAGAAAAGCCACCGCAGGAGCGGCAAGGGCACCTTTTTCCAATGCAAAAAAGAGCCACTTCTTTTTGTGTGCAGAACTGCTGGGTTGGGGGCCTGACATGCAGTTGCCACATCCCCAACCCAGTGTTTCCTGGGGCAGCATGGAGACGTCTGTTAGGGGTAGTCTGCTCAGTCCCTATGTTCAGAATTTTGAGCATAATTTTGCTTGCGTTGGAGATCAGTGCTATGGTCCTATAGTTGCTGCAGTCTTTTGTGTCTCCCTTTTTGTGGATGGGGATGTATATTGATCACTTCCAATTTGTTGGGCATTGTTTGTTTTCCATATCTTTGGACATATGTTGGTCAGCGCTAAAGTTGACGCTGTCAATGAGGATTGCAGCAGTTCAATTGGAATATCATCTGTTCCTGGTGATTTGTTTTTCACTATTTCTCTTATTGCAGTTTTCCACCTCATTTTTTAGAATTTGGGGTTCATCTTCATATGGCTCTTCATTTCATGTGTCCTTCATTTTCTCATCTCTTTTGTATAATTCTTCAGTGTATTGCATCTAATGTCTTTTTATTCCTTCATGGTCTTGAATTATGTTATTTTTATTGTCATAGAGCATCCTGGTCCTTGGTTTGAATTTTCCTTTGATTTCTCGGATATTTGAATAGGTTTCTTGTTCTTTCTTTTTGTTGTTGTTGTTTTCTATTTCTCTGCATAGTAATTTTCTTTATCTTTGCGCACAAACCATTGTACTGTTGACATTTATAATTCTTAGTTTGTTCCTATCTCCCTTTTGTTTTCCCTCTCTTCTTTTCTTTATTGCTTGTAGTGTTTTTTCTGTCATTCATGGTTTTTTCTCTTTCTTTTTGTTTATTGAAAGTGTCTGTCTGCATTCTTCTTTTATTATGTCCCTGGTTTCAGACCATATTTCCTCTGGTTCTCAATCTATTACGATTAGTAATGCAAATCTGTTTCTTATGTTGTCAGTAAATTCTGTTGAGATATTATTACTTGCATGGGTAGGATGGTAAATTACTTTTCCCATTCATTATCAGTGAACCAGCTTTAGGAATGAAGGGTCTTCCACAAGGTGTACTAACAAGTACCCTTGGTGTGTTTAGTTTAGCCTATTCCCAAGTAAGTGTGCATACAATAGCTCATGCGCATGTGTATGTGTATGTATATGTATGTCTCTTCAAATCAACAGTCAATTTACAGCACTCCACATGAATTTCAGAAGGCAAGGAATATTCAAAAAAAGATTTTGTCAATTCCTTCCTCAACCTGAAATGCCTGGCATTCATTGGTGGTCCCTCATCCAAGCACTAACTAGGGCTAACACTGCTTAGCTCCCAAAATCAGATGTAGGCAGCCTTTACTATTCCAGGAAGGGCTCAACAAACAACACTTGCCCTGATATTTCTTAGTGCTTGATCATTTAGTCCATTTCTGATTGATAATTCCTAAGCTGATCCAATTTTAGTAAGTCTTTTCAGGAGAATCTCAACCCCTTCAGCTATCTGGGGCTGGGCTTGAGCCCCCTCCCCTCATTCCAGGGTCCATGAGTCCCCTCAAGTTTTATCTGCACAAAATGTTGTCTTCATGTTATCTTCACATGGCAGTAACTGACACATAGTTTATATTTATATCTTGCATTGCTATCCTGCTTTTTCTCCAGGGAAGTGAAGTGACTGATCTTCCCTGTTTTGTCTTCAAAGCAATCCAGTAAGGCAGATCAGGCTGAGAAAAAGTAGTTGGGTCAAGGTCAAAATGGTGAGTACCCTGGCTCAGTGGGGACTTGAACTACCAAGTCCCAGAGCAACACTCTAACCATCATACCAGAGAGAGAGAAAGAGAGAAATTGGGATGGGATGACTGGAGAGGGAACAAAATACAAGAAGGATGTTAAGAAAGGAAGCACAACCTTATGGTTAGTAGCATCACTAGGGAGGTGTGGTGGCGCAGACTGCATCAGTTGACACCCTAGATCTGGGTGGCGCCCAGTGGGGTAGTACACACCCACGGGGAGCAGGGAGCTGCCTTTTGAGTCCCATGCAACCATGCCCATGTGGGACTCAGAAGGCTGGAGGTGGGAGGTGGTTGCCTTCAAGATCCCATGCAACCATGGGCCATGTGGGACTTGGAAGGCCGGGGGTGAATGGGAGGTGGCAGCCTTCCAGATCCTGTGTAGCCATGGCCAAGTGGGACTCGGAAGGCTCAGATGGCCAAGTGTGCCCCTCACCTTGCTACTATGGTGCCATCCTACATGAGCTCTTTTGGCCCCACCCCAGAAGCCCCATCTCTCCATGCCAGGTGCACTGCATATGGTCCAAAAGCAAAATCCAAGAAAAGAAAATAAAAGTTTGGCAATTGAATTACTAAAATATCATTAAAAATGTAAGCTTATGAGACCTTCAGCACCTTTCATCAGGCTGCCCTAAACAAAGAAAAAGAAGAGTCTTGGTACTTGTCTATGAAAACTGATTGTGTGCTTACAAAACGCAAGCAAACAATGGCTGTGTATTCTCTAGGCAAACCTTTGCTTGGGAACCTTAATGCTTCAGATGCAGGGGTAGGCAACCTTTCCCCTTTAAGGGCTGAGGGACTTCAGCTCCCAGGATCCCAGGAGCTATTGGCCAACATGGGACTATTGGCCAACATGGCTGAGGCTTCTGGGAGCTGAAGTCCCTCGGCCCTTAAAGGGGAAAGGTTGCCTACCCCTGCTTCAGAGAATGGAACTGATGACAGTTTGCACACGTGGCGATCTTGCCATCTCTTGACCTTTTCTTCTCCAGGCTAAACATACCTGGTTCCCTAAGTCGCTCCTTATAGGACATGATTTCCAGAACTTTCACCATTTTGGTCATCCTCCTCTGTACACACTCCCCATCCTTCTTGAACTGTGGTGACCAGAACTGGGCACAGTATTCCAGGTGAGGTCTGACCAAAGCGGGGTGATCATTTTGGGGTGCATAGCTTCCCTTTTGTAACATTTTCATCCTGATTGCCTCTGCACAAAGGAAGAGTAAAGAATGAGCTTTAATCCCTTCATCGTACAGGGTTCAGGACTTTCTTTGCTTGCTTTCAGATCTCGGCCCCACTTCTCGTGTCCCACCCCCAGGCCCCACTGACCCACACTGCTAAGCCCAGCTGCCTGCCCTGTCAGCCTTTCCACCAGGTTGACCAGATGTCCTAACCCCACAGGAGGACCAGGCACCGCAAAATGTAGGACATTCAAGAAAAAGGGCTTAGCAGTGTGGGCATGATCAAATAAAATTCCAAGGCACTCATATGAATATAAAGTCATGCTGCCTATCAGTGGCATCATTAGGGGATGCCGAGGATGCAGGGGGTGCAGACCATGCCAGGTGACACCTTAAGCGGGGCTGACACCACTCTCCTCAAACATCTGGGCCTTTGCAGACTGCCAGAAATAGTGCAAATTGAGTTCACTTTAACTGCCCTGACTCAGTGCTAGGGAATCATGGGAACTGTATTTTATTGTGGCACCAGAACTCTCTGACAGAGAAGGCTCAGTGTCTCAGAAAAAAAATACAATTTCCATGATTCCCTAGCACTGAGCCAGGGCAGTTATGGTGGACTCAATTTGCACTATTTCTGGCAGTCTGCAAAGGCCCATCTGTCTTTGGGCAGAAATGGGCTGTGGCATTTGCCTGTTTCCCTTTAAAGTACTGTAAAAGATGAGGTGAGTGAGGCTCAGTGGGAAGGAAAGGTGAGGCCTTAGATTTTAAATTTTAATTTTAAAAAATTAAAATTAAAATTAAAATTATTATTGTTGTTCATTAAAAGCATTACATTTTACCAGATTTTCACTTCAAGCACATCAATCTATGTATATGTAAATACATTTAGTAGGCAGTATGTACAATATTGTAATTTAAAGGTATCATTTTAATTTTGTGAGTTGTTTCTGTTACAACTATTACTGTGACATTCAGTAATATGATTAATTATGATTAATGAGTAACATTGGTGCAATTTTTCCCCCTAAGGATTCTGTATTGGTTTGGTATGGGAGGAAGTCAAAGGTGGTGTGTGTGTGTGTGAGTGATACCATGAGTTACCACACTGGACCTTAGTGATGCCACTGTTTCATATGCTGCATCCACACTGCAGAAATAATCCGGTTTGGCACCACTTTAACTGCCATGCCTCTGTGCTGTTTGAATTCTGGGAACTGTAGTTCTGTAAGGCATTTAGCCTTCCCTGTCAGAGAGCTCTAGTGCCACAAAAAACGACCATGCCCAAACTTCCATAGCAGTTAAAGTGGTGTCAAACTGCATCATTTCTGCAGTGAAGACACAGCCTTTAGTTACACCTAGGACCTTATCACATGCTGCTCTCAAAAGTGGCAAGAAAGCGATATGAGCATCATTGCAGTACTATAGCGCTAGTATAAATATGGCGCTAGCGCTATAATAGTGCTATGGATCAGCTCGCGCTATTGCAATGCCCGCTGAAACCGACATTCAAAAGAATGCGAATGATGCTACATTCCGAGCGGTTTCTCGCTGGATTCCGAGCGACGTCGTGTAATCGCACGGAGAATTATAGCGCTATAGCGCCTGATTCTTAGTGGATTCTGAGCGACGTCGTGTGATCACGCGGGAAAATATAGCGCTATAGCGCCTGATTCTTAGTGGATTCTTGCTGCTTTTGGCCCCGTGTGATAAGGTCCCTACTGTGCTGCATGTGATGTCAAACCGGATTATTTCTGCAGCGGGGATGCAGCAGCCCAGATGGAGGACCTTTTGGGATTCCTGCTGGTGGGGGAGGCTGAAATGGAGGGCGCGTCCGGGGAAAGGAGGACATGCCCCAGGGCTCACGTGGAGGGTCCCCAATTGCCCCCACTGGGACTCTCGAAGCCCCGCCCCTGGGCTGTTGTCTGTCTCCTATTGGCCGCCGAGTGCGACTGCCACTCCGGCGGCGGGCGGGGCCCCCCTTTGTGACGTCACAATCAGCTGTTTGAACGTTCTAATTTCTCA